>CM061921.1:340112633-340502816 GCA_031002005.1 Vandiemenella viatica | reverse complement strand
AAACAAGATGCCCCTCTGGGATCAGCCGTAATCTTCTGTGATATTGATTTCGACTACGAAAGAATTTTCTAAAACTCTATGCGTGAACTACAGCACTTTACCGTCACGAGCCGTGGACTTTAGTAATACCAAAAAACAAAATTGAAGCAATTAAAGGATTCCGAAATTAACCAGAGTGGTGGTGAACGTTACGTTCTGGCCTCGTATTCGGGAGGATGCGGGTTCGAATCTCCGTCCGGGCATCCAGATTTGGGTTTTCGATGGTTTACCCAAACCACTCAAGGCGAATGCCGGATGCTTCCTTCCCGTTCCTTATCCTCATCCCATCCCGCCTCTAATAACTTAGCCGTCAACGAGGCTTAAAAAAAGAAAAAAGTCTGAAAATTAAGGGACAAACAAAGTACCAAATGATGGTTGAAGAAAGAAGTTTGTAGAAACTAAACAAAAGAAAAAAGGAAAGGAAGATGGATATATTTTGAGACATGCGGGATTGGTAATCATTCGTGATTAAACCCGTGTTAAAAATATTCACGTCAGTATAGACGAAATATATGACCAGGTATTGATACCCCCGTATCTCGGAGGACTGAATCTTGCGAGTCTCAATGATTTCTGTTGAACAGTAGAGTGACCAGCCTTTCACTGCGCCTTATAAGTGACCTTAGCCAACCCAGTAGCAGAACGCAGTGTTTGCGTCCTGTTGTGCAACAGAGCTGGAAAGACTCCAAACTGAAACAAGTGGGTATCGATTTTTACAATTCGGGAACTCGGATAGGAAGTTCAGGAGAAATAAATTCAAGAACACAAGAGGTTATGATGAACACACTTGTGACTCACGAAGCCGACAAACTCTTCACTGAGAATACTCAGAAATTACGAAGAGGTACCTATTCCCAGGAGTACTGAACCAACTAGCAGAAGTTCTCTCTGCCAAAGGTCCATAAAACTTGAAGAGCCTAACAGTAACAGTTAACAACGGCGACTACAGTAGCTAAATACACGTTGTCATCTCCGCTGCGCTGTCTTTGCTGGCTCACTCGCCGACTCTCGAAGACCTCTGGAGAAGTAGTCCCCTCCGCTGCGGCGGGCTCTTTTTTTATAGCTGCCCGTGACGCGCTCCGCTGCCCTACGCGACCTTCTGGAAGCTTACACTCGTATCTTCGTTACCCACGCGCCACGCAGCCCTCTGTCTGATGCAACCCTAGCCTCACACGCGTTCACTGTTGACTCTCCTTGCTACCATTGCACCATCTTAACACTTGGGCATTAGGCGTTACTTTTAACACTTCGTAACACCTTCCCCCCATATTTGAGAATTTTGCAATCTCCCTGAGAATGCAAAATTCTCACACTACCTGTCGGCTGTGTGAGTCTCCTTTTTATTACTTTCTTTTCACAAATTACAATAGTTCACATTTTATTTCATTACTTATCTTTTAACTTGTCTTTTATTATTTACCACTATTTCCTTTACTTATAATATCCTGAAAGAGAGAATTTCAATTACATTACACCATTTTCTTTATAACAAGTATTTTTTTAGTCTTAAGAATCTTCTTCTACATTACCTTATTTTTCTTAATTTGAGAATTTTTCTCTCAGTTTACTACTTCTTATTTCTTACAATATCTTTTCCTTCTAATACTTTTCTTTAGTACTACACTCTCTTATAAAGTGAAGCCTATTTTTACAATACATCATTTTTATGATTTTACAAATTCTTTTCATGTAACAGAATACAATCTTTCTTACATTACAATCTTATATTTTTACAAACATAATCACTGTGACCATATCAGTTCATCTTAGCGCTTATCCGCTTTATAGTAAAACATTACTGGTGCACTTGGTTCATACTTAACACTCTTCTCCGGTGTTAGTATTCGCTCACTAAGCACCGCACCTTCTCTTCAGTCACATACCTATTTCTTACAGGACCAAAAGTAATTTGTTCACTTTCATCACTGTTCATTCCAGCAGGATGATACCTAACTATACCAGTGTCAGGGTATCGGTTTACAATTTTATTCTTTACACATATTCTGGGGCAGCAGTCATCACCCATTGTTTTACGGAAGAATTTAAAACAATCCTTACAACACTTACAATATCTGCATATACAACATACTATTATTATCATAACTATTCCTGCTCCAAAATAACTCCATATGGGTATCGAATCTAATGAAAACATATTGAACACAGTCCTTTGCTGGTACGCTATTGCGTCCTCTAGCTCATCTAACTTATGTCCCGCGGCTTTAAGGTCATCTAACTGACGGACCACTGGTTCGATTGGCAAATAGAAGGAATTTCAGTTATATTTTTCTTTTTCTTGTCTATTAGACAGCAATCTACCTCCATATTTAAGTTTGGGACTATATCATTAATCAGTGCCATCGATCTAATGATATGTTCGGATTGAATTAGTACTTGTGCACCGTAACCCTTGCATTTACTCAGAAACTTAAGTTTCCCTGTACCATTAATTACTACATCTGTGGGCTTACTGTCATTACATAATACTGTGAGCCCTTCTCCCTTTGGTGCTACAAATAACCATTCATTTCCTCTAATCTGTGTCCATACGCTTTCATTCAATACAATAAACTTTTGGATGCAGTCATCGGGATTTTAGTTACAGGTTGAAGCATTCTAGCTTCACAAACTCATGATCATAAGTCGAAAGCAGCACAAAGTTTGTTTACACACACTATGAATAGCCTCCAGCTTTTTACACTCCAATTGATCACCATTTATTTTAACATATCGCCTTTTGGCGTCATCCATTAACAAAAATTCTTTTTCCGGAGCTATGTATGTAAACAATCGTTTTTGGTGGCTTACCTCAACTGGTAGAGGCCATAATTTATAAATATTATAAGTTTCACTGTCCACTAGTGGAATATTCAGCACATAACTTAGAATGTTTCCCGAAATAAAGACATCTAGGTCGACCACCTTCAGTAACTGATACCCTCCGGCTTCAGTCAGTTTTATTGGCAATCTTTTGTCTTTAATTTCATCTTTTATTAACTCTAAATATTTGACCACTTGTTCTGGACTAACTAAATGAGGTTGAAGAATGCCTTTTTGTGCATTTACTATGGCAGTAATATTACATCATATTCCTTCTCTAATTCACTGAAGATTGTTGTCAACTGTATTAACTGTTCATTCAACGTTACCCATATACCGAGTCTATTTATTCTCTTATCTGTACTAGTTTCATATTGATGTATGTGTTCATTTAGTTTAGTATTCCGGATGTAATTACCCGTTCATTTCTCTCTATTGAATCGACAGTATGATTGAAACTAGTCAACGTTGCCCTTACAATAGTGACTTGTTCTTTTGACAACTTCAATAATTCTTCTGTTCCTGCTCTAATAGATTTATTTTTGATTTGAAATATGATGCATCATCTTCATCTAACGTCCCAAACAAGACTTTACTTATTTCTCCAACAAAATTTAGGATTCCTCTCTTTCGTCTACTCTGCTCATGTTTAGCTAGCTGCCCAATTAGGCGTTGAGAGGTTTCTATCCTACTTATATAATAATCTACCGCCCGTTCATAGTTTTACATTCTGCAACACTTGTGTTTATTTCTTTAAGTCTTTGCTGACAATAGTCTACTGCTTTCAACGCTGCATCATGCGTAGCTTCAAACTTATGTTTTAAGTCATCTAAATTAAAATAACTCACTACTTTCCAAGTGACCGTATACAAACTCACTGTTCCCTTATGATCGTAGTACAGACCTGGTGATGACCGAAACTTTGTTATTTCTAAATCCTGCTGTTCCATTGCCGATGTACCACCTATCATCAAGACGATCATGCTATCATCCACGCTGTTGCCATCTTTCCTGCAATTCAGAAGAATTCTTTTAGCCTATTTGCATGTACTTTTGTAAATTTATTTCTCTTTAATTCTATCACAACGTTTGGTCCCTTAGTTTCCACTACCGTATAAGGGCCTCTCCATTGACTGTCCAACTTCTTTGAACGACCCCTTCGTACACTCTCATCATGCAATAATACTTTATCCCCTGGCTTAAAGACTACCGGTTTTTGCGTTCTGTCATAGTTTTCTTTACTTTTCTCTTTTGCTTGTGCTGTCGCTTCTCGCGCACACTGATGCATAGCCCGTAACCTTTCCTTTAGTTCAATTACATAGTCATCATAGTTATATACTACTTCCTCCGGTTTCTTTTGTAATATTCCCGGTAAATTACATATTCGACCAAAGAATAATTCATGCGGCGTATATCCTGTGGCACTATGCGGTGTTGTATTGAAAACAAATACTGCATACGGGATCCAGGTATCCCAATTGGTTTGCTCCTGTTTACGTAATGACGAAGCATTTCCGTTAGTGTACGGTGCGTTCGTTCCAAAGCCCCATTACTTTGTGGGTGATAACTAGTGGTATGGATTTTCTCTATTCGTAATAATTTGCATACTCTCTTCATAGTATCACTCATGAAGTTACTTCCAAGGTCACTTAACAAAACGGTGGGAATTCCAAATCTTAGGATTATTCGCTCGACCAATACTCTTGCTACCGTATTGGCATCCTGTTGCTCTATAGGCTCCACTACTAAGAACTTCGTTAAGGCGTCTTGGAATGTGAGCAAATATTTATTCCCGTTTTCGGTTTGCGGCATTGGACCTACAATATCAATATCACAACGCTCAAACACGTGTTCCGGAGTTTTCGTTATCTCCATTGGCATCTTCGTTTTATTTTGGGTAATTTTATTCTTTTGACAGCTTTCGCAATGACGAATGTACTGCTCAATGTCGGCTTTCATTCCTTCCCAAGTACAATATTTCTTAATTCTCGCGTAGGTCCTACCTATGCCCTGATGACAACCTATCGGCGATTCATGATATTGCTTTAGGATTTTCATCTCTCTTCCTGTGTAAGTCCTACCTCTTCTTCCTTATCAGCTGATTCACTCTCAGCTGTCTCTACATTATCATTTTCCTCCGCTTCCTGTACGGTTCTTATTCGCGAAAGAGCATCTGCTACTTGATTTCTCTTTCCGCTCTTGTACACGATTTCGTAATCGTACTCTTCAAGCTTTAAGCGGAACTTCATTAGTCTCGACGACGGATCCGTAATGCTGTTTACCCACATCAACGGTTTATGGTCGTGCATACCGTAAATTTCCTACCGAATAAATATGCCTAAATTGCTTTACTGCCCAACAAATGGCCAACATTTACCGCTCTATCGTACTGTAATTCTTCTCTGCCTTATTCAAGGTTCTAGACACGTACGCTACAGGCAAATCCTTGCCATTTCGCCTTGACTTAACACGGCGCCAATTGCGTCTTGACTTGCGTCTGAGGTTACAATAAATCGTTTGTAAAGTCAGGATACTGTAATATGGGAGGATTCAACAATTTTTCTTTTAATTGTCGAAACGCCTCTTCCTGCTTTGTTCCCCACGTATATGCGACTCCTTTCTTTAACAGCTCATACAATGGCTTAGCAATTTTACTGTAATTGCTTATGAATCGCCTATAGTACCCACTTAAGCCCAAGAATGCCTTCAACTGGGTAGTATTACTTGGTTGGGGGTAACGTTCTACGGCTTCTACCTTTTTCTGATCGGGTTTCAACCCCTCCTCCGTAAGTACATGTCCCAAAAAATGTAACCTCCTTGCGCAAAAACTCACACTTATCTACTTGTAGTTTGAGATTATACTTTCGCAATCTTTCAAAGACATTCTCTAGCCTAGCATTATGCTCCTCAAGCGTTGGCCCAAAAATTATGACGTCATCTAGATAAATGAATACTTTCTCACCCTGTAGCTCCTGTCAATACAGAATTCATCAATTTTTGGAAGGTATTTGGTGCCGTCTTTAATCCATTGGCATTCTTTTGAATTCGTAATGTCCATAGGGAGTACTAAAAGCCGTCTTTTCCTGATCTTTTTCATCTATCAGCACCTGATAATACCCCTTAGCTAGGTCGAGGGTTGTGAAATACTTCGCTTTACCTAGTCCGTCTAGTATTTCATCGATCCTTGGTAACGGAAATACATTATTTACCGTCAGATCATTTAATCGCCTATAATCGATTACTACGCGCCACTTTTGCTTGCCACTTGCATCCATTTTCTTTGGGATAATTAATACAGGCGAATTCCACGCACTATCACTTGGTATTACAATATCATCTTCTAATAATTTTTCTATTTCGGCTTGCAAAATTTCCTTCTGCGCCTCGGGTATCCGGTAGGGCCTCAACCGAACTATTTTTCCTTCCGCCTCAGGAAGAAGCTTGATTTCATGCTTGACAGCCTCAGTATAACCCAAGTGATCTCCTGGTAAATGAAATACATCGTTATACACTGCGCATATACTTAATAAAGCCTCTTTTTCCTCTTTGTTTAAATGTTCTACGCGGAGATTTTCTTTCAATTTACTTAAACCGCGACTTTACCTCTGGTCGCTCTTTTCTAATCCGTCTTACATATGCTTTTTCAAACTCAGGGCACTTCTTCAGCTGTTATAAGGGGATTCTTTATTTTAACTTTCTTTCTGTAGTATTAAGCATACTTGTAATACACATTCCGTTTCTTACTGATACTAGCGCTTCGGGCACATATAATCCTGGCTGTAACTCTTGCTTCGGGATGATCGCTTCTGATGCATTCCTTAAGGTAATCCTTACCTTTACAATCTTTTCTTCGCTCGGGCCTACTGTTACCTCATAGTGTTGAGCACCCCTGGCGGCTCCACTACGGTTACCACCACGTTGCACCACTTCTGCGTAAGTGGGCTTCTCACGGCCTCTCGCAACCATATTTGGTTGCTTGCCGGTAATTGCGCAACTCCCGTTGCCAACGAATCGACGCGTCTCGCTTTCGATTCAACATACCGCCTTTCTACGGGGCTTACCGTCTTCGAAGCAGACTCGGCTGCTCTCGGATACCTTCCGTCTCGTCGCACAATTCCGTTTGTGGACGGACAATCTCACCTTTTCACGGGGCCTACCGTCTTCGAGTCACCCAGTGCCCTCAGAATCCTTCCGTCGCGTCGCACAATTCCGTTAGTGGACGGACAATCTCGCCTTTTCACGGGGCCTACCGTCTTCGAGTCACCCAGCGCCCTCGGAATCCTTCCGTCACGTCTCACAATTCCTTTAGTGGACGGACAAACACCATTTCGCGTCGTAATCCCTACGACATTTCTCGAGGCAGCGCCTACTGTCCTCGGGAAATTTCCGTTCCATCCCGCAGGTCCGTTAGCGGGCGGACACATACCACGCATCGCATTCTCTACGACACGCTTCCTCCCATCCCGTCTCGCAGGTCCGTTAGCAAGCGGGCATACTTCACCTGATGTCGCAATTCCTACGACACCCTTCTTACCGCTTCGTTTCACAAGTCCGTTAGTGAACGAGCGACTTTCATCCGATGTCGCACTCCCTGCAACACCTTGCCTAACGCCACGCCTCACAGTTTCGTTAGTGAGCGTGCGTCTTTCATCCGATGTCGCAATCCCTGCAACACCTTGCCTAACGCCACGCCTCACAGTTCCGTTAGTGAGCGTGCGTCTTTCATCCGATGTCGCAATCCCTGCAACACCTACTTTCTTAACACAACGCGTCCCACGTTGCGTCATACACGGCCCTTCTTGCGCGGTATACAATCTAATTCGCCTCCCGCGAATATTCATAACTCTTTTTCCGTAATCTATTACGGCCTTATTTTTCGTTAGAAAATCTCTTCCTAACAAACCCTCGAAAGGCAAATCTATATTTGCCCCAATTATATGAAACTTCTGTTCCAATATCAAACCCTCCGCGGCTTTCAACTCCAGGACTACCGAAGCTTCAGTTTGTACTATATTATTACTTATCCCCTTAATTCTAATTTTTTCTCTATCATTACTTTTTACTGCCCAGTTTATACAATCTCTTTTTACCAAGCTTATTTGTGCTCCACTGTCGGCCAGGAATCTCATCGGATTACGAATTGCTTTTTCACATTGCATAGTCACATATTCATTTTTATCTGTGCAGTCTACCTTATACACTTTGTGCGATATGGCGCAATGTGACCGCTCCATTACGCCACCTAACAGTTTACCGATTTTCGATCTTTTTCCTTTCCCGACCATGCATTTTTCATCGGCAATCCCGCGCATAATGTCCTTTTCTGTTGCACTTATAGCACGTAATTTCACTTGCATACGCTACCTTTTTCTTAAAGGGTGCTGTTTGAGCCACTTGCCTAGCGCTACTTCTCGTTTCCCGCCGCGTTTCCATCATTCTGACGGCATTTTCTTTCTCCATCTTGTCTAACTTAGCAAGCACTGCATTTATCGCCTTTTTGTCCAGCTCATCCTCTTTATTAATTATTCTTACACGCCTTTGCGCCCGACAATCCTTGGCTGTATGCCCAGACTTTTTGCAATTGAAACAAAATGGGGGGTTTTTTCCTTCTACCTTTGGATTCCTGAAGGAATACCGCGAAACCGGTTTTTCTCTCGCTGAGGCTATCGCACTTTCCTCAGTAGCTGCGATTTCCACAGCTTCAGAAAGGGTTATGGTTTCTCCCCTAGCTCGCACAATAGTTTTTATCCTGTCATCATACAACCCTTGAATAAATACGGCCCTTCCTAGCTTTAAAACTAGAGCTATGCTTCCCATCAGCTCCTCTTCCAGTCATTACATTTTTTATTGCTTCTCTGAACTGATGTTGGAGAGCATCTATACGCGAACCCCATTGCGCAATACTCTCCCACGACTCTTGCCTACTAGCAAACATTTTACATGCATAAAAATCAAGAGTCCTCTTACTGCCATAATTTTCTAACAAGATTGCACGAACTGCCGGCCAGGTGGTAGTCAGATCTCTGACAAGAAGTTTACTCCTAGGTGCCCCTACAATTTTAGCCTTCACAAACTTTAATAAAATTTCTTTTTGTTCCGGCACAATTAATTCGAATGCTGAATCTACATTATCCAACCACTCATTTAATCTCGTCTTTTCTCCGTCAAAAGAATCTGGGATCAATTTTATCACTTCATTCAAACTAATGTACTGCCTGTGGGTTGACGACTGCGCGCCCTGACTGCCTGACACTGCTTCGTTAGGCATGCTTACAATTTTGTTTTCTCACCTGCTGAAATCAACTGCTGTGTAGCGATGAGATGTGGCGTTGCTCCCGGCGTGACGTCGTTAGCGTGTTGACGCGCGTTGTCCGCTCGACTGCGAAGTTCTGCTGTGCTGGTATCGATCGGTTGCCGGCTGCAGCCCTCAGCTGCTCGGTGACGACGGCTACTTGTTGTTTCCGGCCGGTATTGATCCGCTGCTGCGACGGCTGCTCAGCTGTGTCTATCGATCGGCGTCCCGCGTGGTGTCGCGTGTCGCGCCCCGGCTGTTCCCCGTAGACGACCAATGGATCCTCTTCTGATGACGCCTCGTTGTGCAATCTTACTAGTCAGCTTCGTGCTCAAAGCCGTCAGTCTTTTCCTGACTTCGGGCTGAATACTTTCGAAAACCCTACTCCTATTCCTCGAATTGCGGCCTGTAATCGCTGCACGTACTGACCTTTGGGCCAAGATTGGCTAGAACTCTGTCAGTCGTCTCACTGGTTTTGTGGCTTTTCCGGCCAAACACTCGTAGCTTTCTCAGGCCAACCCCACACCTGACACCAAGAAATGAGGGGTCTCTGTTGCGTCCTGTTGTGCAACAGAGAGCTGAGCTGAAAAGACTCCAAAACTGAAACAAGTGGGTATCGATTTTTACAATTCGGGAACTCGGGATAGGAAAAGTTCAGGAGAAATAAATTGAAGAACACAAGAGGTTATGAGAAACACACTTGTGACTCACGAAGCCGACAATCTCCCTATCAAAATATTCAAAACCGCAGTAGGGAAATCCTAATCCTCATCAGAATCATCAGATTCTGGAAACATCATAATCGCCGGTTCTTCTGGAAATTCTCCGGTTGCCAGGCTATACTGGTACCATAAGGCTAACAGTATGAGAAATCTGAAGTGTACATAATTCCCCTGTGGAGTAACGAGTTCAGGTCCCTCTATCTGCTGGTTCGTCATCTACCAAGAACCATAGACTTGAAGATCCTAACAGTAACAACGGCGACTACAGTAGCAGAATACACGTTGTCTTCTCCGCTGCGCTGTTTGCTTGCTGGCTCACTCGCTGACTCTCGTAGACCGAAGACCTCTGAGAAGTAGTCCCCCTCCCACTGAGGCGGGCTCTTTTTATAGCCGCGCGCGTGACGCACTCCGCTGCCCCGCGCGTCCTTCCAGAAGCTTACGCCCGTATTTCATCACCCACGCGCCACGCAGCCCTCTTTCTGATGCAACCACACGTTCACTGTTGGCTTTCCTTGCTACCTATTGCACCATATTAACACTTGCGCGTTACTAACACTCAGACGTTACTTTTATTACTTCGTAACAGTTTGTTGAAAAAAAATTAGGCACGTTTATAATATGAAGCAATGTTTAAATATTTTAAATATTGATTTATTTAATTTGTTTTTAATCAGATACAAAATTTCTTCATGATTTCTACATTTTAAGATAATCGAATTTTTAATATTACTAATTCTGTCATAAGAAAATCTTCTATTTAATGCTAGTCTTTCTGAAGTTTTTACTTTCTAGAACCCAACATATGTTAAACTAACAAAAGATTTTTTTTTTCTCCAATATCTACAGCAACTTCATTTCATGTTAAATCTTAAACTTTATGAATTATGATTGCGGAAGCTACTTGTAATGGAAATTTTTTTCTTGTACAAGTGATAGTCCGTATTTTACAAAATTTAGTAGTCGGTGGAATCGGAACACAACCACTATTTTCATAAGTTGAATGAAAATAATTTTCAAAACGAACCATTATCACTCATGGCATTGCATAAATATGCTAATAAAAATTATTACCAGTTTTTGAAAAAATAATGATTAATGACACATCTAGAGATAACTGAATTATTAGGCCGATCTAATTTATGTTCAATTTCACGTCTAGACGTACAGTAGATTTTTCAAAACTTTTAACATAGTAAAATAATTGTTTAAAAAACATAAACCACCTTCAAAAAAAGCACACTAAAATTTTAAAATAACTTTATACCTTGCTTAGAAGAAAGTAAATATAAATAGTCAATATTTTACATTACTGTTATTGAAATTTTTAAATTAGTTATTTTTGGAGTCTGTTCCAGCTCTCACATCGCGAAGATCTTATTACTGAACTTTATTTGGTATTCGAGGCGAAACAGGGAGTACGAACAAAAATTACAAGTATTTTACAGAATGTCGTGAGGCAGATAGTGTTATTGCGGGAGACAGCTTAGGGAAACAAACTAACAATATTTTAATCTGTGGCTCGGCCTCGTTGGTCACCCAGGCATATCTCTGGCGCTACAGTGTCAGTTGGTAGGCTGCATCATGCAGTAAACGCTTTGCATTTGGTATAATATCGGCGTAACATATATATGTTTCAGTTTTGTTGAAACAAGTTTCTAGCGTTAACTGTAGGTAAGTAGTAACATGATTTTTTTTATGTTTATTGCTATTCATTATTGTTTCTATCTTTTTGTTTTTCTTGCTTTGGCTGGCACCGACTCTAAAAATAAAGAAATAATGTAAAAATTTCATTAACAGTAATGTAAAATATTGACCATTTACATTTACTTTCTTCTAAGCAAGGTATAAAGTTATTTTAAAATTTTAGTGTGCTTTTTTTTGAAGGCGGTTTTTAAGATTTTAAAACAATTATTTTATTTTAAAATTTTTAGTGGCATTATAGTTTGTTTTGTATTTTAAATATGCCACAAAAGTTCTCATTTTGCGAACTTCCTGGTAACTCAGTGGTTAAAGCGCTTGCTTTCAAAAACAAAAAAATCTTTCTTTATATTCCCAAACAACTTCCAGAACGGGGTGAATTGGATGCTGTGTTAAGGAATGGCAGTTTACATTTTGGTCCAGGCTGTGTTTCGACCTAATCATAACATCTGTTAAAGCTGCTGCTCGATAATCGAAACATGTAACATCTGGGCATTAATACATACAACATACTCTAGAATATATCTGTTTGTTCCGACATCACACAGAAAATATAGATTTTTAATCAACTTTCACAACGTAAAAGTTTGGGGTCTCCAAGTTGAAATCTCAAGTACAAGTTGAGACATTAGGGCACATTTATTTTATGGATACTCTGCCATGACTTAAAAATAGCTTAACTAATTTTGACGGGATTTAAAATTGTGGATTTTTGTAAAGAACATTGAAAATTAAAAGTGGTGGTGGTAAAGGGAAGAGGGATTGGGCTTTTGTATTCCAACTGTAGACTGTCTTTTCTGATTGATTTAATGTATACGTGTGTAAATTTCTATTGATATAATATTAAAACTATAGGTATGTATCAAAAAACAATTATGGGGTGTGGATGCGAAGAGTAGTTTGGTTTTAGTAAAGCTAGTGTGGACAGTAAGTATTTTTCTCTTTGTTTTAAAGTATGCATGTGCAAAGTTCAGTGGAAACAGATAAAAACTGTAGCTTGTGTAAAGAGCATTTACAAAAGTTAAATCGGTTAAGGAAGTGAGCGGTTGGGTTTTGTAAACAGAATGTATACATTATGTTTCTCTTTGTTTTTGAGTATACATGTGCAGTGTTCCATCGAAATCTGATAAAAACTATGGGTATGTATAAAGAACATTGTAAATTAGGAGGGGTGGGGGTAGAAGGGAAGAAAAAAAAATTGACGAATTAAGAACCTCCTCCTCTTTTTGAAGTTGGTAAAAAATCTAAAAATTGTCTACTAGTGTCTCTCACCCTAATAAGAACAGTGAAAAATTCTGACTTACAAAGTTTGTGGACACATACGTCCAGATCTGAAAAATTTGAATAGGACATAATTGATGAATGGTATTATATCGGTTTTCCATCACAGGAATAGTAATAAAAGAACGATAATGTCAGCATTGTAGGCGCTTTCATTAGTTATGAATTCATTGTGAGAAATATTTCTTCGTTTTTACCCTCCGAAAAGGAAAGTTTAAATTAATATTTAAGGTAATTATGAACAAACTGTATTTATTTTCATAGCAACACCTTTTAACTGAAAGATTACGTATGTTCATTACAGTATGGAGAACGTTGGCCTAAAAAAAAAAAAAAATCAATGAATTGAATTCTGGACTGCGTATCCAACCCGCGTCCTATATAAGCGTAGAATCATAGAACGTGTGTAATATGAACCACGAACACAAGGGAAAATGCACAAGATGACCGAAATTTCATCACACCAATTCAACTACTTACAAAAATTTAACTTCAATTCTGTTCAGAAATTTCCTAAAGTTTTCTGTTGCTTTCACCTTCAAGCATTTGTACACTAGATACGGAATGTGTGACCTTATTGTAATGCATATTTACTGTTAGCTAAACGAAATTCCCTATCGAATGATCTATAAGATTTCCTGTAGGAAAAAAACGATACCGTACAGTCAACTGAACGAACCGTGGACGCCTATTATTTTTCTATTTTCTTATCTCTGGAGGTAGTATTTTGACGATTAGGTGTAACCAGGAGACTGGGGTGGATTTTAGGGTGCCAGTTATTACTCTCATACACTCATTCAGGTGGACGTCGATTTTTCTAGTGTGAGCACTACGTTGCCACACTGGAGCACAGTACTCAGCGACAGGGTAAACCATGGTGAGAGCGGTTGTTCGTAGCGTGTCCCCATCAGCTCCCCACGAAGTACCAGCTAGCTTCTTCATGAAGTTTTGTGTTTTAAGTTTCTGACTTGTGTTTTCGAGGAGTTTTTTGAATTTTAAGGAACGGTCTAAGGCGATGCCAATATACTTAGGATAGAAATTATGTTTCACCCTCTGGTGGCAGAAGTTCACTTTGAGCTGCTGATGTCCTATTCTATTGCTCAAGTGGAATGCGCATACTTCATCGGGTTCGGTCAAAGTCTCCACTTCCTATAATATGCATTCAAGGTTTCTAAGTCTTTAGAGATAATGCTCTCACCTTCCTCTAATGTGGCAGTTTGGACGGTGGTAGCTAAGTAGTCAGCGTAGCAGAATTTATTGCCGGTTTTTTCTGGCATGTCACTGGTGTACAAGTTGAATTGCAGTGGAGCTAGTACTGACCCTTCTCGGTAGTTCCATTGCATAGTAAAACCTCTTGTTTTATTAAGCATTTTATGGTTCTTGTGTTTGGCTTCATTAAACTACCGATCTGCATGCATTTTTGGTTTGTTTCAGTCACGTGGAAACATATTTCTCCCGTTAAACAGTTCTCAAAATCTCTATGTAGAGTGAGATTTAATTTTGATTGTCACTAAGCTTTGCGTAATTTATCATTAAAATATACAGTTATTTAATTAACCGATTAAGGGAGGCAGCGAGATTTCTTTGTATAATTACAAAACCGCTACATTTACATAAGCCGCAGATTTTTTACAAAGAACATTCGGCAACCATAGATCATCATTAATACAAAAAATAAATTAATATCTCTCTTTCTGGAGCATAAGTTAATTTTCTCTCAATAGTTCAGTTTGCGGCAACGTTACTTTCGATTAAAGTTTGAACGTACCAATTAGCTGTAAGTTCCTTTTATTCTTTAATTTTGATTTTGATTAAACTTTATATAGTCTTTTTTTACATTGTATAGTTATTTAAATAACTGCTTAAGGGAAGGAGCGGGATATTTTTGTATAATTACAAAACCGATGAGTCTATATTTACACAAGTCACAGATTTATTTACAAAGAACATTCAACAACCATAGATAACCTTTAATACAAAAAATTAAATTAATATTTCACTTTCTGGAGAATAAGTGACTGTAGAAGGATATACGTCATAAAATGTTCTTGGTGTGCACGTAATTTTTGCTCCAAGTGTTTCTATGATTTACAGCATTCATCATTTGTGTATTTCTCAAAAGAAAATAAATAATTTTAAGACTTTTTTTCAAAATAAATTTGAAATACTACAAAACCAAGTAGCAATAAAAAAAAATCAAACGGAAGAAAAATTTCGCGGGTGGTGGGATCGAACTGAGGACCCCCCCGCTCATCAACCGACCGCCTCAACACGCACGGCTAAACCGACGTTATTAACAAGTGGTCTTCCGTAGCGGTATAATTAATCTAGGCACAATTTTTACACTTTTTAATCCCCGATTTCTCTTAAACGGAGGCCCACCAGACTGAACTGCTTTAGGGCGAGAAACCACAGGTGACGTACTAATACCAGAATTGTTCGTTCTACGATAGCGGTTTCCTAACTGAAGACCTCTCCTTGTCAGCATGCACGAATAAAAATAATTATAATTTATTTCTCTTTTTTTTGGAATAATAATGATTGATGCCACATCTAGAATTGACTTTGAATTAGTATGTTTAATTTCAGTCTTTAAGTGCGCAGTTTTTTCAGAAAGTGTACCACGATGTGTGCACAATCCGCCGCCTATTGTACGGCTCGCTTCACTCGCCCTAACAAAAACTAACGTCGCACTGCAGTTCTTTTAATCTCTGTCTAGCATTATAATTTTTCGTATTTTTTTTTGCAGTTACGCAACAGACAATTGCCTCTTAGCTGGTATCGCAGTTACATTTCCTTGTAACAATATAATTGCAAAGTAAATCAAATATATTTATTTATTTGATATTTACTTTCTCTTACCAGTATAATAAAATCAAAAGCAGTTATTTATTTGAATTTTCCTGATTAGCCAAGCAGTGCTATAGTGGCAGCCAATGTAACTAACACTTTGGGCACTATGGAGAACCGCCGAATATTTACGAGCTATTGAGACGAGACCAGTCTCTAGGCACTTCGCGTTTTATTAAAGTGGATGAGTATGGTATCGCACTCATTCTAACCGGAATCAGCTGGTCATACAGCTATTAAGGTGGACAGCGAAAAATAGGCGATGTGCAAAATTAAACTAGTATCTGACATTTACTGCAGGAGTTTGTGGGCGTCGCGACCTTTCGCAGTTGTAGGTAGGAGCCGTTACAAAGAAGGTCAGACGTCGTAGCGACATTCTATATTATTCAGCTGTGCCATTTAGGTAGTAGGCCTTAGTGTTAAGGCGGCGCCATGCTGAACTCTGGGAGCTATAATAGGCACATGTTCAGACCTCAGGCATGATGTCCTCATTGCGATTACTAGGCGGTTCTCTGTAATTGCGTAAGCAAATGCTGGAACGCTCTCCGATCTTCGTTATACAAAAGACGTAATCTGATTGCGCAGATCTGCTACCTAAACCTGCATCTGCACACTGCAGTCACAATTCCTACACATCCTATCTCTCTAAAAACAAGAAATGGGTTGAATCGGTGAATTCTCCACACTTTCTACAGTACTTTCATCTCAGGAGCTTTCCTCTAAGGCCACAGGTGAAGAAGGGAGAAAGGAGCTACAACAGAAAACGAAGAAAAACATACAAGTATAAGACTGAATTCAATCATATGCTTCACGCAGCTGAGCCAAGCAATCAGATATAGCAATTAATGGACGCGTACACACAGAAATAAACGGCGAGGCTAAAGTAACTCTTACCTACTTACCGGATCCCAGAAATAGACAAAGATTAAGAAAAACGTAATTACCAAAAAATACAAATATAGTTCAGAAGGCGATTACTGGTCTCGACGGCTACTTGACCACCATTTTGCACTGCATACACACAGAGTATACTCCGTAATAAAATAAAAGCGCGCTCCTGCCCAATAGATAAATGTTCCCAGCGGTTACTTCAAACCAAACCTTGAAGCTGGCACTGTTATTACTCTTCTCTCGTTATGTGTTGTGTGCAGTAAGCAAATTTCTGTGCAACACAAATATCATCATTTACTGTCAGAAAAATAAGTAACTGGATTTAAAAAAAAATTGTTATATCTCATAAAAAATTTGTTTCCTCGAAATTTTTTCCTTGCTATTACATATTTTTTTGTCGGCAGTAGCCACGCCGTTTACTGCCTAGATTAACACGCAGGGTACTATGAAGGGTTTGATGTTAGATATTTCCTCCTATTTGATAGTGATAAGTCATCACTTTGGGTTTGTCTTTTGTATTCACCGTATTTTACAATATGATTGACAGTGGTATGTTGTGCGATTCTATTCCGGTTGTTGGATAGTTTCTCAGAACATTGACCAAGGGGTTTGTAGATTGCTGAGCTACTTTGTAAAACTTAGCAGCCAGCTCCCGGAATCTCTCTTAATGTATGTAGTCCCGTCGCTTCGTGGATGGCTGAGGTGTAAGGGTCTTTTCAGCACTCGATTTTGGACGATGTGAAGCCGCAGCGTAATCCCACACAGGGCAGGCATATTCCAGAATCGGCCTGACCAGAATGCAGTAGATCCGCACGCCTGTGGAAGCATCGAGCTTACTGTCCCTGTTTAACAGGGGTACAGTTCTTGTAATCTCGCGCTGGTACGTTTTCGGATATCCTCGATATGTGCTCTCCATTTTAGACTGGCGTCCAGGGTAACATAGAGGTATCGTATCGCCTTATTTAATGGCACTTGTTATATATTTTGATCTGTGGATCAGGCGTGATCCATTTCTTCGAGTGAGTAGTATGCTTGGGTTTTGGCGGGGTTGATCTCAATTCGCCCAAGCTTCAGTGTTTTGCAGCATGCGGGAGACGGGCGACAGTTACCTTGCTGGCTGCGGGTGAAATAGGCAGTTTCTTTAGTTGTGGCGGTGTATATTTTTTTTTTATGGCTTTACGCCTCGTCGACGGCTAAGGTCATTAAGGGCGGGATGGAACTGGGAACAAGGAACGGGAAGGAATTCGGCCATGGCCTTTTTGAAGGAAGCATCCCGGCATTCGCCTGGAGTGATTTGCGGAAACCATGGAAAACCCAAATCTGGATGCCCGGACGGGGATTCGAACCTGCGTCCTCCCGAATGCGAGGTCAGAACGTTAACCGTTCACCCACCACGCTCGGTGTGGCGGTGTAGACCCTGCCTTGTATAAGTACAATCGCCGAGTATAAGGGTGGGCCAAGAGCCGATCCCTGGGGTACACCAGCCTTGATTCTTTGGCGGGAAGAAATAACATTGCTGACACGTACACTGAAGGTGCGCTCCTCCAGGTATGACAGCTTTTCAAGTTTGCCTAGAAAACCCCTGCTCATAGAGTCTAAGTTAGAGTACAGCAAGCCCAACCGGGTCGAAAGCATGTCGCATTATGATAATACACGCAACAGTAAATCACAATAAATGACACAGTAACTCAGAAATATTTTAACCGACACACAGGTATAACAACATAAGCAACATAAACAACGTCGATAATACCAACTGTGCAAAAACTTCGATCAATAAAAAAAACACACTGAAATAGCGACCTTTGCAAAAATACTAGGAACAATGTTGAACCACAGCATCAAATGGGGGTTCTGTAGAGGTGCAATTAGAACTGTTTCCGACCAAAGTGTTGATTCTATAAAGTTCGTAAGTAGAGTGTATTTTGCATTATTTGTATAGATAACTATAATTTTTCTCAACATTTCCATGCACATTTAGCCACTGATGATGCCACATTCAACAAGGGCGAAACTGATCTGAGATTAAATAATTAAAGAAAAGTTTTTAACAGACTGTGTTTCACCTGCAAATATTTAAGAAGTAACTACAGAAGAATGGCCAGTAACCAGTTTAGCAGCTACGACCAACACCGAGAAGTGCATCTTACTCGACAGTCATTAGGGAGCGTCCATAAACCACGTGAACCCCTCTCCCCTCCACGTAGCTTTTGCCTCTAACCTTCTCCCCCCCTGTCATCCTGCGTAGCACGTAGCTTTTTTTCCTATTGATTCCAGCAGACATTTTGTACTGTTTTCTCTTGTCAGACTATCATAAATTATATACGGAGATAATTAAATGATGGAAATAAGTATTTACATGCTGTTGTGTATTCTGTACCTTATTTTAATTGTGACAAATAATGTGAATGGAAAGCTACGTGGCATGGCTCGGAAACATCCTCTCCCCCACGTAGCTCACCGTAGCTACGTAGTTTATGGACGCTCCTTTATTTGTTTGAACAGTAACTTCTCTCTGTGATACTGCCTTGATGTATGAAGTAGAAGTTCTGTTGTCAGTATTAAGTGAGCATGTCATAGATGCTAAGCCCGGATACTCAGCCAATTTAATTGCATCCGTATTACACAAATGGAGAGATTTAACAAATGATGCACACTTCGTAACCTGTCTCTTGTCTAATAAATGCTTGTGATTTCTATCATATTTCATTAATATATTAACGTCCATCTGCCTTGTTGGATTTTAGTATTGAGCCTTCGTATATGGTATATCATCACATGATTGAAAACTTCCCTCGATGCTATTTATATTAAGCTCAAGACGAGTATGCGCCTAGCTTATTGATACCACCAAGGGTTCAGATGTGGGTACTGATACTACATAACCCTCACGCTATCAGCAAAGCGCACATATTGCAGACGCAAAGGGTGGAACGTCTGTTCATTGTTTCTCATCATTTTATCCAGTAGGATGATTCACCGTTATTAACAGTGAGTATTCGTTCTCGTAGCAGTAACGCCTGAGCCTTGCATTTGGGAGGACGCTCCGTCCGGCCATCCAGAAGTCAGTTTTACACAGGTTTCTGAAATCGTTTCAGGCGAATACCGGGATGGCTCCTACAAAAGGTCATGGCAGAATTTCTCCCCGTTCCTTGTCCCTCTATGGCCTCGACGAACAGTAAAGTCCGATAAAAAAATTGAGGAACATTGCATATAATTATTAGATGCAGGCTTACTTCAAGAACTGAGTGATACACACGTGTCTAATGGTACTCGAGCAACACCTCCACAATGTCGAATCCATGCTTACATGAATTCACACTGTTATGTAACGACATCTACTTACCATTGCACTGAGCCATATAGCTACGTTCACGAAATAGAAGGTGCTTTTACATCAAAACTATACTTCAAATCTCAAAGGTACAGAAACTTCATTTGTGATCCATATACGCTGGATGTTAAATTGTTTATTTGAAGTCCGAATGTAATTAAATCGGGGAATAATCTTAAAATACTTCTAACATTTTCTCCACGATCGTTCATAAAAATCTAGACAGTACATGGGTCTATTATATTTCATTATTGGAAGGCCAGTGTAATATCCAGAATGACATTCTGCGGCCGTTCATTTTGGAAGAAAACGCATTCGTTCTCAGATCTTTTGTGATAAGCCGTACTTTCGAATCTTTGTTAAAAATTAAAAATTCATGTGGTCGTAATGACCTGGTGACAGGGTTTCTTATCGGCTGCGCAATCCGCCCCTATTGCAGCCGCCTAGTCTAATCTGGTAATCCTACAGGGTATAGGGGACCTACAGTTTAACGTGAAATCCAAACCATGTAACCGTTCTGACTTGCTTCACATTATACAGCAAGCTGTGCCAGAGGCGAAGGTCGGGTCCCCGCCGAGACAGGGATTCGAACCGGGAACTTTTCGATCTCCAATCAGACGCCTTAACCACTGAGCCACAAGAACGCTCTCGAATCTTTTGATGAGGCTGTTATGATGCTCTATTGAAAGCTTTCCGAAACTGGACCAACTGTGTTCTTCGCAATTTATTAACGATTTTTGTTCGAAATTAATAATTTGTTACAAACATAAACATGTTCGTGTTAGTGTGTATGGGTTTCATAGCTCTGCTGTATACAGATGGTATAAATACCAGTCAGTAGTTGAGGAGTCCATTTCGCTTTTCTTGTATGAAAACTGAAGTTTGCTGTGTGGTTTACCAGTCGGTAGAGACTTTTCATATTCTAAAGATTTATGATAAATGACGAAGAGAGTTCTTTTTAAGATGCATGACATTTCTAAGCTGCAGAAAATACCAGCATAATATCCGTATTTTGTTGAGTTCACGAATATTTTAAATCTGTGTCAAGTATTTCAGCTTCGCAGTTTTCATCAACCCCTCATCCATTGTGAATCGTTTGAATAGTGTTTGCATTCCAGTACACTTTTATCACACATGACTAAAACTTTGCATATTTTGTGAGGTTTATAAAAGTTTAACTTCAAATAAAATCGTTAAATGTTTCAAACATCAAAGATTTTACTCACAGCCGCAATTGAGTTGATTTTCTAAGAGGTTACTTTGGCCTTTTGTTTTGGTGTGTGCGTATCTTTTTCACTTCGCGTAGGATCTTTGAGCGGAGCGCGATACAAGGGCGCCCATTGCTATTCTGTCCCAGCCGGAGTTCCTGTAGGTACTCAGACTGCCTTATATATGAAATACTCTTTGTTAGCTCTGTGGTTCCGATTCCACGTTAAATTGTAGGTCCCGGAGGATAGGAATTCACTGTCCACCTCTTGTCACATTGCTCACCTTCGTTAAACAATTTTGCTGGATGAATTATTGGTCTTTGGTTCACTAATCGTTACTTGGTAACGAAGTTTGGTGTTTCGTTTCCAACTATGATTTTTATTATTTTTTTATTTTGACTCAGACGCGAGGGTTTCAGTTGACATATGCTATTATATACCATTCCAAGTGTTCAAGATTGTTCTCAAATGGGATGGGAGAAAAAGTGTTATACTTTTTAATTTAATTCTTGTTTAAGCATGTGGCGATGCACAATAAGTATACACAAGCAATCCAACCACAGTCACAGGATATGTAGCGATTTACATCCGGACGGGAAAAATCCTTCCTCTTACGAGGCCAGATAATTTTTATAATTGTTAAGTCACAAGTTGTTGCTGGCAGTCATACCTATATTCCGGAAGCAAAAACGTTTACGCGAGCAAGAAATAACTTAAAAATTGAATATGAATACACACCAGGATTTCAAAATTTGACGATTTATGTAAATTTTTATTTCTACTCAGTTAGGCTTTTACACCCACGTCCAAACTTATCTGATACGTGCTGCTGTGAAATATAAGTCGTTATTAGTACTTTGCTTACTGGAGGGTGTTTACTTCGAGAACACCGACGCATTTGTTTTTTCCGGTAATATTCCAAACTACAAATATTTAAAAAATAAGCGATAAAATAGATTAAGATTGAAGATTGGCTTTTTGTGTAAAGACTTAAAAGCTACTAATTGGTGACGATCAGTAGGGGTTTTTTTTTTTTTTTTTTTTTTTTTTTTTTTATGGTCGTCGGATGCTTTTGCAGCCAGTACGTTGCTATCCAGAAGTTCCGCTTAGTATGTTAGGATCAAAAACTTTCTAATTTGAACAGGCCGATCTGACTTGGCTTGAGATGGCTTCCCTTTATTTTGTAGCCGGAAGTTATAACGGTTTTCTCTGTACAAATGAAGAAACGAGCATTTTCTAAAAAGTTTAAAATAACGTTAACAAGTTTTTCAAATTGACCTGCAGATGGTGAAACTATTTTCTGTACTTTGCAGTAGAACTCCATTAAATGCGTTACATTGGTTAGTCATCTTGATTTCGGTTTTTCATTGTTTCTCGAAATCACGCTAGGCGAATGCCGGGATGGTTTGCGATATATCTATTATCTTGCTTAAACTGTGTAGCAGGAGGTCTGATACACATAATTCATATAGAAAATAACTTTGATAATCATTTCCTTACTAGTAAGGTACTTCTCAACACAGAACATAATCTTGTTAAACATTAATTATCTTGCGAAAATCAATTAGAAGGGGGCCAATCTCCTGTAGCATAGTATAGAGAAGAACTTTTATAACCATTTCTTAACAGTAAAGCACTTTTTAAATTGATTCTAAACCATTTTCGTAAAAGACATAAGATTCAA
The DNA here is from genome assembly GCA_031002005.1 of Vandiemenella viatica. NCBI lineage: Eukaryota > Metazoa > Arthropoda > Insecta > Orthoptera > Morabidae > Vandiemenella > Vandiemenella viatica. Next base: position 340,479,997 of record CM061921.1, on the reverse strand, counting down.
ATAAGGTTGTTTTTCAGACATAATGAATTTTGTTGCATTCATTTCCACTAAGAAAGCGTAGAATGACGAGCATTTTAAGGTATATTTTGTATGCTCTTAAAATTCTATGTAAGGAGATATTTAAAAAATAAAGAATTTGAACATTTTAAATAAGAGTTAGGAAGATAATAGTAGGCTTAACTGAGAGAGAAAAATTCATTTAATAATAACAGCTTAGCAGTAATTCAAAATTTAAAGGGAGAAAAACTGAATTTTAGTATCAAAGCTTGCTGACATAGCCATGCGTAACTTTTAAAAACTATTAGCTCTTAAATGAGTAAACCTATGAGAAAATTTGTCATGACTTAAAAGATTAAATAAATTAAACTATGACAAATTTCGGGAAAATCCCAGTAAAATTATTGTACCACGAGAATGTGGGATTTTGGTAATTCACCAGAGAATAGTATTTCACCGCGGGAATACACCATTCTTCTATAACGAGTCAGCTAAAGATTTATTTTTTTTTCTGTCATCAGTCTTTCGACTGGCTTTATGCAATCCTCCATCCCTTCCTATCTTGTGTTAACCTCTTCATCTCTGCATATCCCTTCCAACCCACGTCCTCAATTATCTGCTTCATATATTTTAATCTGTCTTCCTCTACAGTTCTTACCTTCGACTGTTCCCTCCATCACCAAATTAACCAATCCAGCATGTCTCAAAATATGACCTACCAGCCTCTCTTTTTTCTGTAAGCTTCTTCTACAAACTTCTTTCCTCACCCATCATTTCCAAAACTCTTTCGTTTCTTTCTATGCCTGTCCACTTAATTTTCAGCATTCTTCTGTAGCACCACATTTCGAATGCTTCAATTTTCCTTCTTTCCGGAATTCCTAAAGTCCATGTTTCGCTACCGTAAAGTGCTGTTCTCCACATATAGAGTTTTTAAAAGTTTTTTCTAATTCCTAGATCAATATTTGAAACTAACAGATTTCTCTTTTTCATGAAGGTTATTTTTACTATTGCTATTGTACTTTTAACATCATTCCTGCTTCGGCCATCGGTTGTAATTTTGCTTCCCAAGTAACAAAATTCACTTACTTCTCCAATTGCATTCGATCCTATTTTTATATTTACTCTACTAGTATTGGTATCATTTCTGTTGGATTTCATCACTTTAATCTTGATTTGATTTATATTCAGTCCAAAATCTTCCTTCAGTATTTTGTTCATGCCATTCAGTAATTTCTCAATAACCTCAGCCCTCTCTGCTAACAAGACAATGTCATCAGCAAATCGTAGCATACTGATTTTTACACCCTGAAAACTTATGCCACATGGAAATTTTTCTTTGACTTTCTGCATTGCTTCTTCTATATACAAGTTGAATATTAACGTGGATAAACTACAACCTTGTCTCACATTCTTTTTAACTGATGCATGTCTCTCATGAGTCTCTACTTTTATTACAGCCACTTGATTCTTATATAGTTTATAAAGTATTCTTATATCTCGATATTTTATACACGATTTCTTTAAGATTTTGAACATCTTGTCCCAGCTAACATTATCAAACGCTTTTTTCTAAATCAAAAAATGTCATAAAAGTATCTTTTGATCCGCCCTTCAAGTATTAATCTTAAAGCCAGAATTGCTTCCCTTGTACCGCATTTTTTCCTAAACCCAATCTGATCTTCCCCTACCATGTCTTCTACTACCCTTTCCATTCTTCTGTATATTATTCTGGTCAGTAATTATGAAGCATGTAATGTTAGACTAATGGTGCGATAATTCTCACATTTGTCGGCTTTTGCTTTCTTCGGAAGTGTGAAGATGATATTTTTATTAAAATCAGTTGGAATTTCTCCTGTTTCATAACTTTTTGATATCAGCTTGAATAATCTTTCGATTCCTTCTTCTAGGGATTTAACAAGTTCTGCAGGGGTCTCACCTATCCCAACTGTCTTATTTGTTTGTCATTCAGAGCGCTATTATATTCTGTCCTTAAAACAGGATCTCCTAAGTCATCAATGTTAACATCGTCTTCCTTTTCCATTACACTATTGTTCAAGTCGTCCCCATCATACAGTTTTTCAGTGTATTCCTTCCATCGGTTAGCTGTATCGTCTCAGCTTAAAAGAGGTTTCCCATCTGCGGCTTTAATGTTCACACCTCTTTTCTTCATTTCACCAAAATTCTGTTTGATCTTCCTATATGCAACATCTACTTTACTTATGATCATTTCCTTTTCTACTTCTTCACACTTTTCTTGTAGCCATTTTTCTTTTGCTTTTTTGCATTTCCTGTTTATCTGATTTATAAATTGCCTGTATTGCTCTCTTCCTGCTTCATCCTGAGCATTTTTGTACCTTCTCCTCTGATACATCAGTTCCAAAATTTCTTCTGTGATCCAAGGTTTTCGTTCCGCTTGTTCTCTAAAGCCTAATGTTTCTTTACCAGCTTTCATTATTTCGGCCTTTAATACGTTCCAAAAGTCCGGGGCTGAGTTCCTTTCAGAATTACTTCTTAGACCCAAGTCTACCATTTCTGCAAATTTCTCTCTCTATGTTGTTTCAGTTAATTAACTTCCAGTCTGTTCTGCTTACATTGCTTCCTTATTCGCTTGAATTTCAGCCTGCACTTCATTACTATAAAATTATGGTCAGAGTCTGCCTGCTTCTGGGTACGCTTTACAGTCTAGAACTTTATTCCTGAATTTCTGTTTGACCATGATATAATCTAGCTGATATCTGCCTGTATCCCCAGGATGTTTTCTGGTGTAGGCCTATATCCTTCTTGTATGGTTCTTAAACAGTGTGTTTGCCACTACTAGCTAATATCTTTCACAAAATTCTAACAACCTGCATCCTCTCTCATTTCTTTCTCCTAGACCAAAACTTCCTACAGTATTCCCCTCTTTTCCTTCTCCCACTATCGCATTCCAATCACCCATGTTTATTAGATTTTCCTCCCCCTTCACGTATTTGATAAATACTTCAATTTCGGTGTATATTTTATCTATTTCTTCGTCATCTTCCTGTGACGTTGACATATACACTTGTACTAACGTGGTTGGGGCGGGCTTAGTTTCTAACCTCATCAAAATAATCCTATCACTAAACTGTTCATAATAACTCACCCGTTTCCCTACTCTTATTCAATACAAATCCTACACCAGTGACTCCATTGACAGCTTGTGTGCTAATTATCCGGTGTTCCCCAGACCAGAAATCCTGTGCGTCCTTCCATTTAATCTCGCTAATCCCAACAACATCTAACTTAATTTGCTCCATCTCCATTTTTAAGTTTTCTAACCTACCTGCCCCATTCAGACTTCTAACATTCCACGCTCCGACTCGTAGAATGTTTCTATCCGTTCTGATGACTCCTCTCTGAGTAGTCCCCACCCGGATATCCTATTGGGGGACTATTTTACCTCCGGAATATTTTACGCAGGAAGAAGCTACATGATGTATGTAATTTGAGAGTATTACATGTCGTCAGGATACCCTTTGGGTCTTTAATGCAGTGGCTTCCTGTTGCCTTCTGCTTCCTCATGCCGTTGATCATTTCTGATTCATAGGCCTTTAGCGACCGTTTCCAACCCAAGGGCAGGAGGGTGCTCTGGACCACTCCCCGCTCTTCCGCCCTCATTTCGGAGGCCGTTGGCAAGCAGTGGGTGATTCCTTGTACCGGGAATCATTCAGTCGCCAGAGTCTCGTCCGTGCAAACAGGGTGCACCACGTGAAGGAGAGGTGGACATTTGGTTGCTATTATAGCCTCTTCCAAATCCTTACACCCCAGCTAAAGATTAGCCAAGGCTATAAAAAGCCAACCAGCATTCCCTTGGGAGGCACTTTCCAGCAGTACTTGGTCGGTATAGGACGTGTGTGCCACGTCTTCGTAAGAACATCGGTATAGTCACCATGCGGGTGATAGAATTTGGACAGTGGGTTTGGGACCTATAACGTCGTCTAACATTTGGCAGTCGAGAGTGAGCTACGACAAATACTATCAAAGTGAGTGATTTGAACCTACCTGCTGTCTTCGATAACGGATGTGTGGTTCAGATGCCTTTTCTTAGGCTTACAACTGATACCTGTTATGCTGCCAAATTTTCCAGAATATACATTTTTCAACGACGTGACCTTTTCATTTGACTGTACAGACGCTCATCTGTTAGCTGCTACAGGTTAAATTAACATTTTAGCGGCCGATTTAAAGAAACCTAGCAATTCACGGATCCGTTTGAAGTACAGTAGAACTCCAATTATCCAAATCAATTGGGACCGGACCCCATTCGGATAATCAAAATTCGGATAATCGAATTTTTTCCGAAAAAGTGTCTATTTTAATTAATTATTGTATGTATGTTGAAAATGCCTTCTTTTCCAAGAGATTTTTTTGTGTTTTTCCACTTCAGGGATGAAAATTTCACCGTACCACTCTGTAAACTAAGCTGCAACCATCCGAACTTTGGGTTGGTTTTTATAAAAGAGGTTAAGCCTTTTCGCAGTACGTTTCAGTCTTAGTTAAAAAAAACGATTCGGATAACCGGCGATTCGGATAATTGGAGTTCTACTGTAGTATAAACTGTATCAGTAACGGTCACAGCTTACGCAGAATCTAGCAAGATACCCCCTAGTCAGTAGAGCGTAACAAGTTCCACCGAAAGGCCATGGCTGATTTCCTTCACGTTCCATGCCCGCCTTTAGTGATCTAAACGTCGACCAGGCGTAGTGCCCTAAGAAAGGAAAGAAGCTCCTAATGTTTGGTTAAGGGTGAATGTCATCATACTGGACACTTAAATACTTCGGGGAGAGAGTTGAAATCCTACCACTTTGGTACCTACCATTATGATAATTCTTTGGGAAGTTTTCCGTAAACTTCCTGTTTTTGTGGGACTTTACGTCCTGTAAACTAACACTGTCATTAAGGGTAGCGTAAAATGAGATAGGGTTTTTAGTGTTACAAACCGTGTAAACTTTTGTGACAATGTGTTGCGAGTTATTCTTTTTTTCTTAAAGGTATAGTTTTAAGCAGGGAACCATTGTGTCTAGTAGGGCGCAGAAGTGCCTGGTGTAATCGTCTTGGCTCCCTATTTCCGACTTGGCAACAGACAATAGAACAGATAACAGACTAGTTTCTTTCTTTTTGTTCAAGCCGTTCTTAACGATCCCTGACGTGAGGTGATGACGCCACAGCAAAAATAAAAAGACAACGTCGAACGGAAGCTACGCTGCTGTTTTCACGTTTAACATTCTGCAGTGAAAGAGAATTTGACTGCTAAATTCGCAATTTAATTTTGTTCTAGCAAAGCTCTACTGCCGCGATGCGCTAAACATACAAGGAACGTTTTTAGTCAGTTTTTGATAACCGTAATAAGGGATTGGTGGATTGACCCAGAATTTACGTTTTTAAGATATTCAAGATAATTCGTGAAAAATTCTAATGTTAAGTTACAAGATTCTCCGTTTCGTTTTTGTTTATTTAATCGTCTAAGATTACGACGTGAATAAAGTACAAAGCCTCGTAAATGACCAATTCAATTTTTTATATATTTTTTGGAATAAAATTTTGTAAAATCCCTATTACAGAACTGTCTGGCCTAGAATGAGAATCTGCGTCAAAACCCTAAAACTTATGATATTTAACAACTATATTGTCCTGTCTATCGCTGGAAGGCTTATCAGAATTACGGAATGGAGCTGTAAAACGCTGACCACAATGCCGCAACAGAAGATAAGGATTTAAAGGAAATGATGCAGGTTTTTTTTTTTAAAAATTTAAATTTATTTTTTATAAAAATTGGCATTTGGCTACGAGGCCATACAGCCAGCACTATGTAATTTTGTAGTTTGCAAGTATGTATTGGATCACTCAATGTATTATAGATTCTCCGTGGTATAGACGACACAAGACAAACACAACACTTAATTAAAACCACCCATGCCCGAAGCCGGATTCGAACCGGCGACCCCTGCAACGGGAGGCTAGCACGCTATCCCCTACGCTGCCGGGGTCGGCATGATGCAGGTTATACTGTAATTACGGAAGAGTCTATTCAACTGTCTCGTGCCGTTGGAGCGATGTCTCTTACATTATACTTTGGGGCTTTCCCGTGGCAGTATGAACAATCTTTTATGTGAAGAGAGAGAGGAAATCATTATGCTGACACATTGTTTTTTGTTACGAAACTTTTGGACATTAATTTTTTGAAAACTGGTTGAAGTGCACTCAGCATTTTCACCTGTAAATAATTCCTCGTAATGAGGTGGTTTTCGGAACCCCATCCGGGCCATTCAGATTTTGTCACCGTAGTGTCCCAGCCACTTAGTGCCAATTTATATGTAGGTCAAGACCGATTTTGTTTACTCTTGAATACCCCGGATCTGATGGCATCGTGTATATGCAAAGGAAACATTAACACTTGTGTGCCCTATGGCTGCATCATTTCTATTCCTTTATGAAATGCTTGATGTAAACAGACAAAATCTGTCTTGGAAAGAATAAGTGCTGAATCATTGAAATGCCCTGTGCAATAAAATAGAAATAGGATTCGTCAGATAATTTATTAGTATCTTCTTATAGGGATTGTTGAATATATGTCAAACGATACTGGTATTAGGCGCTACCTTAAACAATGTGCCTTTCTGTTTCCAGGACAACATGTGTCAAGTTTTGCATTGTTGTCAAATCAGCTGTTCATGTTTTTCTTGAAGCTCCATTCATTGCGATCTGGGACCGTATTTATTTCAAGAATTTTTCATAGAACTTCGTGTAATTATTATCCGCCACAAGACTCGCGTGATCAATAAGCTGTAAAGCGTAAAATATTTAACCTTAAATGTCCATTTGGGATTGGTGATAAACTATCCCCACGTTCCTTCGAAGTAAATTAACGCAAAATTATAGACTAAATTAAAATTAAGACTGATAGAATTGCTGTAGAAGAGCAGTGCCACATAATTTGAATGTGGCCGTGTTTAATAACCACTATATTGTTGTCTCAGCCATGTGTAGTATCAAGACCAGTGTATATATAATCGTAGAAGTTTATGACATCATAAGAGACTATGGAGTTTGAAACTTGCTATATCTGTCCCTTCAGATGAGTAATGGTGGTCGTCTTTAGCGGATGGAGGAGGCCACCGTAGAATCGTGCACCGGATGTGCCCTATTAACTAATTTAAATGTCGACGTAATAGGTTGCAGCTGCTGTAGACAGCCTAGCGTAATCTTGTTAAAATATTGTCGTATCAATGCAGTTGATGAACAACGAAACAGGCTGGTGATCTTGTATAAATTTGCCATCACAGTGTTACGGATAACCACTGGGAAGGAAGGGAGGCGGTTATCCTGTTGCATGTGGTTGACCTTATTTTGCAGCGGATCGTGGATGTGCGCGTCCGCTATTTGCAAGTTCCGTTCCAGGCGTGAGCTAGCGGCAGAAACACTACGGTACTTTGGTAACGGATCTCTCTTTGCAGTAAACACCGATTCTCCTACATAAAAACTTCCAGTGCGCACATGTCTTTCCTATCACTTAAACTTTACATTTATGCTAGTGATGTGTATAAGTATATGCGGCCATCTTGTTTCAGAGCTATACATTGAATTAAAGTGCCTCACGTTCAGAAAGACAGTTCACAGCTAAATCAAATTAATATTTTAACTACAGTGCTAACATTTCTTACGAAAATCCGTATATAATCTTCTGTACATCCTGATTTCAATGAAATTTAAACCTCAAACGATTAGAAAGCAATAAACAGTATAATTTTGTTGAAAAGATTTTTATTTGTAATTGCATCATAACACCACTGTAAAATATTGAATTACAAACAATTTCAGATGCTTTGTATGTTACTTTTAGTACATATGTTTTAAATCGATAATATTGAAGGTTATATTTAAACCTTCCAGTTTTGCCTGCGCAATAAATGTGTTCAGCGATGACATACATTCCGTAAAAATTTAACCTAATCCTTCTGTTGAGTTCGCCAACACTGTTAACTTGGTAGCAATTACAACAGGTCCCCTCTATGCTATAAACTTTATAAACGTTCTTCATTAGGAGGGTAGAGAAACGACTAAATACAGTTCTGGCATTTACCCTTTCCAATTTTGCTTGGAAAAAAAATATAGTTCTTTACTTCGGGTTCAGAGGAATGGCGCTTTACTGATTATGTTAACTTAAATATTGCGTAAACTTGAACACACGGCATCAACTTGCACGTGAACCACCACTCACATTCCTTATTTTGCGGTACTTTAATCTGAAAAATAAACTTCATAATGTATTTGTCAATTCGTGTGTAAACAGTTTTATTCTAATTTGCTATAGATCGGGGAACGTCCATAAACTACGTGGTTTGGTCTGAGGGAGGGTCTCTGTAGAAAGCTACGTTGGGCGAGGGGTGGGGATTCCGAGCCAAGCCACTTAGCTTTCTATTCATATTATTTGTCATAGTTAAAATAAGGTACAGAACACAAAACAACATGTGGAAATTTATTTCCGTCACTTAATTATCTCCGTATGCAATTTATGATAGTCTAACAAAAGAAAACAGTGTAAAATGTCTTCTGGAATCAATAGGAAAAGGTGCTACTTGTCACGGGGGTGGGGGGGAGGGGGGTGGGGGAGGGAGGAGGTCTAAAGGCAAAAATTACGTCAGGCTACGTGGGGAGCACGAGGGGTTCACAGGAGGCCAAAATGGAGCTACGTATTTTGTGGACGTTCACAGTATTTCGTGCTACGGCTATATGGGGTATTGTTCTTCTCCGATGTGACAGTCTACTTGCCCTTTATAGCAGACGTGCAGTCAGAATCGCGTCTGTATAGCGTAATAAAGAGGATTTGAGCGTTTGGTTGAGTTGCAGTTGGCAACATTTATTTACAATTTTTTAGCGCCCGTAGCGTTGGCAGTGCTACCTGCCTCACTGTAATAAGTAGGGTTCGGATCTTTATGACCAAAAGAATAGCAAAATATGCAGGCAAATATGACTTAAAATGACAAAATATGACCAAACATTCAATTTACTATACATCAAAACATGCTCAATTATACATCATTTATTTCATCTGGTAGTGTCGCTTTCATGTAGACAGAATAATCTGCTTCCGTGCACTCGCTGCACCATTGGGAAATTAAACTTTAAATAGTTTTGTTGAAGTCTCTTTAATTTCAGATAATTTACAGAATACAACTCTTTCATCTGTACTAAAACACTCCTCTCTAAATTCCCTTACGTAACTTCGCACTTTCAGAAAATTTTACTTTCGGCATCACTGATCCACTGCAGATTTAACGATGACTGAGGATATTTCATTGAGATATTGATTGACGTGGATTGACACAGGCATGCTTCTGCTGCATTGTCGAGATTAAAAGGCGGATGACAATAATTTACAACTTTTATAAATGACTGGTGAATTCTGACCACAGTGAAAATTAGTTTCCTCCTCCTCCCCACCTGTAGTACAGTTCTGTAAATAATTATCTTAACTTCTCATCTATATCTAGTGAATTCGCTGGTACTATTAAAAACTACCAGATTTTTCCTCAAAACATGACCATATGACCATAAATATTATCGAAATATGACTAAAACTAGGAAAATGGTCTGAATATGTATTTATATGCTATATAAAATACCTTTAAATACAATCAGAAACGTTGGATCAGTGTTTAATTCAGCATTTCAGCTGAAAAAGAAGGCAGGAGAAAAATATGACTAGTCCTAAAGATCCGAACCCTAGTAATAAGTTACCCCGGAAAATAAAAGTGTGGCGTGGTTCAAAGTGTGTGATTGCCTTATGGTATACTCTGGTGCCCTCTGATTATTTAGTTACGGGAATGAAACTGACGTAGCAGTTGGGAACTCGTTTTTATCCGAAAGTCTGACCTCGCCACATTTGATTGAGGTAGGAGATTGTTGGAAGTGGAGCATAACAAGGTCCTAGACACTTGCAGACAGACTTAGAAACTACAGCTGCTGCATGTAATTGTAGACTCGTGATGCTCTCCTTACGCCTTCGACTACGAATATTGGACATTAATTCACAGCTGTATTTTGGGATTAAAAGAACTGTACAGAACATAGCGAATTTGCTGTAAATTTCGAATCTGGCATCCGGAAGGATACGAGTTCAGATCTCGGTACGTCCATTCAGATGTTCATTTCCCTTTGTTCGCAAAAAATCGCTCCAGGAAATGGTTTCTTAGTGTAGCCAGAGATTAATTTTTTACACGATTGACTCGCCATTCTAATAATTATTGACAACTTTTTGGTCTCTTTACAGCCAGTGAGATAGTTATTATCGATGCATTTTTGTATATTGTGTTGAATAAGTGAAAAAAAAAACAATGAAGATGAGTTGTGAACGGTTGTTTTATGTTCTGTTAGTGGTGATGTATATTTTTTTTTTTTTTTGTATGATTAGAATAAAGTTGGTTTACAAATAGTACAAGTCGTATTGATTTATGTGAAGTGTATGTAACGAGGTTTCAGGTACTGCATATTAAAGTAAAACATTACTACAAACGCCGTATTGTGACTTGGCTTATGCCTGTGATAGGACTGATTTATTTAATTTAAAATAAATGTTGTGATCTGACATGGCGACTGTGAAGAGGACAATGTGAAAAAGAAAATAAGTTAGAGATAAAACGTGCTGTCGAAATCTCCGAACTCACACGAACGAACCTGCAAAGAAGTGGATTTATGACAATATTACATTGATCGACGGGACTGGAAGCAAAGACCAATAGTATAAAAAGACGGCTACAGCATGGAGGAAGGAAATATATGGAGACGACGCAAGAGACCTTCACCACGCATTGAAGTGAAGCAGGGCGGAGGAGGAGTGGGGGGGCATGGCCGGAGTGGAGGGGGCATGGCCGCTTCCATACAGACACGGGGAATATGTACAAAACCTCAAGGGGACTCTAGGATAAACGTGACGCCGATATCTGGTGATGGATTATTATGTAACTCGATATGACAAATAAAAAATGAAGAATAATTTTTTTTGATATTCTGCTTAGTTTTCGAGATATTCTGTCCCAAATGTGAAATGGTTTTGGTTGAAATTCAGAAGAAAAATTGGTTAAAGTCAAATTTGATGATGGATTCTTATTTAAAAAGACGAGACAAATGAAAAATAAAGAATAAAATTTTTCGATATCTCACCTAGTTCTCGAGATATACTGTATCAAAAGTGAGGTTTGTTGAGTTGAAATGGAGAAGAAAAATTTCGCAAAAGTCAAATTTAATGATCGATTCTTATGTAACACGACGAGACAAATCGAAAATAAAGAATAAAAATTTTCGATATCTTGCTTAGTTTTCGGGATATACTGGGAACATCGCAATGTTTGGAAGCGCAATACCGCTGCTGCCGCCATGCGGGAGAGTTTAGTGCCTGCTTCACCGATTTAACGTCACTTCTCCTCCATATATTTCCTTCCTCCATGGGCTACAGGATCTGAGATATTACTACTCTGGACGACGATCGGCGAACTGTGTTAACATCGCTGCCCGCAGTTTCGGACAGCTGTTAGCCGCGCGGAAAAGAACGGATGGAAACGAAATATACTTCGACCAGGCAATAGTAGAAGTTAGAAAAGTAGTTATTTTCTTTTAATTTAAAAAAGAAAAAAATAATATATTGTTTAATCAATTTGGTTCAAGTAATTTTAAAATAACGGAAGTTGACGCTTACAGAATTTGTCGTAAAATAACCTGTGCTTGTTTCTGGTTAAGGCTTTATTTTTTTTTTTTTTTTTTTCCTTTTTCTCTCCGCTTGTTTTTTTAAAAAAGTGCAACATTACTAGTAAATTATTTTTTTTCCTGTAATTTCCTTTGCCGGAAATAGTGTTTTCACATCTTTGAGAAGGCAAAGGATTTATTCTTGCTTTGATTTCAATCTGTAACTTTGTCATTATAATTGAAGTAGGAATTTTGTCAATTACTGACAATTTTATTAACGACCTGTGGGGATAATATATTAGTCGATCTGCTGAGATTCCTTTGAAATAAAGTTAGTTGGTAACATGGCATCAGGGGAATATGATAAGGAATGGGAAACCCAACAATATCTCTGAAGGACATTTTGCTAGACATAAGAGGTACTGTAGATGACAAATTTAATACCGTTCAAAGTAGTTTTGACGGTAAACTTAATGGTCATCAAAATAGTTTTGATGGTAAATTTAATGCACTTCAAAGTAGTTTTGATGACAAGTTTAATGCTCTTCAAACAGCAAATAATACTCGTCATGGTAGTATTGATGCCCTTCAAAGTAATGTCGATGGCAAATTTAGTACCTTACGAGCATACCATAATGACAAATTTAGAGCTATACAAGGTATTATTAGTGAGAGAAACGCTATCCTGATTAAGCATATTGACAAACAGTTGGAGGAACAAGAAGAGAACCTTGAGCGTGCGCTATAAATTTCAAAATGGAGGATATATTACATGGCTTCAAGAACCAAACTAGTCAACCACAAGAGAGGATTGGAATGGAAGGGGTGTCTATGGGAGGCGGAACAACAATTCTGTCGAATCGAATAATTATGCAAAGAGAGATTGAGAAAATTAAATGAATAGGCCTACAAAGATGGTTGAGGACAATGTAACAAACTTGTCTGGTCCAGGGACCAATCAGTACAATGGATTCGAGGGGGAAAGGACGCGTAGAGGGTGGAGATGACATACCAGAACATGGAAATGACATGCAAGAAAATGAGAATGATGTACTTGATAATGAGAATGGCGTACAAAAGGTTGAGAATTACACCCAGAGGGATGCAGTTAATGATCAAGGAGAGGACAATAATTTTTCCGAGAAAATAAGCATGACAGTAAAGACAGTGTTTATCTTTGTCACAGGACCAGGGAAGAAATGCAATAGAATTTGTTGGAGAACGCACGAAAAAGCTGCGTAAGGGATTAAACTTTTGCTAGGAAGGAAAGAATGTGCTAAAACGCAAAGAAAACATAAAAAGTTCGGATAATGTTGCATTTGTAGATCCTTTCTGTTAGAGCGATTGTTAGGGAAGTGGAGTGCTTTAGGGGTCTACCACCTGAATACCCAACTTCCTTTTGCTACGTTTCATTAATAGTACATTATCTACGTTGTGGATTAGTTGATTTTCTTGTGATTTGGCTTCCTAAATATTACTAATAGTACAACACCTACTTCGTGGATTGGTTGGTTTTTTTTGTTATTTCGAGTATCTGCTGGCTTACTAAGTCTTACTAATAGTGCATTATCTACTTTGTGGTTGGTTGTTTTTTTATTAATTTAATTAGTTGGAGGAATTGTATGAAATAAAAAAAATGAATTGTGTTAATAACATTTTTTATCTTTTAAATGCTAGGCAAACAAGTGAACCAATGATTAATTGTACATGGAATTATGAGATAATTGAGTTTTGTAAAGAGGTACAATGTAAAAAGTATTATGTATTTAGGCACTAATGACCATCCATTGAATTATGAAATCAAACAGGAGAAGGTAATTTAGGTTTACGATATTTCATCAAATTGCACGTGTAAACTTGTTTATTTGAAAAAATATTTGCAAGGGGTTGTCAAATTACAAGCACTTAAACCCTGCATTTAATTTATAATATGACAATCTTTGAATAACAAGTGAGGGAAAAAAAAGGGCAATGAAGGTGAGCTGTTGCTGTGAACGGTTGTTTTACGTTCTATTGGTGGTGATGTATTTTATTTTGATGATCAGAATAAAGGTGGTTTACAAATGGTACAAGCCTTATTGATTTAAGTGAAGTGTATGAACAGTGTACTGTAACGAGGTTTCAGGTACTGCATATTAAAGTAAAACATACTATAAACGTCGTAGTGTGACATGGCTTATGCCTGTGATAGGACTTTGAATTATTTTACAATTAAAAAAAAACGTAGTAATCTGACCATCCCGTTAAATTTAAAGAAAAATGGACTTGGCGATAGTTGAATCTATTAATACTGGATTACGAAACGCGTGTCTAACGAGCGGATCTAACTTTTTTGAATACGTGCTAAGGTTATAACCGGCACGATGAAATGCTTGAATTTTCCAAGAAATATTTCTCGAGACTGAATGCACGTTGTCACAGACACTCCGGTTCATATATTTTTATTTTGGTTTTTGATTAGGCACCTAAATTAGCTTCAGAATCTGTGATTAGTTTATTTTGAGCTCCTCTTCTTAATATAAAATAGATTATTTGTGATTCCATGTTATCCAATTTCTTCTTTGTGGTTTACGGAAACATATTGAAAGCGGAATGAAACTGTATCAGTTTCTAAAATATTGGTCTTAAGTGTTCGATTTAAACAACCATCGGCATACAGCTTGTTAGTTGCTGGGTGGGTAGCCTACATACGCCCCTGTGGAAACCATAAGGCTGACAGGAGAAGCTCTTCACCAACTGTCATTTTTGATCATGGTCTCTCAAGTAGATTACACGCTGATTTTTGGCAAGACTTGCAAAGATACTACATTCGCCAGCAGAGATGTTCTGATTGGGGGTTATTTATTGCTGCGAATAGTGAAATTTTGGTGTTTTATTAATACTAATTGAAAGTATATCGGAGCTAAACCGAGCGTGCTGGTGAGAGGTAACGTTCGGTCTGGCATTCGGGAGTAGGTGAGTTCAAATACCCGTTCAGCCATTCGGATTTCTGTTTTCCATGGTTTTCGGACATCGATTCAGGCGAATGCTGGGGTGGTTGCTTCAGAAGGCTATGACCGAATTCATTGTCCCTAATACTCTCCCAACTCTAATGAGAACATTGACGAGCAGTAGAGCCCAATTAAAAAACTGAGCTAAAACCCACACATATTGGTTTCAGCGTTGGCACGATATTCGTGTCTGTCGTTTACCACACATTTTTTCTCTGTTAAGCTTTTAATGCGCCTTCTTATCTCTCCAGTATTTGAAAAGACGTATAAAAAATTTGAGCGGATGCATAATGCAACAGGGTACCTGTTACGTCACTCATACACGATCTTTGAAAATCAAGCTATTTGGCATTCGACTTAAACCTTTAAAAATGTGGGAAGTTAGGTCTCCTAATTCATGCTACCCCAAAGTGAGAATATTTCACTGTTTACTCAGAGGTAGGTGTTAATTGGTCTTATTCGGAAGCCATACGGAAGCAGTCTAGAAGGCGAAGGAGAAGAATCCATGTAAGTTATCGGCTTTACGAAACCGCTGCCCTATAGTACAACAAGTTGGGGTGGATGTTTCTTTTTCTTCTGTTCAAGACTAGCCGTAGGAGTTGTTTAATGCTTCTCATTAACAAATGCGTACCCATATATGGTATATTGGAAATTCGTAAGAGCATGGAAATGTTAACAGTCGTTGGTTATTGATCTTTTGGACTGTTAATTCAGCGAGATATTTGAACGTAATTATAGAGAACAGCCTTAAGTGAGACAAACGTATCAGATCGATTTGTAGAGGAAGGTACATGCCAAACTGCACCTCACAGGAAATGTTTCTAGAAGTACGTTGTAAATATCCAGGCGAATTACTGTTTGTGCGGATGTGGGTTGACTCCATCAAAGTTTTTGTTATGACATTTGTTTAATATTTTTGGTTTAGGATGTCTCTAATTACGCATGTAGTTATTTATCTTTTTTTTTTTTTTTAATCTGTGGAGTACAAATATTTTACATTTGGATGCACTTTGCTTACATTTCAGTTCTAATAACTTGTCAATCAGAATAATGTGCCTGTCGGCAATAGCACTTGTAAATTCACTTGTTCATACCTCTGCACGATCTCACTGATGAGTCAAAACATTATGACCACCGCCCAGCGCAATATTGAACGCCGTTTAGTGACGTTGCTGCTACGTCATGTGGTAAAGAAAGTATATAAGCGGAGCATAGACGAATGGAGAGCATCTCGGAAATGGCGAGGCTGGTTTGCTGTTTGCGTGCTACTGTAGTTGAATCTATGAAAAGTGGTTGAAGGATGGTGAAACCACGAGCAGGTGTCAAAATGGTGGATGTCCACGCCTCATCACAGAATGTGTAGGTCGGAGGCTTGCCCGCTCTTTAAAGCATATTGGGGGGGGGGGGGGGGGTGGCAGATCCGACGGCAGAGTATGATGCTGTTGCAGGCACAAGTGTTTCGGAGCGTACTGTTCAGCGCATATTGTTGAACGTGGGGCCACGCAGAGAACGCCCCCTACTTGTTCCCATGTTGTCCCAACGACATCGTCAATTATCGTGGGGCACGAGATCATCGAAATTGGACACTGGACACTGGATCAATAGAAATTTGTCGCTTGGTCGGATAAATCAAATTTGTTGGTAGACCAGATCGATGGTCGTGTCTGGATACTCCGTCTTCCAGACGAAACATATAACGCGCCTCGAACGCAGGCTGGTGCTCCAGCGATCGAAGGCACCACGACAGTTGGGGACTGCAAGAAAATTATTGCTAATCACCTGCTTCAAGTCTTCCACGACGGCGATGACATGTCCGTGTCACAAGGCCAGAACCATGCTACTGTGGTTTGTGGAGCATAATAGTGAAATCGCGTTAATGTCTTGGTCACCGAATTCGCCTCATCTCAACCTAACAGAACACATCAGGGACGCTAGCGGGCGCCCATAAATCGCCAGCTTCGGTTTTCCGCAGCCGTCAAGGCTAATGCTGGGACGATCTCCAATCTCCGCCTCATAAACTACACATTTCACAAACAAAAAATATACTTATCACACACAGAACGTAGTTTTGCAGACAGATGGCAACACTTCACTTCCTCAGGAGTACTTAGTATGACTGGCAGTAGGTTTATAATTCTTGCCGTCATCAGGGACTTATGCCCGTAAAATCGAAGCTCCAAACTTGACCTTGCCGGCGATGAGTAAAACTCGTGTTGACCCTTTACATGCAAAAATACTATTCAAACGCAGACTTAAGAAACCTTCATTAAAAGTCTTTGATATACTTTACTATATGGTCTTTTGATTGTAAGATTTTCTAAACGCATTTTACGAATTTTAAACGTCACTCACTTAACAGCTGACCCATTTGTTTTGTTTTAACTTTGAGGATACCTTCGATTCGCTCGATATTTCTTGTCA
Organism: Vandiemenella viatica; assembly: GCA_031002005.1. Lineage (NCBI taxonomy): Eukaryota > Metazoa > Arthropoda > Insecta > Orthoptera > Morabidae > Vandiemenella > Vandiemenella viatica. The sequence continues at coordinate 340,462,889 of CM061921.1, read as the reverse complement.
ATAAAGAATGAGCTCATAAAGACCATAAATGTGTTGTGGAAATGTTTAAGAAGAAAGAGTTTTTGTTGAATTTATCTAAAAGTAATAAAAAATGTGTGTTCAAACTGAAAATTAAATTTTTTTAATATACAGTGTAGAATGTAGATCCTACTTCGTTTGCTATACCAAACGCCAATTTACTTTTAATGTTAAAAAAAATGTGTCAATCCTATGGACAGAGACTCTTTTTCGAGCGGATTTGGAACAAGGAACTGGAATGAATTGGGCCATGGTATTTTTAAGGAACCATTCGCCTGGAGTGTTTTAGAAAAATGTGGAAAACCAAAATCGGAATGTGCGGGTGTGGATTTGAACCTGTGCCCTCCTGAATGCCAGGAAGAGTGATATCATTCCCTCACCTGTCACATAATCACTATGTATACTGCACTTATCTTGGTAGGCATTTCGACTGCAGCAGACATTATTAAATTCCAAAACTTAGTTTTGCTCCAGTATCATGGATGGAATATGATACTAATCAGTATAAAAAGTATCCTATATCTTAAATAATGATATAAGCTATCACTATGCTAAATTTCATTCAAATTTGTTCATTAGTTTTTTTTTCCACGAAGTGTGCACATTTCTTAAAAAATCTGAAAATTTACAGTTTTAGTTTCTGTGTATGTGGAAGTATGTTCGAATCAGGATGAACAGTATCCTATATCCCAACCGGTGATATAGCTATTACTATGTGATGTTTTGCTGAAATCCATTTACTAGTTTCTGCGTGATGTGGAGACAGTCCGGAAAAAAAATTCTTAATTAATGGAATTTGTATGAACCAGCATGAATATTAACTGTATGCTGAACGACAACACTAGTTATCACTATGTTGGTTTTGACATCTCTGTAACTAGTAGTTTTCATTGCAATTAATCTTATTTGAAATAAATTTAATGCACAGACACGCAACTTTCCTACAGATTTATTTTGTAGTATAGATAACGTGTAAATGTATGGAAGTATGACACTTTTTTTTTGTACAATATTTAATAAAGTTTTTTGTTCGAAACTAGAAAGTTAGCTAACAGTTTCAACTTCAGTTAATATGTAGGAAGCTTTAATAAGAAACATGCTGTAATTGTCAAAAATTTCTTCTTGCCCTTAGCAATTGTGTTAAAATTATTTCAAGAAAATAATTTCATGCGGTCATAATGACGTGGTGAAGGGTTTTTTACTGACTGCTCATTCCGCCCCTATTGTACCCACCTTAACCTAACTCGGTAATGTTGTCGGGTAAAAGAGACCTACCGAGCATGGTGGTGTAACGGCTAGCGTTCTGGCCTCGCATTCGGGAGGACGGCGGTTCGAATCCCCGTCCGGGCATCCAGATTTGGGTTTCCATGGTTTCCCAAATCACTCCAGGCAAATACCGGGATGCTTCCTTCAAAAAAGGCCATTGCCGAATTCCTTCCCATTCCTTGCCTCACATCCTTTCCCGTCTCTAAAGACCTCGCTGTTAGAGAGACGTTAAGCAGATAAAAAAAAAAGATACCTACAGTTTAACATGGAATACGAACCATAGAAGCGTTCTTATGTGCTTCATATCACACAGACAGAACAGTGGGAATGTGGTCCAGTCAAAGGGAACAACTGGATTAACATCCTTCAAATCCCTCGCAGATACCCCCCAACTATCCACCACCCAGCTCGAGCACCACCGCAGGAAGTAGACTCTTCCGAACTACCCGCCATTATAGCAGGGATGGTGAGCAAGGCGCATTTTGCCACCCTTTAAGGGTGCCCACGGGGCGGCACGCAGAGCCAGCACCCACCACGACCAGGCCGAAGACCCTTCCAAAACCTGGCCATATAGCTTAAGTATCTCTGCTATTCCCACATGCACCCGGCCACACCAACCCCCCGCAGGAGAAGGCGGAAGCTGCAGCAACTGATCAAAATCGCCGGATTGCCCTTTAAGCACGCCTCCCAGTAGCCGACAAGCCGCTGGCCAGCCATTGGGCCACGCACTACAGGGCAACCTCCTAGCGTATGTTCACCCACACACCAACCATCAGCAATTTTGGGTCTCTGAAGGGCATGGGTTCCCACACACTCGTCCAAGCTTCACAGAGCGCCGTTGTAGTGCACGACCATGCCGAAGCACTCCAATGGTGTCGCTGCCCCACTTGGGTCAGATGTTCCGACCCGTGCACTACCAGTCCCCTCATATGAGGAGACCTATTTTGGCAGCAAATGGCTCATACTGGCGACAAGGGAAGCCCAAAATTCCTTGATCACTGATCACCGATCCCAGAGAGGGCCAGTCTATACAATATGAATACGACCCAGGCCGTTGCCAGATCATGCCAGCTTACCGGTACCGTCCGTCTCCTCCCATCAGGGTCGCGTCACCTCCTTGCACCATGGGTCCTACTGCTGTGATCCTTCGATCTTACTGCCTGTGCTTTGGCAATGAGTGCTACCGGCAGGAGGGCTGCACCATGTCGCCCCACAACGATCCCAGTCTTCTGTAGACCAGGAGTACCAGTCCATTTCTTTAGTCCATACTGGTGGCAGGGGGAACCACTTCACTTGTTCACCGATGCTCGTCTCGGCAGCAGCCACAACCGGAAACCGGAATGCAACTTCACCTTCTAGTGGAGTACCTCCCACCAGACACCAAAAGTGCAGCTAAATGAGACTTCCTCACCAGTTACTTGGAGCAGTCTCCTTGGTGTGGCAGCGCCACGGACTCTCAATCCTCTACACTGCAGGTGCCCACGGTGTGGAATTGCGGAACCTTCCTCACCAATTACTTGGTGCAGTCTCCACGCCGAGCTGGGGAACCCAAGAAGGCCAAGACCCCTGAGAGTCGGCTCGCACCCCAAGAAGCTCATTCCAAACACAGTTCGATGTGGTACTCTTGTTAGCGAAGCTGCCTTCGCAATGTTGGAAGAGTTGCCATTTAGGGACACCTTCGTGAAACCCCTACCGCACATTTAAGACAGAAAGGTGATACCCATTACCCAAATTCCTGGGATTGTGTAGTCGATCCAGACTGTTTTACGGGTATCCGCCGTGTGGTCTGCCAAGGCTAGTCTTCGGTTACTAGGACTTGGGCACGGCCGTGTCCCGACACCTCAATTGACTGCCACCTGCGGAGTATCCTGTCCATGGACTTTCGGTTGCCACCCTGCATCCACCCCAATTGGTCCGAAAGCCTCATGTCCTCTTGTTAGCAAGGTTTCCCTTGCAGCGTTTGAAGAGTCACTGCCCGGGTCACTGTCGTAATTCCCCTACCGCGCATCTTACTGCAGTGGTCGGACGCCCGTTGCCCAGGTCCCATGGGATTGGGTAGTCAACTGACTTCTATACGGGAGGGCGCCGTGCGGATACTAGAGTAACGTGCTCTCCGATACCTCAAATGACTGCTTCACGCGACCTCCCTAGCTCACAGCCCCGGGAGCGCCAATCCCGTATCCGGACGCACCATGGATAAGCCCAGACCCCCTGGGGTAACTTCATATTGCACAGCAAGAAGTGAAGGTCTGGTTAGGGGCCTTTCAAAATCCGTGCTGATACAGGGATTTGACGCCTTAACCACTGAGCCACCAGACCGCGCTACTTCCAGAAAATGTGAATTACAGTGTTAATAACTTCCACTGGACCTCAGCAATCGGTGTCCTGTGAAGATAGGCAAACTGTGATAAACCAGCTGTACGTCACTGTATCTATTCAGTGCAGTTGTTTGCCTAAAATTCTATAGTTGGTGTGTGCTGACTGTAAGCTCCGATCTTTGTCAAATGCAGAACTATGGAATAATTTCAAAAAAATCCAAGAACATTGACTTGAATCAATAATTTTCATCCAAGCAATGTGAGGATAGACCCAGTTGTCTCACACAATTTGTTATTCCAGAATTTTTGTTGGTTCCAAATAAGTAGTCTCTGAATTTTTTAGATAAAAAAAATGTTTGTACATATAATAGTTTGTAGAAAGTATAACTCTACTACAAACAGATGTTAGACTTTTTGTCTTAATTAAGGCTTTATGGCTTAGACTGATTTCAGGTAACAGCCTGAAAATAATAATTTCGAAAACTATTCTGAAAATCGATCCACATGTCATTGAATGGGTGACCCAGAGCACGCAATGGTAGCTTTGGACTAGTGGTGATAATTACACCAGATGTAATGGGGGTAGTAACACATTACATTGCATGTAATTCAGCACAGAAACTGGAATTATGAAATCGGACGGCCGGCTGGCATGGAAGTATGTGTGACTTGTTCCCTCTGATTTATCAGTAGCTAATTGCAGTTCTCATCCCCCCCCCCCACCCTCCTACCCTCCTCACCCTGTTAATATAATAGATAATATTGTGACATTTATACACTCTCTTATTGTTGGATTTTGTGGTTTACATCGCAGACTTGGTTGTGAGGAGTGGTCCCACAAATTTTCGTTCACCTGATTGCAGCTGTATCCTATAATTCTTGAAATTGGTACCAAAAATACATTTAAAACCACCTTGCTTAAGAAAGTAATCATTAAAGAGTTTGCCCAGTTTAATTATCTCCCTTAATTTACAGGCATCATGGATTGTTTCCAAAATCTCTACAGACAGTCAGTGTGAACAGATCATTAATTTGTGAGATTATCCTTCATAATTGGATAGGATTACTGCCAAGAGGATACACACTGGTGTAAAATAATTACATCAGGAAATTTTATTCTGCTTCATATTGTTTCATTAACAAAGGATATTGACCTTTATAAATATTAGACATTTTCCCTCCTGCTGGAATCTCATATTAGCTGTAAGTGTTTCACATTATTCTAATGTTGTGTTCCTCTCATTTTCAGATTATCTACCCAGGCCATGTGACACTTTCAGAACAAGAGAAGTCTAATATATGTTACCTGGCTTTCCCAGATTCTAATTCTGGTTGTATGGGGGATACACAATTCCATGTCCGCATAAGACAGTCTCCTGGCCATACGAGGCTGTTCTTGGAGCATTTGAGGTATAATCAGAAATGTCCTGTGTATCTTCAGATTGATCCAGGCTATTATTATGGGTACGTTTACTTCAGACAAGTGAAGGATAGGACCCTCCCACGTGGTTATTTCCAAAAGGTAAGTAGATCTATGATACAGGGGATTTATTTTTGATAAATATTTAATGCTTCATAATTATATAAGATTGCATGTTAGCAACTTGCGTTGGTTTTCATGTTTCAGAGCCTAGTGATTGTTTCACGGCTGCCATTTTTAAGTCTTTTCACTGAAGTGTGTTCCTTGATTGCACCGGAGTACTTTGAGAATGGGGAGCCCAGTATAGAAGCTGCATGTCATGACATAGATCAGTGGCCAAGTCCTGTCCCCGGTGAAAATGTGTATTTGCCATTATTTGGAACAGTGTTACAGGTAATATTTTAGATTACTTATAAACAGTGCAATATGTTTTTGCTTAGAATAATTGACCCCATGTTCTTTTTCTTATTCTATTACTGTCTTGATTTTCAAATTGTTTTGATATAGTATAAAGTCTATTTACTCATATATTCTGAATTATATTTTATAAATTGTGGTCCTGCTTATAGTTTACTGGAAATAAATACTCATGATTTTTCAGTAATTTTCCATACAGCATGCAAGTGATTTAACACAGTAAATACAAATCACACTTTCATTTGGTGTTGTTGAAACTATATTGGGTGTGCACAACATATCTGTAGTTAATACCCAAGGAAGCCTTGCTAAAATGTTTGTGGTTGATAGGAAATTATTTTTGGTGTCCCAAGAAGAAAATCGGCTGTAATTGAAAAATAACTGGAAATATCCAATACTTTGTCACTATTGAAGTTTGTGTTGTACAATTTAAAAATAACAACTTAACATATTGTGTATTAAATAGTTGCACACATTTTATTTTCATCTATAGCACAGGAAGTGAACAAGAATAGGAAATGTTTTCTGTTCCCAAATTTTTGTAGAGAGAAAGAGAGAACAACGATATTTGTCAGTTGGCGTAGGAACTGTCTTAAGAAAATTGTGCCTCCTCCCCTTGCCCCCCTACCCTCTTATAACAATTCATAAAATTAATTATGTATCTTACTTTTTTATAGGCATTTATTCCAGTACAAAGTAAAAAGATCTGCAGTGCTGCCCCATCAAGCACCCTACCAAGAGCAGTTTCTCTGGTCCAACCTGCACCTACGGTTTTACGTTCAATTCATGAAGTGAACTTATTTCGCTGTTTTGCACCTGTTGTTTCCCATGTGCTTCTGTTGTGGGAACTGGTATTAATAGGTGAACCAATTGTGGTTATGGCATCGTCTCCTTCTGTATGTTCAGAAATGGTCCAGGCATTAGTCAGGTAAAGTTGTGTGTATGTATATAAAAATTACCTGTATGTACTTTTTTTTAAATTAAGTATTATACTTTCTTCATTTTTTTTTAAAAAAAAGGTCTTAGTGCAATTACAACTTGAATGTTGTTTGAGAATTTCTGGAACATGTTTGTTAACAGAAATTGTTTTAAGCAATGTACGGTATATTATTGCATGTGACTTATGACATGCCTTCAACAATTTTACCTACCAAGGGAACCCAAGGATCGTCATACAGAGGTTTTGGTTGAATGTATAGTGCTACTAATTAATTACAGTTAAGGAAAATCATGGAAAACTTTAAAAAGCAATATTAGAAATAAGTCATAGCAGCAAAAATTGTATTACTCTTGTATAATAATGGTGCAGGAAGCATCACTATTTGGTGGTGGAGTGGGCTGGCAGAGCTGCTGAGAAAAACTACAGAGGCAGTTTTATTGCCCTGACCTACCTGGCACAAATCAGGACACTTGGTACCATACCAACATTTGTTCCCCCTCCCACCACCCCACCACCGCAACCACCACCAAAAGGTATAGTTATATATTAAAACATTGTTCATGGATGGACCAGTGTATTGTATTGGTATAGAAATCAAGTATCCCAGTCAGGATCCTTCCCTATGTCATTATCATCTTGGCTTTAACATTCAGGCCTTGAGGTGGTAACACTGGAAAGTAAAATAACTATAGCAGATATTTCAAAGAAGTGTTATATTCACAGGTGGAATGCAGGATGACATTGTGGAAAGACTAGGTCCTGATAGTGTACACTGCCATTATCCATAGTTCCTGGGCAAGTGATGAAACAACAGCAATACTGGTCCCAGATGACGCCGCTCTTATATATCATCTTGTTCCTTCTCCTCCCCTACCCTCCCCTCTGCTTCACTCCATCAGTAACACTGACATAGGCAGAAAGCATGACAGACAGAGTGAGGCAGAAGATAGGGGGGGGGGGGAATGTGATGCTATATAAGCTTTTCAGCGTCTGAGACTGGTTGTCACACTGTTTGCACATTCAGAACCTGAGGATCCGGTCCAGTGGTTGAGCTGTAACAAATGATCCTGACATTTGGGAGGACATGTGTTCAATTCCCCGTCAGGCCATCTAGATTTTGCTTTTCCATGGTTTCATGAAACCACTGCAATCAGATGCCGGGATGGTTCTTCCAAAAGGCCGTGTCAGAATTCCTTCCCTCCTTCCCTTCCTTACCTCCCATCCTCCTCTGCCTCTGATGACCTTAATGTCAATAGGTGTAAAGCTCAAAGAAAAAAAGCCTTCATTCAAACATTTCAAAGTTTTACAGGAGTCTTTTGCATTACAAGAAAGCATAGGTTCCTTACATCATTGGTGACTTTTTGTGATGTGTAATTATATATAATGCTTTTGTATCTAGTTTTAGGCCAATTCCTTAATGATGTGATCATTGCACATAACAGAACTGATGACTAGCCAGACTGTGAGCGTATATGAGGTCTCTTAGAAAAGTATCCGACCTTTGGCTGGGTAGGGGGAAAAACTGGCATACCTGGAGCATTGAAAACCTAATCACCCTGAAAGTAGTCTCCTTGGGACTCCACATACTTATCCCAGTGGTGCCATCCTTGTTGGAAGGATTCTGAGAAAGCTTCTTTCCAAATGGAATTTAGCTCTGCTGTCATTGAAACCATAATGTCATGTCTGAAATCGCTTTCCTTTCAATTATCTCTCGAGTTTGTGGAACAGCCGGAAGTCACAGCATCAGGTAGCTGATGGAGAACTTCCCTGTAGTACTCTTTGGCGATTGTTTGACCTTGTGGTGCGTATTCATGGTATACCACACCGCAGGATTCAAAGAAAGCAGTCGGTATCACTTTGACGTTGCTGCGCATTTGGTGGGCATTCTCTGGTCTTGGTGACATGGAATGCTTCAACTGGGATTTGGTTTCCGGGCTGTACCCGTACTCCCAGGACTTGTCACCAGTGATATGGAATTCATGAAGCTGGGCTCACTGTTTGTGAAGTCCAGCATGTCTTGTGAGACTTAAAAACAAAGTTGCTTTTGTACTGCCATCAGCAGCTTTGGCACGAATTTCACTGACACCAAATCTGGCCAAATCTTCGATCACAATGGAATGTGTCGAAAAAGTGCTAATGCCCATCTCTTCCGCAATTTCTCTGACAGTCACACAACGTGTCACAGCGTCCACTTTGGCAATGAACTGGTCATTTTGGCATGTTGACGATTGACCGGAGCGAGGTTCGCTCTCCACCGATGTGTGGCCATCTTTAAACCAGTTGTACCATTCCTTAATATGTGTGATGCCCATAGCATTGTCACCGAAAGCCATCTGAATCTTCTGAATGGTTTCCACCTGGCTGTCACCCAGTTTGTGGCAAAATTTGATATAGTAGCACTGCTCCATTCATTCCATTTTCCTTGCAATTAAAAACGGATGAGAGCACTACACACAACCTCACTCAAATGCTGATTTCCAGCAACTGATGCTATTGACAGGTGGGAAAAAATTCAGGCATGCGCATGAAGGTTCAAGGTCGGCTCATGCAAGCGTGCTTCATTAAAATCGTCAGGTTTTTGCAACAACAACAAAAATAAGGTCGGATACTTTTCTAACAGCACTTGTATACACTGCTGACTGTTTATCAATGACAAAGGCTGATTTATTTTTCCTTTTCTTACCCAATCTGCATACAAGATCATTTAATGCTTGCATATTTATGTTTCTATCGTGTGTAGTATTTTTTGCCAGTAGTATCTTGAAGTATTTTTGGATGTGTTGAAAAAAAAAATATTTTTGTTTCAGTATGATAGCACCATTGAGTTATTGTGGAGATTTTCGACCATATTTCACTATTCATGACAGTGAATTCAAGGAATACACCACAAAGGCTCAGGCTCCTCCACATGTTATCTTGGGAGTGACAAATCCATTCTTTGCAAAGACACTTCAACACTGGCCTCACATAATCCGCATTTGTGATTCTTCTAGCACAGGTAAGATGACACTGTTAATATAAATATATTTTTTAATCATTTTGATTAGAAATTATTTGGAAGAATATTTTAATAGAAGGTTATGCTTATATGAATGATGGAAGGGAATAATTCCAGTTCAGGATATAACATATAAGTATTTTTTATGAGGGTAAGTTTGTGTTGTGTTGATGGATGTCTTTAGATGTCACACCTGCTTTCAGTAACAAGTTCACCCATACAACAGTTATTTAAATAAGTAAGATAAATATTTTAAGTGATGAGCTTATAGAATTCAATGTGTGGTATGTAAATTTCAGGTTATTGTTTCAAAGAAGTTGTAATGATTAACTAATTTTGATAGTATTGGTGTATTACACACATGAGCATTGATTGCTTAAAAAACTCATAATGCCACCATCAGTTGGAGTTCAGGGCCCATTGGTTCGGAGTTTCATTTTTTAAGAGTATGTTGTGTAACACTGGACGATCCACATCCAGTGTTGACAGAATTGCTGGCAGCAGAGTGTTCATAATATATAACCTGATGGCATTCTAGCACATGTTGCCTCTTGGCTGGATGGTGGAAGACCCACAGCAGATGGGCTATCCTGGGCTCAGCCTTATCATAGCGAGTAGTTGCTCTATTCAGCTGATAATCTGCAGTTTACTATCGCAGGCAGTATACTTTGCTCACTTTATCTGATGAGTTTTTCTCTTTTGGCAGATATAGCAGCTAGAGTCTCATCATTGGGGAGGAGTTCTACTTTATTCCTCAATGTATAACCTTCATAGTCTCCATGCAGTTGCTCCTCAGTGAAGGTGCAGAAGCTGTGTGGTCCACCAGTTTGCTCACAATTATTGGAATCATCTGCAGTTCTGTTCACTACCTAGGCTGGTTAGATGTTACTGATTTGTGAAACATAGGTCAATGATGGAGTAATTTAGTCAACTATTAAGCAGGAAAAGTCAAAATGCAGCATGCAATGCTGGTACAGGTCTGGAGGTGATGGAATATTTGAACCGTACATGGTGCATGCCTCCACTAAGGCGGTCATCAACCAGGCCTTCATACAGGAGTCAAATCCAGTATTACTGAAGAAACTATCTGCCCCGCACATACTGGAGTCTTTGGCTTACAACCAGTATTTCCGTAATTCATTGTCATGACATTGGTACTTACTTCAGTTGTTCACATTTGAAATTTCCTTCTTGTATGTTATATTTATATTTCATAGCCATGTAGCTTCCAGAACATTTTAAGGGGGCACAATTTGAGGACAGATTGTATGTAACCGTAGGCCATATAGACTTAGATTAACGAATTTGAGGCTTGATGTTGATTAGGAATAAGATACGCAATCTTTGTAGTTATTGAGTTTATGTTAAGGGCATATTGCAAGTGGAATAAGTTTGTGGATATTTTTGGTTCAATGGAAATGGTGATGAGATGAATAGAATTGACAGACATTGTTGAATTACTTTCTGAGACATTGATGGTGAGAATGTGTTAGGCTTAGATAACTGTGTTGTTAAGATGTTGCCACTTAGTGTAAAAGAGGTTGCAGTTCTAAAAATTGATATTTGTTGATGGCTGTAATGTGGATAGAAGTGCGTATGTTCTAGAGATGTAAATTAATAAAAATTAAGGAGTGTTTATAGGTTGTTTGATGAAATCTTGGTTAAGTTGAAAGAGTGTTTGTTATTCTCTACTTCTGCCTCCTCCCCAACTCTTTTCCATCACCTACTTGTTCTTGGATGCCTATGGATGTTTTTCTAACCATTCTTGTTCCACTCTCAAGCTAGTGATTGGTAATATAACCTTAAAATACATAATGTATAGCAGCTTTTCTCAACACATTTCAACTCAATGAGCAGTATGATGAGAAAAATAATTCTGCAGACCACGAGCTTACATGGGCTTAATTGTGTATATTATTAACATTTGGGGTGTTTTGTAATGTGTTGTTATGGTATATTAAGTGTAAAAGCAACTTTTGAATACTTATGGAAACACAGTTCTTGAATTGGAAGTTAACTTTTAAAAGTGAATATTTGTTATTAATTAGTGATACTTATTAACCAAATAAGTAATAATGTTACGAATCAGAAAAAGAGAGAGTAAACTACAGAAACAGTAATAACAGAATGTTATTGCCCATGACCAATTCATTATTTGTTATGATATATTTAAGTCAAGCTACTTGATTCAATATTTTAATTAATATTCTACATATTTAAATTAGTGCACTAAACATGTTTAGAAATGTACAGTTTCTGAAATTACATGTTTTTGCAAACTATTACTATTTTTCCAGTGCCACTATGAAAATCCCTAAGTGTTGTTACTGTGATGGAAATGGCACAATTGATAAGGATTTAACTACAAATGAAATCACAGACAGTAATTTTCCCACTTTTTATTCAACTGCTATTTTGTTTACAAATAATGATGATTGTATCACTACTAACAATCTTGTCACCTTTGTTTGCCTGGCAAAACCTGCAAAAAAGCCTACGACGACTAAAAATTACATAAGTGTTGGGGACCAGTTTATAAATATATATGTGGACTGGACAACAGAAGATGGGTTAGGGTGAAATTTTGAGATGAAAAGGCATTCAATATTTGTGATAGTGATTCTAATGTGAATGTGTGATTTCTAAGTTGTGATTCTGTTTAGTGCAACAAATTCAACAATGCTCAGTTGCACCCTATAGAGTTTCTCAATTCCCTGAACCCCTTAGGTTTACATACACAAAAACTGCTTTTATTACCAAGGATAATGCAGAGTTAAAAATCATTCCATATGATTTGCATTTATGTATAACTTTTCTGTGAAGTTCGAAATTTCCACATGGGCCTACTAGTCACTTACGAAAGTTAATAGCAGGAGGGCTGTGATGCATTAGAAATGGTGAAAATACAAATAAAATATTTTGTTTGATCCCCTAATTATGTGAGAGATATAAAAATCATCTGGCAATTCTTAAATGGATTTAATAATGATCTACTACTTAAATGATGAAAGTATAGTGACTGATTGTCAGCAGCTTTTTTGCTTTCAATAAATGCCATTTATATGTATTTGTCAGTAGATGTTAAAAATACTGATAATCACGAAAATTATTCTCGTCCAAAAGAAGAGCTGCCAAATTTTTGACCTTGTGTTCTTGCTGTTCCCCAAGCATGATACCTAATGGCCTCTGGACTAGCTATGTTAGAATTATTATTATTATTATTATTTTTTTTTACTTGGGGCTTTCCGCCTTGTTGATGGCTAAGGTCACTAGAGGCGGGACAAGAAATGGGAAGGAATTTGGCCATGGCCTTTTTGAAGGAAGCATCCCGGCATTTGCCTGGAGTGATTTGGGGAAACCATGGAAAACCCAAATCTTAATGCCCGGATGGGAATTCGAACCTGCGTCCTCCCAAATGCGAGGCCAGAATGTTAACCGTTCACCCACCACACTCGGTAGAATTATTGTTGCGATATGTGTGCATACAAAGAAACATGTTATACACTGGATATGGTTCCATTGTGACTGGAACTCCGTGAAATAATACCTGTTTCTATACCCTCCCCACATCTCTATACATCCACTTACTGACATTGCCTAGAAAATAAAATTTCACTACTCTTATTGCGCACCCTGTATATAAAGATGTGGTGGAAGAGGAGGGGCTTCATGAATAGAAAAGGATTTCAAGGATACCATCATCAAATAGTCATAAGATGCCATGCAGAGATAAACATTAGGAATACAACTCTTAAGAAAAAGCCTTTGCCTACTAAAAAGTACATAAGTGTTAGGGAGCAGTTTGTAAATATATATTTGGACTGGACAACAGAAGATGGGTTAGGGTGATATTTTCAGATGAGAAGGTATTCAATATTTGTGATAGTGATTCTAATGTGAATGTATGGTTTCAAATGGAAGAAGTAGGTAACGAGTGTTATTTGGACTAACAAACAGATAGTCAGATATGTTAAGAATGTATTTCGATCTCCCAATTATCTTTTGAAGGGTATTCACCTCGCGTAATTGACGCCCCCTGTAGTTATTTTAGACATGCTTGTGCAAAAAAAAAATCGCATTACTGTAAAATACGAGGGAGGCTCATATTAAAAATAAATTCCAATTTACATTCTTCGTATTTTTCTACATAGTTACCCTTCTTATCTATGCACTTATTGGTCCTACAAAGTTGATCCTATGTTTCCACAATTATTATTCCACTCAATGCCTCAAAGAATTTAGTATTTAGAATTTAGGCCCATTGGAAGTATACTGCACACCAAACCACAGGACATTAGGATCATTTGTAACCCAAATGTGCTTAAAAATAAATACCTCTTAAAATTCAGTTTTATGACCACTATTAACGGTATAAAAGTAACCCGTCTATATTGTAAGATGTTAAACCTGAGTGACGAATTTTTCAGACTAAAATATACTATGTTATTTAATAACATTAGTGAGTAGTGAGAGTGGCAGGTCACACATACACATTTTAGAGCTTAAATAATAATAATAATAAGTAATTATTTGTTATTTTTAAATCCACTTCAACCTTTCAAATCAATATTAATGTAATTTATTGTAATCTAATTCTCCTCTGTTGCAAGCTGTCCCTGTACCTTGAAATATATTCTAATGAAAGTCGAAGAAAATCTTTTATTGCAACACTTTGTCTTGGGGTTATGTAGGAGGCATGTTGAAATCTTCGTCCGGGCATCTAGAATTGGGTTTTCCATAGTTTCCCCAAATCTTTCCAGGTGAATGCCAGGATGCTTCCTTCAAAGGGCCATGACCAAGTTCCTTCCCATTCCTGCTCCCCAGTCGTATTCCAGCTCTAATGACCACAATATGAGGCATAGAGCCATAAGTTAAAAAATCTCATAACATTCTGATATCGGACATATACAAACTAATGAATAAAGTTAATTGTGAACTATTGATTACAGCACATAAGTACATAAAGTACCTCCCGATTCTTTGAGTTTCAAGCCCATTAGTAACACTACCATCTTAGCTGATCAACATAAAAATAGGGTTTCTAATTCTCATAATCTTTTTAAATTTCACAGCTTTGTAATAAGAAAACAAACATGGGAGGTGAGTGGTAACACTCTCATCACTCATTCAGGAGGACGAGGGTTTGAACCCTGTCCGGCCATCTAAATTTGGGTTTTTCATGGTTTCACCAAATCCCTCTAGGTGAATGTTGGAATGGTTCCTTCATTTGGCTATGGCTGAATTCCTTCCCATTCCTTTGCTGCTTCTAATGACCTCAATGTGATGTAAAGCCTGAAACAGAAATAAAAGAAAGAACAATGAGATGAAAGTTACTCCTCAAATAATATTTATTCAGACTTAATACTAAATAAAATTATTAAATGTGGTTATGGAATAACCACATTTGTTAGGCCATGGAGGAAGTGGTGGATCAGATTGAAAAACGCATCAATCCAACAACCCATAATTTTAGCATTGAGGTGATCATGGATGGCCTGATAAAAATGTGGGAGAGCCCCAGCTTGAAAAACAAAGTTGTCACCTTCTTCCTGCGATTGTGTACACTGCACGATATAAATGTCCATAGTCTCCTTAAGAGTCGACTGACCGACCGACTATCTTCGCTATAAATCCAACAGAATTTTAAGAACCCATGTTTTGGAATTTGTTATTCCAGCTGCATGCTTGTTGCCATTACATATTTATTTACTCACATGTGAGTAGTGGTTATTAACCATAAAATTGTATGACACAGTTTTGCAGCTGTAAATAATGCACAAGTGTAGCTTCACAGGATGTAACATTGCATGTTCAACTTAATAGTAACAGATGTAAGTAATTTTGTTATTTTTGTTTCTTCGTAAAAATCATGAGATAAACAATGTCTTGATGTCTTTATGAAGATTAATTTTTTCTGGTAAAAAAGCATCAATTATTTGACTGCATAATTTTGAGCCTGATACATAATATATTCAACTGTAATCACTTATATAAATGTCAGTTTCAGACAATTTATAAATGTTAGATTCCATGTAATTTATTCTGTTATATGAAAAATGTATGTTTAAAGAAGATTGTTAATTAATGAATCAAGTTGAAAATTAGTTAACCACTGTCTCCTTATAGCATGGAGTGTTGAAATTCAACTGACTTGTGATTGTTTTATTTTACTTCTAGAAACAACCTATAAACATAAACTAAAAAAGGGGGGAAATATGAAGATGCTGGATTCAAAGCCTGGTGTTTACACACATTACCGCCCATTTCTTCATAAAGACAAGTTGGTTCTCAAGAAGCTTTTAAAAGGCATTCAGACTAGGCGGCCAGGTGAAGTGCAAACTGCATTATTGAAGAGACATTTACTTGAAGTGACAGAAAGTTTCATGATTCCCTTAGAAAGGTATATGGCAAGCCTAATGCCATTACAGAAGAATATATCTCCATTCAAGGTAATGTGTTACATATTTGATTTAATGAGCAATAATGTCTTTAAATAATTACAGATTATTTTAGACTTTAATATACAAGTAGTCTGTTGTTTTTATTTGTTTTTAGAAATGTCACAGCATAGTCCTTATATGACATGCCTTAAAAGAAATACTGTTAACCACAAGGCCTAGCACTGTCTCATATATGCAGTTCAGTTCTCCTTTGTGTGAAGATGCCTCTGAGTGGGGCTGAAGCAGTGGCAGCACATGTTGAACAGTTTGAATGTGTGGTCAGTGTGCACAAGAGTTACATATGGATTTCAGTTATGATTTTTAGTGGTAGTGTTCTCTTACTAAGCACCTTTTCTTAGCTAAGATAGCAGCCTTCCATGACTAGGACAATCTATATATATATAAATATGTATGTATGTATGTATGTTTGTTTATTTGTTTGTTCTTCATACAAATCCACAGTTTTCATCCAATCTGGATGAAACTTTGCACAATTATCCTTTGAAACAAGGAGAAAAATACTCTCTACATTTGGTTGAAAAATAATACATGTTGTCATATAATTTTGAAAAATTACTGAATGGCGATAGACGCGTAGGATGTGTAGGTCTCTGTACTACCTTTGCAAGTAGCGCTCTGGTAGATCAGTTGTTAAAGTGCTTGCTTACTACTATTTGGAGCATGGTCTCCGGTTCAAATCCCCGTTGAAGCAAAGATTTTTAAAAATTGTTTTTCATCGTATGAATCGCTGTCTGTTGTTTTGATTGCATGTTAAACAGCAGATACCACAAATTTAGGGGCACAATGTGAGGCAAATCATAGGTAGTTTAGCAATGCTGTAGGTGTATACTTTTTTCATGTTATATTGATCCCTCAGGGGCTGTTACTCTCGTAGTCAGTGTGTGTGATCTGCACTAATAATACTATAAATGCAGAAGTAAGTCTGTCTTTTTGTTACATTTTGATGACTAAATTGCTATACCGATATTGACAGAATTTGACAAGGAAATACTTTGTATCTGCAGGAAGGGCACAGGACATTTTTTTCGGTATGAATAACAGTAGCAGTTATGAAATTTTGAGAACATATCGAATTGCTACAGAGAGATGGATGTGTGTGTTAGTCTGAAATGTTACGTCGGTTGCTCAAGCTTTGCTTCTCATGCATAATTTTAGTGTATGCTTTGTTAATAAATTTAGTTTAGAAACAAAACGTATTATTTAGTATAGATGCCGATTTTCTCTGTACTATTACTTTGTGTCTACTTAGATGTTTCTGGCACCAGTTTATTTTGCCTTCTTTTTTGACATGCCTTGCAGACATAAACTTGCCTAAGGTATAGCTCTAGCAGAGCATGAGCAGCTATAGTTATTAGAACCCAAGATTCGGATGCTCATGCTGAAGAAAGAAGAAAAGACAAAGCTGAAATAAAACTGCCCTTAGTTAACACCCCCCCCCCCCAACACACACACACACACACACACACACACACACACACACACACACACACACACCCCTTCATTTGTTTTTAAATATGTTGGAAATTGATTCTCTTCATGAGACAGGTTCGACGGTAGAATGATATAGTGATGGCTGCCCTGTCATATTATGCAGACTCGGTGTTGTTTGGGACCAATCCTACATTACCGACAGTTATCCTTATTCAATTCTGGCAATGAAATTCTTAATCCACGCATACAAAGTCGCAGGTATCAGCTAGTTCGGAGATAGTGATAGTCTTTTAATAAAATATCATGAAGCATTGATTTGCACATGTCTGACAAAAGTTTCTGGATCCTTTATATGATCTGGATTTGATTCCATCTGTTTCTCAATACAGTTCCACCCACATGAGCCATCTCAGTGCTGGTGTGTGTAAACTATTTGGTAGTCACAAAGACTCCATCGTATATTACTATTCCTATATCCAATCTGTGTATATGCTGGTGAGTCACCACTTTCTGTCAATCTGTACAGCTGTTATAATATTAAGTGTTCCCCTTAGAATGAAGTCATGGACTCGTACATTGGTTTCTTGTTTTCTGAAAAACAAAGTTTTGTAGCAAAAACGTTTATTATCCATGTATTGTATATTATACAACAGTACAAATAAGATGGGAAATTTAAATGTAAGAATTTTAAAAAGAAGTTTATAATTGTTGTGGTATAATGAGATATAATATGCTTTACTGAGTGTTTGTAAAGATATAATTTTCAGAGTGGTGATCTAAAGAATAATTTGCAATGTGGATGGTTCCAATTTTGTGTTATGAATTTATGAGGTAATAGTTTATGTAGAACAGGTCAAATAGATTCAAGTCTTAAGATAAACAGGATTATGGGAATGAGGCTGATTTAGACATATGTCCGTTTTAATGGTGCAGGTTTTAGGGTAATTTTTTGACCTGCAAACAATTGTACTTGATAAACACAAGAAGCTTGTCATTCTGAAGGACTTGGAAAGTAAAACTACCATGTGCATCAAATTACACTACTGTTTGTGAGAATTTCAATCCATAGAAGAAATGGTCTGAATAACTCCAGAATTGGAGGATATTTAGAGGAGTTAAACAATAATATATGATTAAAATTGTAGAGAGATGGCATCCACATAGGCCAACAATGCCCTCTTTTTGTGTGACTGGACAGATTAGTGTTGTCCCATACTCAGTCGGTGCAAAGCCATCAAACGAAGTGGAAATGTATAACAAGTGCCAGTATGCGTCATTATTTCAAAGGCACAACATCCAGCATGTAAGTGAGTTCAAACATGTCGGAATGATGGGAAACGGGTTTGTCATATCATTACATTGCAACTCGTACAGGACATACTGCTACGATGGGGATATTTGTGTGTGTGTAACTAGGCAATAGAATGAGGTCATCCACAGCAATGAGTGGGTACTGTACCACACTTGATGACCACCATCTTGTCTGCATGGCCATAACTGACAGAACAGCCTCAGCAAGCACACCATTGTGTCTTCTTCCATTGACCAGAAACCACCAATGCCTCAATGGGAATGCCATCACTGGCACACTGAATTGCAAAATGTCGTGTTTTTGGATGAATCCCACTTCAATTCGTGCTACAATGATGGATGTGTATGTGATAAATGCTACCAGGTACAACAGAGTAGATTGCATTGTTAAGCTATGTATTGAGGGCAACCTGAATAGCAACTGCTACATCAGGGATGTTTTAGAGCCTGAGGTATGGCCCCTCATTCAGGTAGCTCCACATGCCATATTTCAGCAGGACAATGCCCTGCTACCTGTGGTGAGAAATTTGCAACCTGTCTTATTACCACTGCTTCCCTGGCCTGCATGTTTGATGGCATCCATTGAACACGTCTGGGATATGGTTGGTCGGCAACTTGTTGGTTCTCCTGCAACCACTGTCGATGGTATGTGGCAGGGTGTTCACCCACAGTATATATCCAGTTACTCTACGATTCTATGTCACGATGTCTAGTGGCTCTGATTGCAGCACTTGGCTGCTTTACACTGTACTGCATCCTCACAGTCAAAGTGCATGTACAGTTCTGTAATTTTAATTGTTTTGTGTGTTGTATTGTCCCTAATCTCTGGAATAACTTTCATTGTAATTGCATGTCTCCTTGGTGTTTGTTACAAAGTTCACAAGCAGTAGTGTAGATACAATGAGGAGGAGAGAAATTATTGCTTTTTGTAAGACTACTGCCACCAAGCAACTGGATATGAATAAGCATTAGAAGGAGCATTCTGAGTGATGATAGCTGTGACAAAGAATTGGAGATGTATCTGTGAAGTGAAATGATAATTGTTTTAGATAATATAAGTTGAACTAGCGATGTGAGTACTGTTGTGCACACATTTAAAAATGGTTGTGTGGGACTAGGACAAGGGACTACTGGAATTAGATAATCAAAAGCTCCTCTGCAATGCTTGTATAGTTCTCTCATTTCAAAATTTTCATTACTATTGTTTAAGGCTTTTTGAATGTTGTACCGAGCGTGGTAGGTGAGCAGTAATGCTCTGATCTAGTATTCAGGAGGACGTGGGTTCAAATCCCCATCCTGCCATCCAGATTTGGGTTTTTCATGGTTTCCCCGAAATCAATTTTGGAATGGTTCCTTCAAAAGGCCGAATTCCTTCTCTTTCCTTGTCCCCCGTCCTTTCTTTATCCCTGTCCTTTTGCACCTCTTGATTTTGATTAGGTGTAAAGCCATAAGCAAAACAAAACAAAAGTGGCAAGAGTTTTAGGAAAGAAAGAGGTAACATAGTTAGCAGCATTTATTGGCCAGACGGGACAGAAAGGATGTTACTGTTGAGGGGAGGGAAAGAAGCAACTGAGTAGTCACAAGTTTCTGAGGGAACCATCATTTATCATAGGAAATGTGTCCTCGGTATCAATAACACGCATTATATGTATACACAAAACAAAACAAAAAAAAACAAAAAAATGTTTGGGTAAAACATTTGTTAAGTAGAAAGGAGTTTATGTGGAAGCAGTACCACAGTCTGTGGTGAGTCTTTTACAGTTTTTTCCTGAGATTTTGAGATTTTTTCAGCGTATGTGCCTTGGTGGTAATTGGCCATTCTAATTTCTATCTCGTGTTAACCTGAGCATATCATCTCCATTAACATCAGGTGCAAATCTTAAGATATCTGAAACTACTATGCTACAATCTGATGAGTCCACACCAGTCAACCATGTCTGTCAACACCTTAACAAAATATTCCATTCACTATTAATGTTATTTCTGTGTTTATCTTCAGTACAAGCTTGCAGTCTACTAAAAAATTACTCGGATATCTAGTGCTTCAAAATTTTACTTTAAGCATACCATTTTGATTATAATTTGCGGTTAGCGTGGGAAAGTGTTCAGTCAATAAAACTTAATGTTTTTTTGTTTTACTTTTTGCAATTAATTAATTATTTTTCCAATAATTCCCTTTTTAAATTTAATTACTAATATAAAATTTGACGTGAGAATAAAAATTGAGATTAGAGGATATTTCTTCTGGGAAGAACACAAGGGAAAAAGCTCATTTAATGAATTTACAAACAAGAATTTTATTTACTTTAATTTAAACAAAAAAAGACCATTTATTGACATTAAACAACAATTAATTTTTGGCTAGTCTTGGATTATAATAACGGTACAGAATTAAAAGTTACTTTTGGCATCATTGCCAAGCAAAGGGTGTATAACAGTCCTATTGTTGTACTGAACAGAGTTTGTTTTATGGTGTGTGTTACCACATTTTTGTTGTCAACTTGGTCATCTAACATGTCATCTAGTTCAGGAAGCTTGTTGTCATCACTTCGTCATGGCATGTACCGCTGCCAGGGACCAGGATAGCAACCAACCATCTCCAGCTGATTGCTCATAATGGCTGAAAACAGCTTGTAGTCTCACCAGATGATCACCAAATGTCTCTTGTTGCATTGTTCTGTTCCACCACCACACTTTTTCTGCAGTACATTCTGAAGGGATTGAGGAAACCAATGAAGGAATCTCTCAAACATCAGCTCATGTACTATAGGCCATGGGAACAGAAAAACGTAACATATAATTTTGTTCTTAAAGCAATGCATGATGGCTATATGTTCAGTGGTGCCAAGGTCTCATACATCTGATTCTTTTCACTCGCTGGGGAATCTGCAAAACAGTTTCTGGGAATGGTGAATTTTTTCAGCCTAATATTAGGCGCTGCAGTCATACTTTCTGAACCAATGTGGCCTTCGTTACATTCTGTACCTACAATTACTAGACGGACACAATTATTGCTTTCCATTCAAACCTGCATTAAAAGCATTACTTCTTATTTTGTGTTCTTTTGGCAAAAATGGCATGTTCACGTATGTCCTGATATCTCGCAAGTTAAATTTCCCACATAGTGCTCTTTAATGTGTTTATTATCGACAGATACACTGCTCAGTTTACATTTGTCCAAGGTTGGTTACACCACAAACTCAGATCCATATCAAAAATAGTCAACCAAGTAACATGATATTTTACATCACATTTTATGAAATAAGGGTAAAATGCTTGTGCATTAAATGGTCATAGCTGTATATTGGAAAATATTTTTTTAAGATTTTTTTAAAATGGAATACCTTCAATGTTTAACTAATTTAATAATTGTTAATCTTGTGTATCTAACAATTTTTGTTCTTTTAAGTTTCTTTTAAAAAAAATCATATGGGAGAGATATTTAAACCAGATTTATTTATTTTAAATCTTGCAGGCTGCACCTACACCAAGGCCCTTTGCTCAGGATGAGTTTTTGGGTACACTCGCTACCTCAGGACCTCAGCTTACCTCATTAATTAAAGGTGATTGGTTGGGTTTGTATAGACGATTCTTCCAGTCGCCAAACTTCACGGGCTGGTACAATGTAAGGTTTCGTGAAGTCAGCCAGAAACTTCAGGCATTGCAGCTTGAAGCTTTAGCTGATGCTGTAAGTAGTTTTGTAAAATGACATACAGAAGTTATTATTTAGCAGTGATACAGTTTACCTATTTTTTATTTAAACAATACTGACATTTATTACTAGATTAATCAGGCATTTGTGAATGCCAGTGTTACAATTGTCTTGACAAAGCTCTCGTAACAACCTTATTTAAACTATAAGATTTGAAATTTGAATAATGTTAGTGCATCATAACTATGTTTTTTTGGCACAGAGTATTTACAAACTAAAATTTAAGTCAGTTTAAAAAAAAAAAATAAAGAAATAATATGAAGCGTAAGTTAATGATTTGGAAGAGAAGTGGTTTGTAGGTACAAATACAGGGTTATAACAAATTCTCAAAGCTTTAAAAAGATTGGTGCATATAGTACAGTTGAGATAGAAGTAAGAATTATGGTTTATTGCTTGTAAGAACTTGCAAAGTTATTTTTCATGTGTTACAAATACTCGATGTTTGTGCCATTTGTCATTCGGCATACATTTACATGAGTCATCCAAATACATGATACAGCATTTCTTACTTGGTCTGTCCACTTAATTTTCAGCATTCTCCTGTAGCACCATATTTCAAATGCTTCAATTTTCTTTCTTTCCGGTATTCCTAAAGTCCCTGTTTCGCTACCATAAAGAGCTGTGCTCCACACATAGAGTTTTAAAAAGTTCTCTCTAATTCCTAGATCAATATTTGAAACTAAAAGATTTCTCTTTTTCATGAAGGCCCTTTTTGCTAGTGCTATTCTGCTTTTAACATCATTCCTGCTTTGGCCATCAGTTGTAATTTTGCTTCCCAAGTAACAGAATTCACTTACTTCTCATATTGCATCTGATCCTATTTTTAAATTTAATCTGATAGTATTTGTATCATTTCTGCTACATTTCATCACTTTAGTCTTATTTTGATTTATATTCAGTCCAAAATCTTCCTTCAGTATTTTATTCAAGCCGTTCAGTAACTTCTCAATATCCTCAGCCTTTTCTGCTAACAAGACAATGTCATCAGCAAATCGTATCACATTAATTTTTTTCTCCCTGAACACTCATGCCACATGGAAATTTTTCTTTTACTTTCTTTATTGCTTCTTCTACGTATAAGTTGAATAATAACGGGGATAGACTACAACCTTGTCTCACACCCTTTTTAACTTATGCTTGTCTCTCATGATTCTCTACTTTATTCTTATGTAGTTTATAAAGTATTCTTCTATCTCGATACATTAGACCTGACTTCTTTAAAATTTTGAACATCTAACATTATCCCACCTAACATTATCAAAAGCTTTTTCTAAGTCAACAAACGCCATAAAAGTATCTTTTGATCCGCCCTTCAAGTATTAATCTTAAAGCCAGAATTGCTTCTCATGTAGATTTTTCCTAAACCCAAACTGATCTTCACCTACTATCTCTTCTACTACCCTTTCTATTCTTCTGTATATTATTCTGGTCAATAATTTTGAAGCATGTGATGTCAGATTAATGGTGCGATAATTCTCACATTTGTCGGCTTGTGCTTTCTTCGGAAGTGCGAAGATTATATTTTTATTAAGATCAGTTGGAATTTCTCCTGTTTCATAACTTTTTGATATCAGCTTGAATAATCTTTTGATTCCTTCTTCTCCTAAGGATTTAAGAAGTTCTGCAGGGATCTCATCAATTCCAACTGCCTTATTTGCTCTCAAGTAATTCAGAGCTCTATTAACTTCTGTCCTCAAAACAGGATCTCCTAAGTCATCAATGTTAACATCGCCTTCCTTTTCCATTGCGCTATTGTTCAATTCGTCCCCATCATACAGTTTCTCAATGTATTCCTTCCATCTGTTAGCTCTATCATCTGAGTTTAAAAGAGGTTTCCCATCGTCATTTTTAATGTTCCTTCCTCTTTTCTTCATTTCTCCAAAATTCTATTTGAATTCCTATATACATCATCTACTTTACCTACGACCATTTCCTTTTCTACTTCTTCACACTTTTCTTGTAGCCATTTTTCTTTTGCTTTTTTGCATTTCCTGTTTATTTGATTTCTAAATTGCCTGTATTGCTCTCTTCCTGCTTCATTCTGAGCAGTTTTGTTCCTTCTTGTCTGATCCATCAACTCCAAAATTTCTTCTGTGATCCAAGGTTTCCTGGCAGCTTGTTCCCTAAAGCCTAATGTTTCTTTACCAGCTTTCATTATTTCGGTCTTTAATGCATTCCATTCGTCCTTGGTTGAGCTCTTTCAATTTTACTTTTTAGACCTAAGTCTACCATATCTGAAATTTTCTCTCTCATACTAGATTGTTTCAGTTTATTCACTTCCAGTCTATTCTGCTTATACTGCTTCCATATTTGCTTGATTTTCAACTTGCACATAATTAGTATCAAATTATGGTCAGAGTCTGTCTGCTCCTGGGTACGCTTTACAGTCTAGAACTTGATTCCTGAATCTCTGTTTGACCATGATATAATCTAGCTGATATCTGCCTGTATCCCCAGGACGTTTCCAGGTGTATATCCTTCTTGCATGATTCTTAAACAGTGTGTTTGCCACTACTAGCTAATATCTTTCACAAAATTCTAACAACCTGATTCCTCGCTCATTTCTTTCTCCTAGACCAAAAATTCCTACTCTATTCCCCTCTTTTCATTCTCCAACTATCGCATTCCAATCGCCCATGATCATTAGATTTTCCTCTTATATATGTTTATATAAACTGGGAAGACATTATAAAAAGATTGAGCTAACTAGAGGATTCTTTTGTATTTTGTGAAGAATTTGTATACATTAATTTCTGGGTGGAGCCAGCCAAGCAAACCATCTTTGTAGAGGAAGATAGTTGCTCCCATGTACCTTTATGTATTACATTTGAGTTGTGAATTTCAAAGTAACATTACAGCATTAACATTAGAGTGAATGACCAAAGTAAGAGATTTCAGTACTAACCTTTTCAGTCCATTGGGTAACAGTGTTCACTTGATTTGTTACATGTAGTATTATATTAATACTTTTTAAAATTATTTCCTTTACACATCATCATTATCGTTGGGGACCATCTCCAGTTTCCCGGGTGTGGTTTATGAGCCTTGGTTGTTATAGACGATTGTTTTCCACCTTTTCCTGTCCAGAAAGGTTTTTCTGTCTGTGATGTACTCCCAATTCCAGCCTCTTCTCTCTACGTCCTCCTTCAGTTGGTCTGTCCATCTTCTTCTTGGTCTTCCCACTGGTCTTTTGCCCAGTATCCTTTTTTCCAAATAAGTTTTTGGCAGTATTTTACTAGTCATTCTCTTCACATGCCCAAACCACCGAAGTCTTGATGACCTAAGTCTCTCTTCCATGGATTCCCTTAGCTCTAGGTTTGATCTAATTTCATCATTCTTTATGCGGTCAAGTCTAGTTTTCTGGAGGGCCGTTCTAAGAAACTTCATTTCACATGCTTGGATCTTGCTAAGGTCCCTTGGTGTTAGTGTGCATGTTTCCAAAGCATATGTGAGAATAGGAATGAGATATGATTTGTACAAGACAATTTTTGTTCTTCTGGGAACCTTCATGTCCCATAGTAAGCCTCGCACGGTACTGTAGAAGTTGGCTCCTTTGGTTACTCTACTCATTATTTCTAACTCACTTCTACCATTATTGGCAATTATGCTCCCCAGGTAGCTGAATTGGTCAACAACTTCAACTTCGTGGTCTCGTAATTTTATATGACAGTCTGTATTCTTTCGGCTTATTTTTAGTGCTACAGTTTTTTTTTTTTTTTTTGATTCAATTTCATCCTATATTCTTCAAACTTATAATTCTTCCTTTATACATTCTTTATAATTGATTTATCTCCCCACTGTGGCTGTGAGCTGCTTCTCCATTATCTCCTGATGAAGGTGGCGATTGAGATGGAGGTAACCAAAATATGATCAAAGGTAAGAAAGGTTTTTGTGTAACATTAGATGCTGGGCAATTTGTATTACTTGGTGGTAAATTTTCTTAAACTACATTCATCTTGTCCTGTACTGCAGTCTTAAATCATGTTAAATTGTGGCAGTTATTTGTTATTGTCTTTAGTGACACACAAAGACATCATATTGAATGTATACAGCACAGTGAGTAACAGAAAGGATGTTAAAACACAAAATTATTTACCTTTCATCCAATTCTGTGTGGTCTACATCCCATCCTTTGTAATTGAGTCTTTTTACCCAGAAACTTGTATCACCATTATAACAAAGTTCTATCCTTTTATGAGCTCTGTTGAAGCAGGGTTTCCTTGTCCATACTAAATAAACCTATTCAGTAACTTCATATCTGAACAATTCAACCTTGAAAGTACATCGTAAAAGAAACTGTTTGGTGGATGAGTGGTAATGTGCTGGCCTTGCATTCATGAAGATGCAGGTTTGAACCCTGTCTGGCCATTCAGATTTAAGTTTTCCATGGTTTACTGAAATCAGTCTGGGTAAATGAGGGATGGTTTCTTCAAAAGGCTTTAGACATATTCCTTCCCATTCCTTGCCCCCAGTCCTTTCTTTCCTCTAATGACCATGACAATGAAGAGGACTAACGCCATAAGAAAAAAGTATCAAAATTTCTTGACAATGTACAGCAATTGCAATATATACAAAGAAAATGTTAAGATCTGTTTCTTTTATAAAAATATTTTACATCGAAAATATTTTTTCTTAACATGGAGTAATGAGTTTACTGCTATCTATGCTTCCGTAAATATAGTTCTTGAAAATTGTTCAGCTTTTTATTTAACATAGCATAATAATAAATGTCCAATAAAGCTAGTCGTCAAATTGAATGGATAAAGTGCCAAATCTGAAAATTACATTATGATGTCCCATAGTTTTAACTTAAGGATCTATTAGAACAATTTTCTGACTATTACTTAAGTATAAAGTGTTTATTACTGATAAATATTTTATAATCATAAAAGAGATGTTTAATGTAAAATACAGGATCATACCAAACAAATTGTTATATTTAAAATTTTGCTGTGGGGTTTTATCCCCTCCCTTTGTCTTCATAAATGCACACACAGTATGTAACAAGTACCCATAACTGTTGCCTCTGATTATACAAAACACAGACAAATAGACAAAAGGAAATAGTGATGCTGTCTTGAGGATAAGGGCTTTACTATACCCTCCGTGGGAATATCCTAACAAATTTTTGGATTGAGCACTACAAGAAGTCCCAGTTCCACTTCCATCAGTTCGTAGTGAGAAAGATGTCCCTTACTTTTCTATTTGGATAATGGTGACAGTGAAACTGTTGTTGAGCACTGGGGAAAAAAAAAAGATATAGGCTCTTGAAAAATAACCCATTGCTTACAACAGATGAAGGCAGGAGGGCCAGATGAACACAAAAAACCTACATGAATGTGGTAGGTCTGGATGTGTACACATCTTTCCCCCTGCTATATATCTCACCTCCTATGTTAGTAAGGTTATTAACTGAAATATTGTCAAGTGTGGTGTGTGGTTGTGTTTTTTGTTCGTCTAGCCCTCCATTCTTCATCTGTGGTATATTATTTTAAACATTTCTATTTGTATTAATTCATCTTTCATTACTGATTTTCTCCATAGGATCTTAAATTATGGCTGAAAGGAAGACAGGAAGTGGAAGTTGTTGACATGATACTAAGAATTCGTCAGAAGCTGGAACAATGTAAAGCAGATGAATTGCCTCTTAATGACAAAGTACAAGAACAGTTGCAGCTTAGGATGTCTGAAATAATTTACACACTTCCTGATGATTTGAAAGCTGTTCTGAAAGCTAGCTGATGTCATCTGTCATCAGAAAATGCCTGCTTTGATAAACATTTTCACTGTTGATCTGTCTGCCAGTAACTGTGCTCTCCTGTCATACAGAGGTTAATGTTAAATTCTGAGGTGTCTGGAGAAGGCTCAAGAGTTTCTTACAATTTGGTGCCTTGAAGTCTTTGTGTGTGAAAGGTTTTAAACATAAATCAAATATTTTATGCGACAGCTGACATGTTTGTGTAATATTGATGACAAGAAATCTGAAATATTTTATTTCAGCTCCCCATTTTATCAGTATTTCTTATTTGAATCTCGGGAGAAAATGATGTGTAAAATTTTAATTCCTGCCATTATCTGAACAGTGGTGTAACTGATAGTTACAGTAGTGATCAACTTGTCAGCGTTATAACTTGTGCAGTAACGTGTTTCAGTATACAGGGCACAGATTGCAGTGTTGGTGGGGAAGTGAAAGAGGGATACAAATGTGGAATCCTATAAAATCTACAGTTTTGGCTCCTTGCCTAACACAGTTTGTCATAATTTAGTTCTGTATATCCAGTGTAATTTAAAATTAAATTATGTGGAAGATATTAGTTACATGTTTCCAAGTAACTTGGAAAATCACCTTAAACAAGTGTCAAAAATTTTGTTCCTCTGTTATACTGTCAAAGTTTCTAATAGATGAAAGTTTGTCATTGTATTGTTTTAAAATGTTTCTGAAACATGCATTTCGTGTATCAAAATAACAAATGAAACTAAATGTGTTACTGACGTAAGTTGGTCACAGCTCAAAATTTAGTGATAATATCTATCACAAATTGAATATTGAAGACTCCTGAATATATGGAGCACGGTTGTTTGCAACTTGTGTACACTTTGTCATATACCAGAATAATACAACTCTGTGATATTTATTCATCATTACTGGCCTTTCTAATGTGTGTGTGTGTGTGTGTGTGTGTGTGTGTGTGTGTGAGAGAGAGAGAGAGAGAGAGAGAGAGAGAGAGAGGGAGAATGAATGGCCTTCAAATCTGTTTTTATGGTCCAATAGTAAATTTGAAGAAAATCGTTCTTTTTATATTGAATAAATGGAAGTTATCTGGAGAAAATGGAGGTCACAAATAATACTGAATTCAGACAGCGCATTTGCTATTCTGTGCTCAGCATTTAGTCTAGACTTTTTCTCATATTGGGGAGTAAAAAACATTAATGTCTTCCTTGGAGCGACTAGAGACTGGTCTTCTTTCAATGGTCTTAAATTACAATTCAGGCCTTTCCTCTGTTCAGGACACTGTAAACAGAAATTTGTCATAATTGATAACCTTCAATTATGTGTACAGGTAATTTACCTAAGTCGATTTAAAAGATAATAACTTTTAAATGTGTAGTATTATTTATATTGGTTAATGTTACATGACATATCTTAGTTAAGGTGCCTGCAAATGGATCTCAGGGAATGTAATAGTGATCTGGAATGTCAAAAACTGTCAAATATTGTCTAAATTGTTCTGTTGTATTGTGTAAAAGTTTTATGTGATTTTTTCTTTTTAAATAAACTTTTCAGTCTTCATATGAAGATAAATTTAGAGGAAATGATTATTATTTACTATGGTAACAAAATCATATTAGTTTAGAACTTAATTTGTATTTTCAGTTTTTATCGATTACAAAGATAAACTCCAAAATACTTGTATTTGTGTCATTGATAATCCTCATTTAATTTTTGCTTGAATTTTAGTAGAGTTTATAATAAATACATAAGTAAGACACTCCTCACAGAAAACTGAAATATTTGTAGTAATATTTCTGAATGGATTGTTGGATTGTTTTCACTATTTTATTTTTACTAGTGATCGCCCAGGGGTCGAAATATGACCGTAATCCACTAAGTTATGTAGTTCCTTTCATGAAAGAGTAATAATCATTATTTGAATTTGTTCTCTTCTATTTGCAGAGATATATTATATACTGCATACACTGACGTCGTTGGCTGCAAGCGTGTACCAATACGTCATTAGCTTCTGTTGTTTGCCTTAATTCCCTGCAATACCCATAAAATTCAAATGATACACTCCACATGTGTATCCTAACCTGCATTGTAAATTCTAAACTATCAAAATTTCATGGAATTACATTTAGTGCACATTTAAATGTATCCATTAAAATAATTTCATCATTTTGTGTCTTCGCTATTTAAATTTGGACTATTATCATTTTGAATTTCATGCAAACAGGGATTCCTTCTTTTCTCTCTCTCTCTCTCTCTCTCTCTCTCTCTCTCTCTCTCTCTCTGACCTGTCAAAGTAATAGAAGTAGGAGCAAATATCTGATGGGGAAAAAAAGTCTGTGATGAAATGACTGAAATTCAAAAATTAAAAGACCGTTAAACAAAGTTTAACCTTTTAGATAATAAAAAAGACCATATAGTATGTGGCAGAATTCCTACATTCCTTTTCAGAATGTTTCTTTTATAACTTCAAAGATTAATCTCTACTTTATGTGACTGTTTTGTTTCACCAAGGACCACAGAGTATCTCAATGCTGGGATTACATGACAGATAGTTGGCTCTGATCCAATTTCACACACACACATGTTCGCGAATTTATTTTTTATTTAAGCATAGTAATGTATTAACTATGCTTATTATATTTTTTTTTCTTTACTGTTGACCAAAGACCACAGACATTGGCAGAATTGCTAAGTGTCGTTGCAACTAACAAAACAATTGAATGTGAACAACGAATGTTTTATTTAATTTAATTTGATGTATTTGTAACACACATTATATACAGATTTTAGCTTTCTGCACTTCTTCTCCATATAAACTTTATCTATGCCAAATCTTACACTTCTCCATGCATACAATATTCTTAAAAAGGTATCCGAAGTTTTTGCTTAGCATATTAATATATAGATTGAACTGCAGAGTTCAGTTTCAATTTTGTGTTCACGCCTCCCTCTAAATCCCTTACTCGTTATCACGCCTCATAGTTTAGATAATATCGCAACGCTGAATTCCTGTACTGCCACTCAGTACAGTAAGAATATTTCTGCAAATATCATACATTCTGTCAAGCAGAAGACAAAAAATCTTATTCATTGTTGTGTGAAGTATGCTGCTACACAATGTTTGTTATTGAATTTGATCTTGTTTGATTATTAGCATAATGATTTTTTTTTTAAAACGAATATTAAAAATATTTTTGTCAAGGGTATACTCCTCGTTATTGTCGCAATGGCCGTGCTATCAGCAAGAAAATGGAGCCATGTTAATTTGGTACAAGATTGAAAGTTTATGGATATAAATATTATGAAATCTCTCTCAAAATAACAGTACTGTGTGCTGTATTATGATAAATTAACCCTACATATGTTTACAAGTTTCACTCCCACCAGTTTAAGCCTGAGAGATGGGCTCATGTGCACTTTTACACAGTCGTTATCCATTCGGGAAATTTACTACTAGGTCAGAAAATGATGTGTTGTTGTTTCTATGTTTTGTTCACAGTAAGATGGGCTTGTCACTAATTTCTGTAAGCCTTTTCTGTGTCTGAAAATACAGCTGAAATGGAAGTGCTAAAGGTGGTACCTCCACTGACCATTTCAGCATTCAGCAGCAGTTCTTGATGCATTGTTTTATTTGCATCCAGATTATGGGTAACATATGGACAGGCCACTGGAGAAATCTGCTTGTTAGTAATTTTCTGGAATAGGTCTTAGGGGAGGATGGGGAGGGAAGTTAATAATAATCATACTGATGCATTTGATACCATGTGAATCAAATAATCATATTTTTCTCAGACATTGATATCAATAAATGACGACATCCATGGAGATATACTCTTGTCAGCATGTAAATATATTTTGTGCTTTGGGTTTCATCAGCCTTCAGTTTATCTGTGGAGTGAAATAGCTTGTAGAATTATCCAAAAGTATTTCAATTTTGGTGATAAATTTAAACTTGCATCAAATTGCAAAGTACCTTGGAATTTTTCTCCTTAAACAACACCACATGTTAAACAACACATTGGGTATGCTTAGTTTCTCATTTGTCCCACAAA
Source organism: Vandiemenella viatica (assembly GCA_031002005.1). NCBI lineage: Eukaryota > Metazoa > Arthropoda > Insecta > Orthoptera > Morabidae > Vandiemenella > Vandiemenella viatica. The sequence continues at coordinate 340,430,814 of CM061921.1, read as the reverse complement.
TCTTGGTACTTCTAGCTAAACTGCATCCTGTGATTGTTAAAATGTCCAAGTTCAGTGATTTTTGCTTCAGTGATGTCTTGAGAAATAGACCATCCGGTAATATTGAAGGTTGCTTGTACTGTGTTAAGAGTTAGCCTGCTGAGGTAAGTGTAGTTTATTTTTGAAATATCCTTGATCCATTTCAGGCAAATATTTATTTCAAAACCCTTAACAGGATAAGGTTGTTCTCTAATACATCATGTTTGTAAATTGAAGATCCAAATGACATCTTTTCACAATTACTACTTCAGTAAAATTGCCCTGGTTTTACAGCTTAGTAAAAAATTATGTTGTTTCTATGGATACCAGTAGACCCACATGCCAAGCTTCTTTTAAACTAAGCTGTTTCATGTCACATTGATCTAAAGTAAAAAAATTTGCAGTAATAAACATTCCACCTGACATTGGGTCTGTTTTTCCGTCATGCATTTTACTTTTTATGACAGTTTCTTTCATATCATTAGCTGGTAAATGGTGTGCGAGTTGATGTCACTGTTTCCCTGCCAATTCCATCATTAATGTAAGATAATACATAATTTCATAGTTCCGTTTGTCTTCAAAAAGTGAATTCGTTAGACTAATATATCAGTGTCATATATGCATGCATATAATTGTAATCAAATAGAAACAGTACTTGTAGATTTATTATTAACTAAAAAAGTAAAAGGTGTAATGTTAACATAAATTATCATCTTCTAGCAGTACTTGCATCATTCAATCTATTTGATGCTATAAATTTCCATACCAGTTATAATGTACCCAATCTGTGATAAATTAACCCAACAGTTAATGAATTATTATACATGTGAAGGTTACTGATTGCATGACCTGCATAAATCTTATATTCGCCAAGAAAATGCTTCCAAAGATTGAATGAAATCAAATTTCCTTATAAATATGTATTTATAATTCCCAATACAAAATATAAATTACACATAATTGCATGATGGAAAGTGGGGTCATAAATCAAATGAAAGAACACAAATGAAGTTGAAGTCATTTTCAACGTACTTATTAATGTTTTATCAGTTGAAATCATGAGATTTATTCAATACAATTCATATAAGCAAAGCATACCTGTTCTGTTGGGAAAAATAATTACGTATACACTAAGCAGATTATTAAAAATGTTCAGCTTTAGCTAATTTATCATAAATACAGAATGCTTCTGAAATTTATGTGTGTAGTGTGAATCACAGGACTTATATGCTCACATTGGATTTATAAAAATCATTACTGAATTTGCACTGGGGAAAGTACGTCAACTTTATCATGTGAAGAGCCAACAAATAAAACTCATTTAACTCTTTTTTTATTTTATTTTTTTAAAATGAGGCTATGACATTTTCTGATTGCAATTAATGAATACTATGTACTATCAAATTTTCATGGCAATTTAGCTTGAAAATTTTGCATAAATGGGAAGTATATGGAAAGTCCTGAATTCAAATTGATTTCCTATGAAATAATGAAAACTGGACTTTTACTTGTTGGCTTTGAAGTGATTGCAAGAGATATTCCCTAGGCATACCAGCCAGAATTGGGATTCAGAACTATAATACAGCAGGGCTCTCCAGCCGCCTCACTCTCAAGAAATCGGGGTGTGAAGCAGTGTGCAATTCCTCTGGAATCCCTACACCATCGCTTACCAGAATTTTTATTTCTTATCACTGGGCGGAACTTAGAAACAATTTATAAAAATTGCAATAAACGCCTCTGGATTGGACAAAGTCCACTCAGCTGATGTGATTACTGCCAAAACACTAGGAATGGAACACAAGGTTTCACAGCTGGACTGCAATATTATGTGCTACAGTTACGTTTCACTATGGTCCAGGTTGCATTACAACCTAAACGATAAGGAAATATTTATACAATATGATTTTGACAATAACCATTTGGGATTAGGTTATAATGCAGCCTGGACCACAGAAATAATGATAGATGCGACACGGAAATAAGGTATCTGCAATATCGTGTAGGATGGTTAAGTTTCACTGTGGTCCAGGCTGCATTAAGACCTAAATGCTAATGAATTAATTCCTGTATTACTGGTGCAAAATTAATGACACCGTTGTATGAGAAATATTATTAATGCTGGACCAATAGTGGAAAATTAATGCTTGGATATAGAACATCCCAAAATTGGTTAATGGGATAAAAAAAAGTTTTTTTTACACCAAATAGTGTGTAACAAAGTTTTACAAGATAAAAGTGTATTTTTACATGGAATGTTTCACAAAAAGGTAAAATAATTGTATTTAAATGTTAAGTCTAATAGCTTCTCCTATGAAATTTATTAGTGCAGGCAATAAGACACTAGGACTGATGCATCACTGTCAATCGCAAGTGGCCAATAGCTGTGAATAGTACTGCGCACCGCTAAATATTGCCAACAAAAACTACTACTACTGCATTCGTTTATGGACGGTTCACCCAAAAGATAAAAGAAGAAATGATTATTGGCATGATATCTGATTTCTTTTACTGCCAAAATGAACTCTCAATTTGAATGGACTTCTCCTTGGTTCTACACCATGCATCTAATAAAGTCATTTATCTAGACTGTCTCTGCTTTAAAAGCCCACTATTGACAGCAGTTGGATGGTTGCTCTTTGCATTTCCTGGCTTGCTGTGTAAAAAGCTGACCAGTTGGCACACTCTTTTCAAAGCAACCTTCTTGTAATCCCCTGCTCACAGTTTCTAGGATGTACTATAGTCAATAGGTAAACACTGCCTTATGCATTACGAATAAGGTGCCTTTACTGTTCTTTAATTACAATAGGAAACTCTCAGAATAGGTAAACAAAGTTTTGGAGCTGGAAGAAATAATCAGGGAGATGGGAAAAACGATTAGGACCTGTTGGGCTCAGCCTATAGAGGTGAAAGGAAGTATGGTAGAGTGAAATGGGTGGTTGAAAACTGGTGACAGGTCGTATGGAAGATACAGTTTAAAAAAATAGAAAGGAAGATGGTGCTAGAAACTGGGGGAAAATAGTTTTGACCTCTTACCAGAGTCAAGTGGGGAAGAGCCTCGTGTAGATATAGGAATAGGTAAGGTGTAACAGGCCTTTAGGAATAGAGGCATGAAATGGTTCTGCTGCTAGTAGCCGGGGGATCAGTTAGGCAATGGCTACCTGGTCACAAGTTTTCTGAAACCTAGTGCATTATTAGGGCAGGTAATAGAGGATATATGTTCACTTTGTTGGGGTTCACCAAGAAGGATAGAGCAGTGATAGTTGAAGGTGCAGGCAATAGAACTGACAGAAATGAGAGTTATAGTGTAGAGAGTGACCTGAGGAAGGTGCTGAAGTTTTGAGTTGCCTTAATCGGTCACAGTTGAACCACATTGTGAGGCAGGTAAACTTGCAGACAGACTTATTCCTTATGAAAGATATTAGCTATGTCTTTGTTGTTTTGCCTATCTATATTGTTGATAGGTGGGGGTTTCACCTAAATAGAAGGGTGTACTTTCTTGATTGTTAACCAAAGCTTATGGGGACCACTTCCATGTACATTGGTAAAGAACGTGCCGTTTTAAGTTAGAGGATGCTGGTAAGCAGATAAAAATAGGTGATTGAAGGGATACTAATTACAGATACAGAATTGAAGAAATCACTAAGGCTAAAGATATACATCAAGTTGATGAAACAATAATAGATTGAACCACAACAGGGAAGGCGCAGGTTAATGCTTGAAAATTTGTGGTGTTGAGTCATTGGACATTCGCCAGTACCCGTGTAAGAACAAAGACATTTTTGTGGGAACAATAAAAAGGCACCTATTTAAACAAAAAGTATCGCAACGCATTTTCAGTGTTGAGATAAGACATTTAAAGTGCCGAAAGCTGTTAAGCTTTTTCAAGAAGTCTGTCATTTATGATCATTTCCATCAAACCAATGAGCGAGGTGGCAGGAATGGCACTTTTGGCAGCTGGCTATATGCGTAATTCTTTCGAAATAAAGTGGTATTTTGTGTGCTTTGTAGATAGATAGATTATTTTTCAAACTGATGTGATTTACTATAAGGCATCTAATGCAATCTGAATACTTACCATATTTGATTATTTACTTAATAACTAGAACTAGATTTAATACAAAAGTGCAAATTATATTTAAAGTAGGCTAGAAATTTTTAAATTAATGTTATTTTGCTAGTCAGAATACTGTTAACTTTTGATTTGCACTATTTAGCATTAAAGTTGATTTATTAATTGAATACATAGACATATATTATTTAATTTGATAACGCTTTAAAAACTGTGCCGGATCCTGCAAGATTGACGAATCTCGCAACGGATTGCAATCTTTATCCCGTACATATTTGTATGTTTTGAATATCACAATATTGTTCTAACGAACCACTTTTTTTTGTTAAGTTGTATATTTATTGGATGTATTCAAAATGTTGCTTCTATTATTGCATGAAGACTTGAAATATGCCAAAATTTAAGGGAAGAATTAGTAACAGAGGAAAACTGGGTTCAAAGTAAAATGAAACAAGCGGGTAATTGTATGGTGGAAAGCAAGTTATCAGTAAGACAAGCAGCAGATAGATATGATGTACCAAAGAAGCTAACTTCATGATCGCCTGAAAATTTTGAAAAGTGGCAAAGAGATTGCTTTCCAGCCAAACTTGGGAGATTTCAATCCACATTTTCTGGGAACTTTTGTAAACAACTTAATGAACACGTTAAAGAACTTGCCAGTCGCCTGATTTCATTGAACAAGGAGTTTTTGAAATTAGCATTTTATCTACCAGGAAGTCTCAAAATCCCTCACAGAATTAATAAGAAAAGAATATCTGGATATCGTTTAAGAACTCCCGAATCAACTAGCGTTGCGTGTGCTGTTGGATTTAATGAACCAGTTGGCCGCTTCTTTGACCAGCTTAATCTCCTTTAAGAAATATATAAAATACCTCCTCCTCGTATTTACAATGTCAATGAAACAGAGGTATCAAAAGTGCATAAAAATGATAGTTATTTCGATAAAAGTTATTTTTTTGCTTACTTATGGCTTTACGCCTCATCAACGTTGAGGTCATTAGAGGTGCGATGGGTCTGGGGACAAGGAATGGGAAGGAATTTGGCCATGGCCTTTTGAAGGAAGCATCCCGGCATTCGCCTGGAGTGATTTGGGGAAACCATGGAATCGATAAAAGGGGGGAAAAAAACAAGTTGGAAAATTAACATCTGCAGAAAGAGATCAAAATACCGCATTAACTTTTGAAATGAATGTCAGTGGCCATTTCATCCCTCCGTTTTTCATTTTTCCACAAAAGAAAATTGATAAGAACAGTCGCTTAATGATAGGAGCTCCACCATAAAGTATTGCTGTTCCACACGAGAGTGAGTGGATGAGCACTCAAGTGTTCTTGCAATGGTTGCAGGATTTTAAACTCGAGTGTGGTGCGTGAGTGGTAACGCTCTGGCATCGCATTCGGGAAGACGAGGGTTCGAATCCCCGTCTGGCCATCCAGATTTGAGTTTTCCATGATTTCCCCAAATCACTCGAAACAAATGCTGGGATGGTCCCTTCAAAAGACAATGGTCGAATCCCTTCTCTTTCCTTGCCCGCCTCTAATAAGGTGTAAAGTCATAGCAGAAAAAAGAAGCATTTTAAAGAGCATGCTCATCCATCAGAAACAAATCCTGCCCTCTTAATTTTTGATGGCTACGGTAGTCATAAAGAGCTGGCAGTTATATTATATGCACGTAAACGTCACATTCATATGCTGAGCACACCACCTCATACAACTCATAAGTTACAGCCTTTGGCCAGGGCACTTTTTTTTTTTTTTTTTTACCTTTTAAGGCTGCATGTGCAACTGCAAGTTAAGGATGGATGAGACAAAATCCTGCGGCTAGAATCAATGACTATGACTTGTGGACGAAGCCTATAGTAGAGCAGGTAGGCTGGACATAACACAAAACGGATTTAAATGCACAGGAATTTATCCATTTAACCCTGAAATCTTTACTGGTATTGATTTTTTACCGTCATTGAAGACAGATGTTGCGCAAGAAATTGCTTCAAAAGAATATATTCCCAATCAATCTTCAGTAACCCATTCTTCATTGCCGGTGTCCTCCACTAGTCGCCTGAAGCTGAACCAATGCCTTCAACCAGCATGACAGATTTATTGAAAAGATTTATTAAAACAACTGTCACCATTTCCTGATGCATCAAAAAAAAAAAAAAAAAAAAAAAAAAAAACGCTTAGCAACGTGGGCTTGAAAATCCCAAAAGAGCCAGAGAGTTTAACACCTTCACCTTATAAAAATGGCATAGACTATAGAGGATGGGCAGAAAAGAAATGGCAATAAAAAGGGTGACGCGAAAAAGAAAATGGAAAAGGTGGTATAAAGACGTCGAAGACCAAGAAAAATATTCAAAGTAATTTCTATGGAAATCGAGGAAAAGTGACCAAATGCATCATATGTGGAGAAACTTTTGAAGAAGACTGGGCCCATCAAGATTATGTAGATATCCATTATTATTGCGATTTTTGTAAGCCCAAAAAGCAATTGGGCCACCATTGATTACTTTGTCCGGGGCTACCCGCCATCTTTTGTGTCGACAAAAAATTAAGTCCAAAGTATTTTCAGTTTAATTTGTTTTATGATTGCTAAGTTTTAATTAATATAATTTTAGAAGTTCCTGGTTTAATTGTAAGTTAAAAAAGACAAAAAATTTGTTTATTGTAGTTTGATTTGCAATTAATTTAAGTGTCTGGGGCTATCCGACCTTCCCGTATAACAAAATTCTGAGTTAACAGTTAAATTGGTGGTATGCTTTTGCGGTAACTAAAGAAATTCAACTTCTAGAATAAAATAAACTGTCAAAAATGGAATAAAATGTCTCATAGGTAAAAATTGATAATATAATTTCTTCTATTAAATGGCGATGTTTCAGGAAGATAGACGAAAATAAAATACACCATGAGAAACAAGTGACGTTTTCAACCACCATTTGCTCAAGCGTTCACACAGGCGACAGTCGAGTATGTTTCCTGATGAGGACGGTGCAATAGCTAGAAAATTTTACAACCAAGTAGCTACGGTGATAGAAAAAATTATATGATTGGACTCTGACTATTTTCATTACAAATGGGAGTGACATACTTTTAAAATTTCTGCAATCAGTCTTTTATTCATTTCGTGGAAGCAAAATTTAACTTGCTCTTAAGCAATTCATCTATTAACTTCATTTCTATTTACGAACTTTGGGGACTCGTAAATTTCATCTGAACAGAATGGAGTGAATGTGTAAAACGAATTGCTTGCATCTAATCAGCACGGATGTCGGAAGAAAACATTGTGTGAAATACAGCTGGCCATATTTATGCATGTCATAATGAAAATTGTTAATGGGGGCTAACAGGGTGATATAATTCTTTTATTTATTTTTTTATTTTCAGAAAGCCTTCGACTCTGTACCACACAAACGCCTCTTAGCAAAGATTAGAGCGTAAGGTATATTGACGGAAAAGCCTCTTCTAATCTAGAAGTTACATTTGGCGTCTCTACAGGATCACTTCTTTTCTTAATTTTTATATACGACCTCAGAGATAATGTTAATAGCAGTTTGAGATTGTTCGCAGGAAGTCAGCCGATTGATTAGAAATTCAGTTCAATCTGGATGTTATTTGGCATTGTGAGATGAATGGCAGCTTAAACTAAATTGTAAAAACTGCAAGGCAATGTGAATAGCTAACAAAAAGAATCTGCTTGTTGAGGAGTACAAAATAAACTGATATGATCGATTCCCTTAAGCAACACGAAATAGGACCTGCACATTATTTCAGTAGTAGGTAGAGCTAATTCTAGACTGCATTCATACGTCGAATTTTGAAAAATTGTATTGCAAAAACAAAGGAGATGCCTGGAAAACTCTCGTAGGTCCACATTTGGATTACAGTTGTGCCATTTAGGATCCGTCTCGCAAGGGACTGATTGACTGCATGGAGAAAGTACAGAGATTCGTGACTGCTTACCATCGTCTTTACGAAAGCATCACAGAATTGATTCATAGATTGGGCTGGGGTTGTATGGCGGACAGACGACGTAGATTTTGTTTGAACTTATTGGTAAAAATGCGTACACCCACTTTCATTTACGAGTGCAATGAAATATTTCGTCTACCAACCTACTTGGATCGAAATAACAGGAAAGATAAGATAAGAGAAATAAGATTCACACTAACGCTTATTTCAATTCTTCCATCATGCCATTTGGGAATGGAATGCATAGAGTATAGATTAATATTTGTGCAAAGCACCCTCTGTCACCCACAGTATTTGTGAAGTGCTGAGTATATATGTAAATGTAGAACCACTGTACTGTACGGTGCACAGCGTGTCTCTTCGAGCGCTGGATAGAGCTTTGTACAGTTGTTCTGGTTTCAGTGTGTAGCAGTCACTACAATGTAATATGTATAGCACCAACTTCCTCTTTGGAGATCAAACTGTATTGCGTTCCCCTTTCAACAGTTGCCACATAGCGGACATACTGTTGTGTTCTTTTTTTTCCAGCTAATATGGTAACTGCTTCATAGTGTTCTTTTTTGACTGAAGGACAGCACTTTGTTTTTTGTTACCGACTGTTTATTGGATGTCTTAAAGACAGAACTGCTCGATGCTCATTGACTCTTGTTGACTGGTGGATAGCTATCTATATTGTGTAATGGCGTAAGTTACATTTAGTAGCCATCCCTAAAATAAAAATTTTCATCGAGGAGTGCACCGTACTGGTTCTGGTGTGTTACTGGCTGCAGCGCCTACAGTATCTGCAACTCTGCATGCCACACAGAGGCTGACAAAATTGTTTCAGCTGCTGTGCACGTTGTCAGGGGACGATTCTCACCGAGCGATATACACCAGTTTGTGTAATAGGCACCTATGTTTGCAGTTGCTGCTATCCTATGTATTCCTCTTCTCCCAGTTACATAGTAACACCATCCAGATGTTCAAGGAGCTACTGACATAGTCAAGGCTCTAACAGTTTGTGCTTTGTGAATGGAACCACTTTTTGCGTAGAAAATGTGAAGTCGGGTACCGCGATCATAAAAATGATATAACACACATTTAAAAGTACATACAAATATAAAATAAGTTGGGTTAGTCTGATGAAAAAAAAAAAAGTTGTTGAGTAGTAAATGAGTGTAAACCTTGTTAAGTTGTAATAATACTTGTTTGAAAAAGAAACATATGTCATATTTCAGTAATGAGCTACTGTAACATCTGGTACACTCAGGGGATATACCTCAAGTTTGATGGAAGATATCATTACTACCATTGTCTTAACGGGATGAAGGCTATGACGAAGAAGAAACTACATTACTGTTCGTTCTTATGTGAATGGATATAGTAATGAATATAGTATCCTAATTAGAATAAAACAGAAATAAATAGAAACGTAATAATAGTTCAAAAAAGGTTTTTGACAGCACTATAGGTTTGTGTTTTAATGTTCAAATACCTTTTTTTATATAATTGAATTCAGATATTGCGTGAGCTGTAGGTTTTATTTTGACTGGAAAACTTCCAGAAATGTTTGTTACTGATGTGGTTTTTAAATATTTATTAATGTGAAGTTTAAGTTAAACATTAAGAGTATTAACAAAACTTAAAATATATACATATGTTGTTCTCACAAGGCTGTAGAGTTTAATTTGTTTTCCTTGTCGGTCTTACATTAAGAAATAGCAATTATTTCAAAGAAAATTCTAATTTTTCTTTGGTAGTTAATGTATCAAACCCAAGTTTTAATTGTAATCAGAATAAAAAATATTACAAGATCATCCAATATCAAAATAATGACTGATTCAAACGAGTATAATTTGTAGGTGTAAGTATGATGAATGTATTGTCTTATATCATACCTCAGTTTAAAAAATATATTTACCTTTAATTCCAAACATAGAAAGCTAATGACTGACGAACCTTCTTCTTTTGTTTCGATGTTACAGACAAGTTTTTAAGTAACATACAACAAAAAATATTGTGTATTGGTTAATTTAATTAGATTATGGTAGCATAAAATTGGAACAATATTTGATTGGTTGCACTTTCAAGTTTGTACTACTAACATGCAACTGATAACAGTCAGCTGAAAAGAAAACTTGCAGCATTTTACCACGATTAAGATGGATAAAACATTTTTTTGATGTATTATTCTAACGTGAGAGGAAACAAAATAAAATGATAAATCTGTTCTTTATTATTCGCTTAAAGGGATGTGACATAGACACTAAAAATAAAGTGCACACTCCATGCTGCTATTTGTTATGCCAGCGCATGCAGTATCACTTATCTCCAGTCTGCGCAGGTACAGGCTGTTATGCAGCTAAACATCTTGAAATTTTAGAAAGCACACGTAAAAATTTAAATGCGTACATTACATGGGACTGAATTCGGAACTGAGAAAATAGTTGCAGTGTAATAGTATAAATTTAGAAGTGATGGAACATACCACAAATGCACTTTCAGTTTTTAACCGAAGTTGAACAACATTTTATAGTCATTTTATTTGTCAGGGATCTGATGTAGACAAACTGTTTGTGTGAAAATCTGATACGGCAGCAAACAGTATAAAATTCGTAATATTAAATCAAAGTAGATAATATTGGTTGGTATATGCCGCAGTGCTGTAGTTCAGTTTAGAGTCTGATGTAATGAATGTTGCAAACAATTTATAAAAGAAGGGAACTACCCGAAATTTTCCGTATTTGCGTTTATCGTATGTTTTGTGTCCACTTAAGCGTTGGTAAATTATAGGGTTACTTTATTAATGTACGTATTGGCACAGTCTGTTAGCATTGTCTCCTGTTCAGTTATCATTATTGCCTAGCAGCTTTCTTCTGAGTTTGTCCTAATTGTTGCTTATATTTCTTTATCGCATTCTGCGCTATTTTCGCATGCATCCCTTTTAACCATACTCTGATTGATATTTCTTTTTCTCTTGTCACACTTGCTTCTCCCCACAACCGCTGCTGATTACCTTAACAGTCCGTAGAGATTCTCTCAGTATTAAGAGCACACATCCCACTGTCCTGTATTTTACTAAGAATCCCTTACAAAGACCATAATGCAAAGTGCACAACTTCTCTAACTCTTCATGCCTTCTTTTTCCAAAAATCTTAGTCTTAAGAATCCCAGCAATACCTCCAAACAGCAAACTAATTCTATTATAGTCAACTCATTTCCTTCCACAAATATATATCTCGTCTTATTCCCTATCCCAGTGAAATACTTCACACACGATGCTTAGAATCTGACCTAAGATCTGTTTCATTTATTCTATGATATTATTAAGGGATCACTGTTAACATAGTCTATTATTGTTCGCCATATTTTCTGTTGTCCTGCATTTTTTTCTTCTATATTTGTTCAGCTTTATTCAATACAACTAACTTCGGCGGGCAGCTCCAGATGGATGGACTACATTTTTTTGTTTATTTTTCCATACATCGATATTAATTTTTCAGAACATTTTTCAGTTTAATTAATTTGAATAAATATTATTTAAATATAATTCGTAAAGTTAACATTCATTTTTTGTGGATTTCCTACTATAAATGTTTTAGAGGACTGTTTTAATTGATTTTTAATGGTAATCATCAATTTGTAATGTAACAATGCAAATTTCCCTATTCCAAGAAATTATCAATATTATTTTTCGAAATCAATACTTTAGGTAGCTCTAATATTAATTAACTGACCACATACTAAATATTATCAACCAAATTACTGTCAAGTTAATTACGTCTAAGATATCGTGCTTTTTATGATGAACGTTAAGGTTTCTAGTAATTGTATTGTCATTAAATCATACAATAAAGTGAATTGTTATATTGGTGTAATTCATATTTGATCCAGAGAATTTGATCATGTAAGTCATTTCTATTTTTAACTAGTGTTGTGACTGGTTACATTACGTTGACATGTCTCCACCACTTTAGGAAACGAAAGTCAAGAAAATCTCAATCATGCCTGTTTTCATCGATTCTCTCCAACGTTCACGATACTGGTAAATCACTACTTTATTTTGCTTGATGATATTTAAATTAAAACCTGGCTGGATGATTCATCCACAATTAAAAGAAAACTACATTTGAATGGGATCAGTAGTTCTTTAACGAGCGTTTTAACTGACAGCTGCAGCATGACTATTTGTAGGTATTGAGTACTTTTTTGTGATGCAGTTTTGGATGTTCACCGACGAAACGATGATCGCGGAAGTGACGTTCACTGCACACTTGAAACTCCTGTTGGGACGGCGTCATATCTTGGCCGGGCATGTTGAAAGTTATATTAAAAACATATGGGTAATTATATAATTATATATATTTCAAAGAACGTATTCGTTTCACATTTTCCTCTTTGGTAGCTTTCTCTGCTGCAAATAGATTAGTTACTTAGTGGACTTGCCATATCCACTTCTTCTCATGCCTGTCCCTGTACTCCTCAATTTTCATGTAGGGCTAACCAAACGCTAGGCTTTTTATGACAGCCTGTATGCATCTCTCATGACCTCTTTCCCTGTAATGATGGAAAAGTGGATGTTGCTACCAGTTCCAAAAATTGAAAGATCTTTTAGATAATGTAACTATGCATGAAAACTAATCTCTGATATTCATGAATTTTTATATTTGTATTTTAGAAAGCATACTAGAACACAATAGTAAAAAGGTAACAATAATGATTGTAGTGTATTCGAGGGTAATGCGTTTTATTTAATTTGAACCAACTGACTGACGTATCGAGTCTACAATCCACTTGACCAAAACTACTCTGTGTGTTTTCAGCCCAGTGGTTCTGACAGTGTATATAAAGGAAGCCTCTATCATGCCAATTTCATCAATTTACTTCATTAAAATCTACGCTGCTAAATACTTAGTCTAGTGAAATAAATTTTACCTGATCTGGAAATAATTCTGTAAATTCAAATCTGTTCTGTGGTTTTCACATTATAAGCATATTGTGACTAGCAACTAGAAGTTTCATGTTACAATATGTGAGAGTTATAAAAAAAAATCCTACGAAATGAAAATTTAATCAGAAGATTCTAATTTGGGTTGGATTTTTGGTACTAGTTTACATACTAGTACTAGTGATTCAAAACAGGAAAAGAGATAAAGGACAGATAGAGTTTATTTGTAAAATAAAAATTAAATACAACATGTTAAAAAGCTATATAATTACAACATATACATATTATATGTATTATAGCATTTTTGTCATTATTGAAAATACTGTTCACAGAAATTAAGAATACATCATTTTACAGTATAATAAATCAAAAAGATAGAATTATAACTGAAGACTAATTGGTAATTATTACATGCAATGTTCTTGTAGACTACATTTTCCCACAGTTGCTTAATTAATTAGTTGTCAATAATTAACAAAAATGCAGCTGTATTTTTGTTTGTTTGTTTATTGTCTTATGCATTTCAGCTCTCATCATCTGTGTTGAAAGCAACACTTTGATTACAAAATTATTAAATTATATTCTGTATAAGTCTAAACATGTAAGATTTCATTGTTGTACATTACCTTCATTGCACGTTTGCACTAGAACCATTTGTCACAATTTTTACAAGTTAATAATTTTCATTCAGTTAATTATGTTTCTCCAACTAGGCTTTCGACTTATGTGTCTTACGGGAGCGTACAGGTTTGATAGATTTTTTTGTTTATTTCATTTTCAAGCATGTCGGGTTAGTGTTTGTTAGCTTGATTTGTAAGGTTTAAGTTGTCTTGCGGTACCAGTTTACCACCATTATTTATGAATATGGCAGTTTTCCTGTAGGGTGAGGGTGATGTACCTCTCTTTGTAATCATGAAAATTTGTATATCTGTGTTTACAATTGTTGGTGAATGCTCATTTTCTATGAGATCTCAGCAATTGTAGAATGGAACATATACTTTACATTAGTTCTCTTTATATCTGGTTTGGAACTATATTCGTGTCAGCCATTTGCATATTGCTAAACGCCAAAGTTGTGTGTTTTTTATGTCTGATTGACAGAGGTGTAGCTAGGTTAACAAGGGCCCTGGTGCAAAAAATATTTTGTGCCCTCAGGCCAGTTGGCAAGACTTGTGAGGTTTGCTGGCAGGGGCCCCCTCAGCTTAACTTGTTATTTGTGAGTTTTTTGAACTATCAGGTCTGGTGGGTTCAGTGTGGCTGAAGTTTGGTTTTGTGTTTATTTCCTCCTAATCAGCCAATGGCACTGGGCAGTGTTAATCATGTGAGGTGGGTGAGAGTGGATGTGAGTCTATCCAGGTCTGCTAGGTCTGCATGCCTAATCTATTGGAGGATAGTTTTGTAGTGCACTATCTCTGTGAATGGAATAACACTGTGTGTTCTGTATTATAAAAGTATTTTTTAGTTTGTTTAATGTGTAGTTTGGAACTAATTTTGCCATTTTCCTAAATGATTTTCGAAAACTGCCTGAAGCTGTAATTAGAAAGCTGGGCACGTGGGAGCCTGAGCCCGTGCCCTGTCTCGTTGTATCACCCTGATCCTGTATGCAGCGCATCGGTGCACAGAGCCACACTGGCGGGTCTATTTGGTTGTGTTATTTATTTATTAGTCATTTTTTTCACTTGGTTTATGATATTCATGCTTACTGTATCAAATATCTGTAGTTTACACCAATATTTATTGCTATTTTCTTTATGGGGTTTAGTTCTATTTGGTAGTTATTCTTTGTTTTTGGGATTCTATATAATCTGTTTGGCATCAGATATATTGTAGTTGGTATGTTATTATATGTGGTAAGATGTTAAAGGTATTAACTGGCCTGCTTCTGTGTATTATTTGTATAGCTGGAATGTTTCTTTGTTTGCACCTTCTGCAATTGTGAGATTCATTTTTCGTTTTCTATTGTAAATGTGATTTTTTGTGTATTGTTTATGCCCTGATGGAATTTGTTTTTTCTTTCATCCAATTCATTGGTCAGATATATTAACTCATCCACATATTTTGACCACAACATAATATTATATCCTTTTCTATAATGTCTACGAATTTATTGGTTAATTTACTTGATAATGGGAACCCATAATAAATCTTTTCTGCTGTAGGCAATAAATATAATTGAAAATTTTTTTGGATGGGATTTATCCGGTGGTGAAAGGATTAGCCATCAGTGGTTTTAACCCCACTGACGTTGCCCAGGGTACGCCCGACTTATCTATGAATGCCAGTCTTCTAGGAGGCTCCTTTCGTGTACCCCATTGAAAATGAAATTGTTTTGTGAAGCCGGTATTCAAATGTGCATTTGATCTCATGTATATGGCCATTGGGGAATGTTTTGCATGTCTTGATGTTTGTTTATAATTAATTCATTGGTTTCGTTAATAGGGATTTACGGTACATGCTTTCAATGTAAAATGAAACAAGTGTTGCTGTGTACAGGATGTGTATTTCAATTATGTTTTTAATTTGTTGTGTTTTTTATGCTTCTATTCTCATTTAATGTGTAGTGTTGATTTAGAATATTGTTTGTGTGTTTGGCTAAGAAATTTTTGGAGCCTTTCTAAAATTAATAATTGGTCTTACTGCAATCTGAGGCTTGTCTATTTTTGGTAGGATGATAAGTGTCAGTGCAGAAGGATTTCTATGTGTGATGTATTGTTTTTGTCTTACTATTGTAGTGGAAGAAGTATTCTTCAATAATAGGATCAAAACGGCAAAAGACTGAGGACAGTTGCAGCATAACCTGGACGGTACATCCAGTTGGATAGGTAAACATGGATTGAAGATAAATGCAGAGATGAGTCACCTTATTAGGTAAACAGAAAAAATACTAAAGGTTGATTACGATTGTTGGCCGGGGAAGGAATTGTTCATTGAAGACTTCAGAAGTAAATATCTTTGCACAACCTTTGATTGTAAGTTCAAGTGGGCAGGACACATTAAGTAGGTGGCAGGAAAAATATTTCAGAATTCCTCATTTACCAGAGAGAGTCCTGATGGGATATACCAAAGAAATGAGGGAATTTGATTTCAAAACTTTGGTCAGTCCATTGCATGAATGTTGGGTTTTTAGTAGGGGAAGCACATGTTAGGTATAAAATACAGGAGTTTAAGAGGGCGTGCAGAAGAGCTGCTAGATTTGTTGTTGGAAATCACTGCAGAAACAAATCAGTAACTGTATGGTAAGGGAGCTGGAATGGGATTCTTTGGAATATCAGAGGAGAATGGAGAGAGTAATGGGAGTAAACAAGCCATATATTGGTAATGAAGCCTGGAGAGATAGTGGAGGAAATAAGAGTGGCGCATGGGAGGAAGAAGATGAAGATGACCACATCCTATTTCAGCATAAGGGTGTGGGAGAAATTTTCATTTATACGTTAAGGTGTCAGGGATTGGAATAAATTACCTAGAGATATTATGAATAATTTATCATAATCACTGAAAGAATTTTACTTTTAAAGTCTCCCAGTGTTCTGGTGAATTATTCATCACTTCTCTTGGCAATTTATTCCAATCCCTTACTCCTTATCCTATGAAAGAAAATTTTCCCCAAGTCTTCTGCCTTAAACTGAAAGTGTTCTTCGTCATCTTTTCCCTTCCATGCCACACTCTTAGTTCCTCCACAACTATCTTTTCAAACCTCATTACCAATATATGACTTTACACTCCCATGACATTCTTCACCCTTTTCCTGTTTTCCAATGAATTCCATTGCAGCTCCTTTACCATATTAGTTACCGACTGTGTTCTGCAGTAATTTACAAAGACATGTCTAGCAGCCCTTCTTCATGCCTTTTCCAACTCATGTGCTTGATACCCGAACTGTGGGTCCCATTCAACACCACCGCATGCATTCATGCAATGGTCTTAACAAAGCTTTGTTACCCAATCCCAACATTTCTCTGGTACATCCCTTCATCACTCTCTCCAATAAATGAGAAACTTGGAAAACATTTCCTACTACCTACCATCTGTGTCTTACAAAGTTGAGTTTATCAGTAAACGTTATCCTAATTAACTTGTCAAGTCTTAAACAAGCAATTCCTTCTGCACCCTATAATCATAATCAAACTTTATTTTTTTTTATATCTATGTAACTAATAAGCTGACTCTTCTTTGTATTTATTTCTGTTCCATGATGACACCTCACCAGCTAGCTGTTCAGGTTAGCCTGTAGTTGTTCTCAGACTTCTCTAATTCTGATCCTATTATTGAAGAATACTAATTTCACTCTCACAGAAAAACAAAAACAATATATCATACAGACAAATCCTTCTGCTTTGACACTGATCACCCAACCAAAATACAGACGCCAAAAATTGCAGTAAGACCTATTATTGATTTTAGAAAAGCTCCATAATGTTTCTATCCAAAAAAATAAACAAAATTCTAATCCAACACTACACATTAAATGAGAACAGAAGCATATAATTTACACAGCTGATTCAAAACATAAAATAAAAACACATAATGTATACAACAACATTTGCTTTATGTTACATTGAAAGCATGTACCGCTTTTAATTCCAATTAACGAAACCATTGCATTCCTTATCAACAAACCTTGAGACATGCAAAACATTCCCCAATGGCCATATAGATGAGATCAAATCCACAATAAAATGCCGACATCACAAAACTATTTCATGTTCAATTATTGATCATTCATTCATTCACTCATTTTACTTGTTTCCACTTATAATTTACTCTAATTGAATAATGATTTAGGACAGGTCAAAGGTAATGAATAGATAATACCTACACCCTAAAGATCTTCCTATGGGTACCCCAGATTCAGGCTCATTAGCCACTGTATTCGTGGACTAAATAGAAATGGAGATTTGCAGAAAACTAATTAATCAGGAATGATATATCATCATGTGGTGGTGAGGATGTGTGTATGATGTAATATATATCACCAGTGAATCAAATGAAAGAATAAACATATTTCACCAGGGCATAGACAATATACAGAAAAATATGACATTTAAAATAGAAAAGGAAGATAAAGGAAATCAAATTACATGGATCTCACCATCATAGAAGGAGCAAACAAACATAGATATATATATATATATATATGCACAGAGACAGACCAGATGATACATTTTATATCTAATCAAACACATAATCACAAACCAGTTGCAATATGTTTCATGCTAAACAGATTAAACAGAATGCCACAAATAAAGTGTAACTACCAAATAGAACTCAACCCCATAAAGAAAATAGCAGTAAAGGTGGATAAAAACTACATACAGTTGAAACAACAAGGAGGAAAAACATAAACCAAGTGCAATAGAACAAAAATAAACAACACAAACAAAATGATCTGCCAGTGTGGCTCAGTCACTGCATACAGAATAGGGTTGATAGAACGATAACTGTCACGGGTTCAGGCTCCAGCATGCCAGCCTTCATAATTGCAGTTTTCCACAATCATGTAGGAAAATGTTGAGACAAACTATGAATTACACATTTAACGAATACTTCTATCACACAGTACACATAAAGATATTTGACTCACAGAGAGACTGCAAGACAACTCTATTTTCCAATATATTAGATATGTAGGCTTATCAGACCTGGCTAGACTCACATCCACTCTCACCCACCTCTCATGGTTAACACTGTGGAGGAAATAAACACGAAACCAAATTTCAGCCACACAGAACCCACCAGACAAACACATCAACAACACTGACAGTTCAAGAAAACTCACAAATCACTCAAACCGGTGAAAATGACAGAAAATGTAATTCTAACGAAAATTGACATTTTTCAACATCCCACAGAGCCTGTCCCTTATATTGAGACCTATAGAAAATAAATGTGTTGTATGTGTGATCGTATAGGTTTGATAGAGTTACTTTTGTTTATTCTATTTTCAGAAATGTCAGGTTAGTGAGTGTTTGTTAGCTTGAATAACGACTGATTTGTAAGGTTTAAGTGGTTGTGCAGTACCTGTTTACCACCATTATTTATGAATATGGCATTTTTCCTGTAGAGTTTGTAATTATGTGTGGATTGATGTGAAATGTTTTATCTGCTCTGTTTCGGTGGATTTTTGTGTTTGTTTGTATATCTGCAATGTTTCTTTGATTGCACCTTCTTTAATGGTGAGATCCAAGTAAATCAGTTTCATTTTGTCTTGCTTTTCTGTTTTAAATGTGAAGTTTTTATATTTATTGCTTATGACCTGGTGGAATTTGCTTATTCTTTCATTTGATTTAATGGTGATATATATCTCATCATACACATATCTTCATTACCACATGAAATCATACCATTCCTGGTTAATTAGGTTTCTAAAAAATCTCCATTTGTATATTGTCTACGAATACATTGGCTAATTTGCCTCAAATTTTGGAACACATAGGAAGACCTTAATGCTGTAGGCAACATTTATAGTTGAAAGTTTTTTTTTGATTGCGATTTATCCGGTGAAGAAAGGATTAGCCGTCAGTGGATTTAATCCCACTGACGTTGCCCAGGGTACGCCCGACTTATCTATGAATGCCAGTCTTCTAGGAGGCTCCTTTCGTGTACCCCATTGAAAGTGAAATTCTTTTGTGAACCCGGCATTCAAATAGGCATTTGATATCGTGTACATTGTCATTGGAAAATGTTTTGCATGTCTTGAGGCTTGTTGTTAATTAATGCAATGGTTTCGTTAATAGGGATTTACGGTACATGCTTTCAATGTAAAATTAAACAAGTGTTGATGTGTACAGGATGTGTTTACAATTATGTTTTGAATTTGTTGTGTTTTTTATGCTTCTATTCTCATTTAATGTGTGGCGTTGGCTTAGAATATTGTTTATGTGTTTGGCTAAGAAATTTTTGGAGCTTCTCTAAAATTAATAATTGGTATTACTGCAATCTGAGGCTTGTCTATTTTTGGTAGGATGATAAGTGTCAGTGCAGAAGGATTTCTGTGTGTGATGTGTTGTTTTTGTCTTCTATTGTAGTGGAAGAAGTATTCTTCAATAATAGGATCAAAATGGCAGATGACTTAGGACAGCTGCAGCATGTCCTGGATGGTATATCCAGTTGGATAGGTAAACATGGATTGAAGATAAATGCAGAGATTAGTCATCTTATTAGGTAAACAGAAAAAATACTAAAGATTGATTACGATTGATGGCTGGTGGAGGAATTGTTGGTTGAAGACTTCAGAAGTAAATATCTTAGTATAACATTTGATTTTAAACTTGAGCAGGCAGGACACATTAGGCAGGTGGCAGGAAAATGTTTCAGAATTTCTCATTTACCACAGAGAGTCCTGAAGCGAGGTACCAAAGAAATGGGGGGAATTTGGTTTCAAAACTTTGGTCAGTCCATTGCATGAATGTTGGGTTTTTAGTACTTGAAGCATATGTTAGGTATAAAATACTGGAGTTTAAGAGGGTGTGTAGAAGAGCTAGATTTGTTGTTGCAAATCACTGCGGAAAAAAAAATCAGTAACTGTGTGGTAAAGGAGCAGGAATGGGATTCATTGGAATATCGGTGGAGAATGGAGAGAGTAATGTGAGTAAACAAGCCATATATTGGTAATGAAGCCTGAAGAGATAGTGGATGAAATAAGAGTCACACATGGGAGGAGGAAGATGACGATGACCACACCCTATTTCAGGCATAAGATGTGGGAGAATACTCCTTAACCAATGGAAGAAACTATTCCCTCAGTCTTATGCCTGAAACTGGTCTTCGTAATCTTTTCCCTTCAATGGACCACTCTTAGTTCCTCCACAACTACCTTTTCACGCATCATTACCAACAAATGTCTTGCACTCTCCCATGACCCTCCTCCTATTTTCCAATGAATTCCATTCGAGCTCCTTTACTATATTACTTACTGACTGTGTTCTGCAGTAATTTACAAAGACAACATCTAGCAGCCCATCTTCGTGCCTTTTCCAACTCACATACTTGATACCTGAACTGTGGGTCCCATTCAACACCACCACATTCATGAAATGTTCTGAACAAATCTCTGTTACCCAATTCCAAAATTTCTCTGCTACATCCCTTCATCACTCACTCCAATAAATGAGAAATTTGGAAAACATTTTCCTACTACCTACCGTCTGTGTCCCACCCGGTTGAGTTTATCAGTAAACGTTATCCTAATTAACTTATCAAGTCTTAAACAAGCAATTCCTTCTGCACCCTATAATAATAATAAAAACTTTATTTTTTTTATATCTATGTACCTAATAAGCTGACTCTTCTTTGCATTTATTTCTGTTCCATCATGACACCCCACCAGCTAGCTGTTCAGGTTAGCCTGTAGTTGTTCTCAGACTCCTCTAATTCTGATCCTATTATTGAAGAATACTAATTTCACTCTCACAGAAAAACAAAAACAATATATCATACAGACAAATCCTTCTGCTTTGACACTGAACACCCCACCAAAATACAGACGCCAAAAATTGCAGTAATACCTATTATGGATTTTAGAAAAGCTCCATAAAGTTCCTATCCAAAAACATAAACAAAATTCTAATCCAACACTACACATTAAATGAGAACAGAAGCATAAAATAACACAGCTTATTCAAAACATAAAATAAAAACACATAATGTATACAACAACATTTGCTTTATGTTACATTGAAAGCATGTACCGCTTTTAATTCCAATTAACGAAACCATTGCATTCCTTATCAACAAACCTTGAGATATGCAAAACATTCCCCAATGGCCATATAGATGAGATCAAATGCACAATAAAATGCCGACATCACAAAACTATTTCACATTAAATTATAGTTTCATTCATCAATCCATTCTTTTTACTTGTTCCCACGTATCGTTTACTCAAATTGTATAATGATTTAGGACAGGTCAAAGGTAATAAATAGATAATACCTAAAACATAAAGATCTTCCTATGGGTACCCCAGTTTCAGGCTCATTAGCCAATGTATTCGTAGACTAAATAGAAATGGAGATTTGCAGAAAACTAATTAACCACGAATGATATATCATCATGTGGTGGTGAAGATGTGTGTATGATGTAATATTTATCACCAGTGAATCAAATGAAAGAATAAACAAATTCCACCAGGGCATTGACAATAAACCGAAAAATATCACATTTAGAAGAGAAAAGGAAGACAAAGGAAACGAAATTACTTGGATCTCATCATTATATAAGGAGCAAACTAATAAAAAATTTCAGATATATATAAATCCATAGAAACAGAAACCGATGATACATTTAATATCTAATCACACACTGCAATATGTTTCATTCTAAACAGATTAAACAGAATGCCACAAATAAAGTGTAACTATTAAATAGAACTCAACCCCCTAAAGAAAATGGCAATAAATGTGATATAAACTACAGACATTTGATAAAACAAGGAGGAAAATCATAAACCAAGAGAAAAAGAACAAAAATTAAAAGAACAAAAATAAACAACACAAACAAAATGACCCGCCAGTGTGGCTCAGTCGCTGCAAACAGAATGGGGGTGTTACAACGGGAACAGGCACGGGCTCAGGCTCCCGGGTACCAGCCTTCCTAATCACAGTTTTCCACAATAATTTATGAAAATGGTGAGATAATATATGAATTACACATTTAACAAACAAAAAATTCTTGTATCACACAGTACACAAAGTTATATGATTCAAAGAAAGACTGCAAGACAACTCTATTCTCCAATAGATTAGGTATGTGGGCTTAGCAGACCTGGCTAGACACATCCACTCTCACCCACCTCACATGGTTAACACTGTGGAGGAAATAAACACTACACCAAACTTCAGCCACACAGAACCCACAAGACAAACACATCAACAACACTGAAAGTTCAGGAAAACTCGCTAATCACTCAAACCGGAGAAAATGACAGAAAATGTTATTCTAATGAAAATTGACATCTTGGAACATCCCACAAAGCCTGTCCCTTATATTGGGATCTATGGAAAATAAATGTGTTGTATGTGTGAGCCTACAGGTTTCATAAAGTTATTTTTTTTATATTTTATTTTCAGACATGTCAGGTTAGTGAGAGTGTTTGTTAGCTTGATTAACGATTGATTTGTAAGGTTTAAGTGGTCCTGCAGTACCTGTTTACCACCATTATTTATGAATATGGCACTTTTCTTGTAGAGTTCTTAATTATGTGTGGATTGATGTGAAATGTATTATCTGCTCTGTTTCAGTGGATTTTGTTTGTTTGTATATCTGCAATTTTTTTTTGATTGCACCTTCTTTAATGGTGAGATCCAAGTAATTCAGTTTCACTTTGTCTTGCTTTTCTGTTTTAAATGTGAAGTTTCTATATTTACTGCTTATGACCTGGTGGAATTTGCTTATTCTTTCATTTGATTTAATGGTGATGTATATTTCATCATACACATATCTTCACCACCACATGAAATCATACCATTCCTGGTTAATTAGGTTTCTAAAAATCTCCATTTGTATATTGTCTACAAATACATTGGCTAATTTGCCAGAAATTGGGGAACCCACAGGAAGACCTTAATGTTTTAGGCAAGATTTATGGTTGAAAGTTTTTCTTTCCTTGCAATTTATCCGGTGAAGAAAGGATTAGCCATCAGTGGATTTAATCCCACTGATGTTGCCCAGGGTACGCCCGACGTATGTATGAATGCCAGTCTTCTAGGAGGCTCCTTTCATGTACCCCATTGAAAATGAAATTGTTTTGTGAAGCCGGCATTCAAATGTGCATTTGATCTCATGTATATGGCCATTGGGGAATGTTTTGCAAGTCTTGGTGTTTGTTTATAATTAATTCATTGGTTTCGTTAATAGGGATTTACGGTACATGCTTTCAATGTAAAATGAAACAAGTGTTGGTGTGTACTGGTTGTGTATTTCAATTATGTTTTGAATTTGTTGTGTTTTTTATGCTTCTATTCTCATTTAATGTGTAGTGTTGATTTAGAATATTGTTTATGTGTTTGGCTAAGAAATTTTTGGAGCTTCTCTAAAATTAATAAATGGTCTTACTGCAATCTGAGGCTTGACTATTTTTGGCAGGATGATAAGTGTCAGTGCAAAAGGATTTCTATGTGTGACGTATTGTTTTTGTTATTCTATTGTAGTGGAAGAAGTATTCCTCAATAATAGGATCAAAACGGCAAAAGACTGAGGACAGTTGCAGCATAACCTGGACGGTACATCCAGTTGGATAGGTAAACATGGATTGAAGACAAATGCAGAGATGAGTCACCTTATTAGGTAAACAGAAAAAATATTAATGATTGATTACGATTGATGGCCGGGGAAGGAATTGTTGATTGAAGACTTCAGAAGTAAATATCTTTGTATAACATTTGATTTTAAACTTGAGCGGGCAGGGCGCATTAGGCAGGTGGCAGGAAAATGTTTCAGAATCTCTCATTTACCAGAGAGAGTCCTGAAGTGTGGTACCAAAGAAATGGGGGAATTTGGTTTCAAAACTTTGGTCAGTCCATTGCATGAATGTTGGGTTTTTAGTACGGGAAGCATATGTTAGGTATAAAATACTGGAGTTTAAGAGGGTGTGTAGAAGAGCTGATAGATTTGTTGTTGCAAATCACTGCGAAAAAAAAAAAATCAGTAACTGTATGGTAAAGGAGCAGGAATGGGATTCATTGGAATATCGGAGGAGAATGGAGAGAGTAATGGGAGTAAACAAGCCATATATTGGTAATGAAGCCTGGAGAGATAGTGGAGGAAATAAGAGTGGCGCATGGGAAGAAGATGATGACGATGACCACACCCTATTTCCGCATAAGATGTGGAAGAATACTTCTTAACCAATGGATGAAACCAATCCCTCAGTCTTATGCCTGAAACAGGTTTTCGTCATCTTTTCCCTTCCATGCACCACTCTTAGTTCCTCCACAACTATATTTTCACGTATCATAACCAACAAATGCCTTGCACTCTCCCATGACCCTCCTCCTATTTTCCAATGAATTCCATTTGAGCTCCTTTACTATATTACTGACCGACTGTGTTATGCAGTAATTTACAAAGACAACATCTAGCAGCCCATCTTCGTGCCTTTTCCAACTAACATACTTGATACCTGAACTGTGGGTCCCATTCAACACCACCACATTCATGAAATGTTCTGAACAAAGCTCTGTTACCCAATTCCAAAATTTCTCTGCTACATCCCTTCATCACTCACTCCAATAAATGAGAAATTTGGAAAACATTTTCCTACTACCTACCGTCTGTGTCCTACCCGGTTTATCAGTAAACGTTATCCTAATTAACTTATCAAGTCTTAAACAAGCAATTCCTTCTGCACCCTATAATCATAATAAAAACTTTATTTTTTTTATATCTATGTACCTAATAAGCTGACTCTTCTTTGCATTTATTTCTGTTCCATCATGACACCCCACCAGCTAGCTGTTCAGGTTAGCCTGTAGTTGTTCTCAGACTCCTCTAATTCTGATCCTATTATTGAAGAATACTAATTTCACTCTCACAGAAAAACAAAAACAATATATCATACAGACAAATCCTTCTGCTTTGACACTGAACACCCCACCAAAATACAGACGCCAAAAATTGCAGTAATACCTATTATGGATTTTAGAAAAGCTCCATAAAGTTCCTATCCAAAAACATAAACAAAATTCTAATCCAACACTACACATTAAATGAGAACAGAAGCATAAAATAACACAGCTGATTCAAAACATAAAATGAAAACACATAATGTATACAACAACATTTGCTTTATGTTACATTGAAAGCATGTACCGCTTTTAATTCCAATTAACGAAACCATTGCATTCCTTATCAACAAACCTTGAGATATGCAAAACATTCCCCAATGGCCATATAGATGAGATCAAATCCACAATAAAATGCCGACATCACAAAACTATTTCACATTCAATTATAGTTTCATTCATCAATCCATTCTTTTTACTTGTTCCCACGTATCGTTTACTCAAATTGTATAATGATTTAGGACAGGTCAAAGGTAATAAATAGATAATACCTAAAACATAAAGATCTTCCTATGGGTACCCCAGATTCAGGCTCATTAGCCAATGTATTCGTAGACTAAATAGAAATGGAGATTTGCAGAAAACTAATTAACCACGAATGATATATCATCATGTGGTGGTAAATACGTGTGTATGATGTAATATATATCACCAGTGAATCAAATGAAAGAATAAACATATTTCACCAGGGCATAGACAATATACAGCAAAATATCATATGTTAAATAGAAAAGGAAGACAAAGGAAACCAAATTACTTGGATCTCATCATTATATAAGGAGCAAACTAATAAAAAATTTCAGATATATATAAATCCATAGAAACAGACCAGATGATTCATTTCATATCTAATCACACATTGCAATATGTTTCATTCTAAACAGATTAAACAGAATGCCACAAATAAAGTGTAACTATAAAATTGAACTCAACCCCTTAAAGAAAATGGCAATAAATGTGGATATAAACTACAAACCTTTGATAAAACAAGGAGGAAAATCATAAACCAAGAGAAAAAAAACAAAAAATAAATATCTCAACCAAAATGACCCACCAGTGTTGCTCAGTCGCTGCACACAGAATCGGGGTGATACAACGGGAACAGGCACTGGCTCAGGCTCCCGGGTACCATCCTTCCTAATTACATTTTTCCACAATCATTTAAGGAAATTGGTGAGATAATCCATGAATTACACATTTAATAAACAAAAAATACTTGTATCACACAGTACACAAAGTTATATGATTCAAAGAAAGACTGCAAGACAACTCTATTCTCCAATAGATTAGGTATGTGGGCTTAGCAGACCTGGCTAGACTCACATCCACTCTCACCCACCTCACATGGTTAACACTGTGGAGGAAATAAACACTACACCAAACTTCAGCCACACAGAACCCACAAGGCAAACACATCAACAACACTGAAAGTTCAGGAAAACTCGCTAATCACTCAAACCGGAGAAAATGACAGAAAATGTTATTCTAACGAAAATTGACATCTTTGAACATCCCACACAGCCTGTCCCTTATATTGGGATCTATGGAAAATAAATGTGTTGTATGTGTGAGCGTACAGGTTTCATAGAATTATTTTTGTTTATTTTATTTTCAGACATGTCAGGTTAGTGAGAGTGTTCGTTAGCTTGAATAACGATTGATTTGTAAGGTTTAAGTGGTCCTGCAGTACCTGTTTACCACCATTATTTATGAATATGGCACTTTTCCTGTAGAGTTCTTAATTATGTGTGGATTGATGTGAAATGTATTATCTGCTCTGTTTCGGTGGATTTTGTTTGTTTGTATATCTGCAATGTTTCTTTGATTGCACCTTCTTTAATGGTGAGATCCAAGTAATTCAGTTTCACTTTGTCTTGCTTTTCTGTTTTAAATGTGAAGTTTCTATATTTACTGCTTATGACCTGGTGGAATTTGCTTATTCTTTCATTTGATTTAATGGTGATATATATTTCATCATACACATATCTTCACCACCACATGAAATCATACCATTCCTGGTTAATTAGGTTTCTAAAAATCTCCATTTGTATATTGTCTACAAATACATTGGCTAATTTGCCAGAAATTGGGGAACCCACAGGAAGACCTTAATGTTTTAGGCAAGATTTATGGTTGAAAGTTTTTCTTTCCTTGCGATTTATCCGGTGAAGAAAGGATTAGCCATCAGTGGATTTAATCCCACTGACGTTGCCCAGGGTACGCCCGACGTATCTATGAATGCCAGTCTTCTAGGAGGCTCCTTTCATGTACCCCATTGAAAATGAAATTGTTTTGTGAAGCCGGCATTCAAATGTGCATTTGATCTCATGTATATGGTCATTGGGGAATGTTTTGCATGTCTTGGTGTTTGTTTATAATTAATTCATTGGTTTCGTTAATAGGGATTTACGGTACATGCTTTCAATGTAAAATGAAACAAGTGTTGGTGTGTACTGGTTGTGTATTTCAATTATGTTTTGAATTTGTTGTGTTTTTTATGCTTCTATTCTCATTTAATGTGTAGTGTTGATTTAGAATATTGTTTATGTGTTTGGCTAAGAAATTTTTGGAGCTTCTCTAAATTTAATAAATGGTCTTACTGCAATCTGAGGCTTGACAATTTTTGGCAGGATGATAAGTGTCAGTGCAAAAGGATTTCTATGTGTGACGTATTGTTTTTGTTATTCTATTGTAGTGGAAGAAGTATTCCTCAATAATAGGATCAAAACGGCAAAAGACTGAGGACAGTTGCAGGATAACCTGGACGGTATATCCAGTTGGATAGGTAAACATGGATTGAAGACAAATGCAGAGATGAGTCACCTTATTAGGTAAACAGAAAAAATACTAAAGATTGATTACGATTGATGGCCGGGGAAGGAATTGTTGATTGAAGACTTCAGAAGTAAATATCTTTGTATAACATTTGATTTTAAACTTGAGCGGGCAGGGCGCATTAGGCAGGTGGCAGGAAAATGTTTCAGAATCTCTCATTTACCAGAGAGAGTCCTGAAGCGTGGTACCAAAGAAATGGGGGAATTTGGTTTCAAAACTTTGGTCAGTCCATTGCATGAATGTTGGGTTTTTAGTACGGGAAGCATATGTTAGGTATAAAATACTGGAGTTTAAGAGGGTGTGTAGAAGAGCTGATAGATTTGTTGTTGCAAATCACTGCGAAAAAAAAAAAATCAGTAACTGTATGGTAAAGGAGCAGGAATGGGATTCATTGGAATATCGGAGGAGAATGGAGAGAGTAATGGGAGTAAACAAGCCATATATTGGTAATGAAGCCTGGAGAGATAGTGGAGGAAATAAGAGTGGCGCATGGGAGGAAGATGATGACGATGACCACACCCTATTTCCGCATAAGATGTGGAAGAATACTTCTTAACCAATGGATGAAACCAATCCCTCAGTCTTATGCCTGAAACAGGTTTTCGTCATCTTTTCCCTTCCATGCACCACTCTTAGTTCCTCCACAACTATATTTTCACGTATCATAACCAACAAATGCCTTGCACTCTCCCATGACCCTCCTCCTATTTTCCAATGAATTCCATTTGAGCTCCTTTTCTATATTACTTACCGACTGTGTTCTGCAGTAATTTACAAAGACAACATCTAGCAGCCCTTCTTCGTGCCTTTTCCAACTAACATACTTGATACCTGAACTGTGGGTCCCATTCAACACCACCACATTCATGAAATGGTCTGAACAAAGCTGTGTTACCCAATCCCAACATTTCTCTGGTACATCCCTTCATCACTCTCTCCACTAAATGAGAAATTTGGAAAACATTTTCCTACTACCTACCGTCTGTGTCCCACCCGGTTGAGTTTATCAGTAAACGTTATCCTAATTAACTTATCAAGTCTTAAACAAGCAATTTCTTCTGCATCCTATAATCATAATCAAACTTTATTTTTTTATATCTATGTACCTAATAAGCTGACTCTTCTTTGCATTTATTTCTGTTCCATCATGACACCCCACCAGCTAGCTGTTCAGGTTAGCCTGTAATTGTTCTCAGACTTCTCTAATTCTGATCCTATTATTGAAGAATACTAATTTCACTCTCACAGAAAAACAAAAACAATATATCATACAGACAAATCCTTCTGCTTTGTCACTGAACACCCCACCAAAATACAGACGCCAAAAATTGCAGTAATACCTATTATTGATTTTAGAAAAGCTCCATAAAGTTCCTATCCAAAAACATAAACAAAATTCTAATCCAACACTACACATTAAATGAGAACTGAAGCATAAAATAACACAGCTGATTCAAAACATAAAATGAAAACACATAATGTATACAACAACATTTGCTTTATGTTACATTGAAAGCATGTACCGCTTTTAATTCCAATTAACGAAACCATTGCATTCCTTATCAACAATCCTTGAGATATGCAAAACATTCCCCAATGGCCATATAGATGAGATCAAATGCACAATAAAATGCCGACATCACAAAACTATTTCACGTTCAATTATAGATTCATTCACTAATCCATTCTTTTTACTTGTTCTCACGTATCGTTTACTCAAATTGTATAATGATTTAGGACAGGTCAAAGGTAATGATAAACAAATTCCACAAGGGCATAGACAATAAACCGAAAAATATCAGATTTAAAATAGAGAAGGAAGACAAAAGAAAACCAAATTCTTTTTTACCTCACCATCGTAGAAGGTTGAAACAAAGAAACATTCCATATATTTATATATAAATCCACGGAAACAGACCAGATGATACATTTCATATCTAATCACACACATAATCACAAACCAGCTGCAATATGTTTCATGCTAAACAGAATTCCACAAACAAAGAATTACTAGCAAAGAGAACTCATGCCAATAAATAAAATAGCAATATAAAGTACAGTCAGTTGAGACAATAAGGAGGAAAATCATAAACCAAGGGGAAAATATGAATAAATAACACAACCAAATGATCCGCTTTGTGGCTCAGTGTGGTGGGGCGCCGCACACAAGATAGGGGTGATACAATGGGAACAGGCACGGGCTCAGGCTCTGTGTACAGCCTAACTTATTGCAGTTTCAGGCAGTTTTCAACAATTATTTAGGAAAATCTTGAAACTGCACATTTATCAAACAAAAAATACTGTTATCACATGGAACACACAAAGTTTTTGTTTTCACAGACCCCTCATGGTTTGCAATGCCCAGTGCTATTGGCTGAATTGGAGGAAATAAACACAAAACCAAACTTCAGTCACACAGAATCCACCAGACAAATACATCCACAACGCTGTCAGTTCAAAAAACCTCATAAATCACCCAGGGAGGTGAAAATGAGAGAAAATGCTATTCTGCGATATTTTCTAACAAATACCCACATGGAATCAGAAAACACGAAACAAGGTATCAACATTGCACTTCACACAGACAACTGAAATGAATAGAAACTGACTCAGACACAAACAGATACCACAACTGAGGCATTTCTGGTGTACCGGTATGTACTAAACTGCTGTGTACTTGTTTATCTGTAAACTGACAACTTTCAACATCCCATAGCGCTAGTCTCTTATATTGGGATCTATGGAAAATTATTGTTTTGTATTACATAACCATCTGAGATGTGAAAATGTGACAATATACATAGGGCAGTCACAAATACTGTTCCAAACCAGAAATAAAGAGCATTAATGTACAGTAACAATTCAAATTTGCTGAATGCCTCATAAAAAATGAGGATCCACCAACAAACTGAAACACAGATGTGCTTACTCTTACAATGTCACGACACCTTCACTCTACAGAAAATATACCATGTTCAGAAATTAGATAATAGTTGTAATCAGCTATTAAATGACCGCATAAGGCTTACAAATCAATCGCTGTTCACGCTGATAAATATATTAATCCGAGAGGCATGAAAATAAGATAAATACAAAAATCTACCAAACTTGCACTCACCTGAAACACACTTAAGTCGAAAACAGCGTAAGAGAAATGTAACGGTTTCATATACTTTTGAAACTAGCGCGTTCAGCACAAACCAGCATATCAGCAAAACAAGATGACCTCAGCAGACAGTTGAGTTGTTAGGAAGTGTTCTGGTTTACAATTACTGCTTGCAAAAATTGTGTCAAATGGTTCAAGTCTGAACATGCATCGAGAATAGAGCAGAGATGAGTTGGTACGAATATCAACTAATTAATGTAATATAGTAGGTAGTAAACAACCATGAAATGTGCAAATAAAAATACAGTTGCAATGACATTACCGGTATGTATTAATAATCAATGATTACCAGTATTTAAACTTTAAAGATGTATAAAAGTCTGGGACCAGTGTGAGTTAGTCGATTGATAGCATGGAGAAAGGAATATATTCCTTCCTAGGAATATATTCCTTCCTCCATGATTGATAGCTTACAGTATACGTCTACACTGAGTCAAGGACTACTACCACCAGAGTTCAGTTCTGAATCATAAGAGCTAGTAACACATTACAAGGACTATTTACTTTTAAAAAAATTCTCGTATAAATGATAAATAGATTGTTAAACATTCCTCAGAAGGTATGTGCGCTCCTGATTTCATAATCACTTCAAGTGTCACAATATTTGCTTGGAACAAAATGCATTGCAATAAATCCAAGTTTATATAATTATATGAAATTTAAGTTTTATGTATACTTTAAGAATAATATAGTTGAAGTGAATAGAAAAGAAGCAATGGCAATCTAAATATACCTGAACTGTTTCTCTTTTGTATTTCAGTCGCAGCTTATGTCTCAAAGACTCAGCTTATGTCTCAAATAGTCTTATAAAAACAACAGTTTGGCACCAAGTATTAGGCCCTACTCCAAAAAGTCTAATCTTTTTGGGAGTTCGCTTGTCGTATGTAAGGGTTTTAACTTGTAATCCCAAGCATATTGGCAATAAAAATTATTATTATTATTGTTTTGAAATAATAAAATTCGTCTTTCTGCCTTATGTTAACATAGTAGGTTATTAACTAATAATTTTCTTCAAGGAATTGGAATATTAGGACAGCCCAAAAACAATTATAACTTGATATCTTTAGATCTATATGTTCACAAAACACATTCAATCTGTATGTAATAACTGCATGATTTAAACTGATGCGAAACTTACATAAACTAGGTACTTTTTAGCATAAAAAATTACTAGATGTTACAAAAAACTTGTGTGTCTGATAAAGGTGAATTATCAAATCTTAGAAATAATGAGCAATTGTTTGAATACCTATTTGCTTTCCTAATAGAGACAAAATCCTTTAGTTATTCTTGTTATTAGATAAAATAAGTTTTGTATTGTAACACTCTAGCTTTTCAAGTTTCACTATATGGCAGTGAAACAGGGGTTACTAAAAAATAGAAAAACGAAGTCCAGAGGCTTTGTACATCTGGAATTGTTAAGGGGATGACCAAGGATGACGAATTATTAAATGAAATAACCCAAAAAGCTAGCTGCATATGGAATCATAATAAAGAAATCCGAGAAAGGATACAATAAAAATTGATGGAATATTTTGAGAGCGAGTAAGAAGAAAGTAAGTTATTTCACAGATAAAAAGAAAATATACATTTGGAAGATGCTAATGTGTTAGCAGACCAAGCAATTTTTTTTTATTTTTTTTTTATTTTTTTTTGGAAAACAGATCAAAGACTTTTGATGATGAAGATAAACTAAAATAACAGCACGTAAATACGAAAGAAAAGATACGTAATGGAGATAAATTTTGGATTACAACAGAAATTACATTTTTGTACTGACTCTAATAGAAAAGCTTGAAAACATCCTCCGCTGGATATGGATAACACAATACCAATTACATGTGCAAACTGACTTTCTACAGTTATTATAAATGTGTGTAATAAAAGTTCTTCTGACCAGCAGGAATTCAACGACTTCTCCTATGGGTAGCTTCACTGCGAGAACGATGGTGCTCTTTCGTGCTTAATAGTTTCTGACCGTCAAAGGGACGAATGTGCCTGTTCAGTTAATTCCTAGTCTGGTCTTCATCACCCTCCACTGCAACAGTATCCTTGTTCTCCTCTTCCCCTTCATCTTCGTAGTCATCATCATCATCATATCAGCATCTAGTGTTGCCCAAAATCGGTCTTGGTCTTGCATTTTTGCAAGACCAAGACCAAGACCAGGTGTATTGATGCAACACCAAGACCGGCCAAGTCTGGTCTTGTTCTTGCATTTGGGCAACACTAGTGTTGCCCAAAATCGGTCTTGGTCTTGCATTTTTGCAAGACCAAGACCAAGACCAGGTGTATTGATGCAAGACCAAGACCGGCCAAGTCTGGTCTTGTTCTTGCATTTGGGCAACACTATCAGCATCAAACCCACTATCATCTTCCTCTTGCTCATCCTTATTATCTTCATCTTGGGAGCAAGAAGGAGCTATTGGATTTCTTCCACGACGTTCTTGTTTAGGGGTTTGGTTGTTTTCAACAACCTGATTTGAGCAAACTCTGGGATTTGCATCGCTGTCTTCTGGGTGAGGACTGCTGCAATGTTCACGATAATCTTCTCTGCATGTGTTCACGGCTCTGGACCGAGTATTCATCCTGCTTCGCTTAGACTGTAACAAAACAAAAATGTATACTTCAAAGACAAATATTGTCAACTTCTAATGAACACTAACAACATTTAAACATGCCATGCGCGCTAATGACCTCGATGTCGACGCGCCCTAAAACAACAACATTTTTAATTTCTGTCTGTGTGGCCGATCCCTTTACAGTCGGCCATGCAGATGGTAATTGTGTTCCGTTTTAAGTCACGCTGTCATTTCAATGTTCGCAAAAAAAACCTGCCATGCACAACTGTCACTGTCTGAATTTACTACAGTATCCTACCGGAGCTCCTCTTCAGAATTTAATCTGCATATAGTTATCATGTAGCATAACATGAATTCGTATTATGAGTATAATTTAATAATACTTAATAATTAGCAGTTCTGAAATTTATGAAGTTTAATTTACTGCAAATATGTAATTACGATTTACGTTTTACAGATGTAAAGGATATCATACCACCGTCTAGTATCCACGTGGTATTGTATTACCTGGGCGAGTTAAACAACCATGACAGTGCTAAATTGTGTGGACATTGAATATATGAGGCAACGGACAAACGGAGTCACTCGCCCCGAGCGACAATCTCATGTTTACGTCACAGCTCCGAAAATTCCTAGATCCGCCACTGGTATTACCCTCCGATAATGTCATGCCCACTATTATAAGCCACAATGATGTTAAATTCTGAACAATATTGCCGGACATACACTAAATTAATAAACTTGGCGACCACAGTTAACACTTGCGCCACATTCTGTCTAAGTGAAAGACTAAATCAGTATACATGACGGAAAAGACGCAGAAACTGTAGATATGTGTCTAAGAAATAATTGTAAAAGAAATTCTACTGAAGAAGAACAGAAAGCACTGTAGAAGAAAAACAAGCAGGGAGAAAACCTCATATCAATAATTTTTTGTTGTTGTTATTGGATCAGAGAAGGCACTAAAAATGATCAAGGTAAAGCATTTTTTTTTAACTGCTTAACGTCTCTCAACAGCGAGGTCTTTAGAGACGGGAAAGGCTGGGGGGGGCAAGGAATGAGAAGGAATTCGGCCATGGCCTTTTGAAGGAAGCATCCCGGCATTTGCCTGGAGTGATTTGGGAAACCATGGAAAACCCAAATCTGGATGCCCGGACGGGGATTCGAACCGCCGTCCTCCCGAATGCGAGGCCAGTACTCTAACCCTCGGTAAAAGGGTGAAGCAGGAAGTCAGCAGTTATTACAGAGATATTTATGAGTTGCTGGATCAAGGTGAAGCAGGAGGTCGTCAGTATAGATATTCTACAGTTTTGTTTTGAGATACTGGATCACAAAAGGCACTAAAAATGTTCAAGAAGTCAGAAGTACAGATATTCCAGCGACATTTTTGAGTTTCTGGATCAGAGAAGGCGCTAATAATGTTCGAGATAAAGCAGGAAGACAGCAGTATAAATATTGTAGAAACAAGATAACTAGGAAACACAAAAAAGGCGAGTGAAATGCGTTGGCAAGAAAAGGATGAAGAAGTAGAGAAGGAAAAGATGTTTAAGTGAACTAGATTGGACGTATAGCAGGAACAAACCGAATTTTGGAGAAATAAAGAAAAGATATGTAAACATTTAAGGTGTTGATGTGAAATCGCTTTGAAGCTCATAAGAAAGAGATAAAAGGAATGCTTAGAGAAACTGTATGGTAGGAATGGTTGGAAAAGCAATGTGTTTGAAAGAGGAGATGATGTTGGAACTGGCGATATAAGAGATTCTGTTTCAGACACAGAATTTGACAGAGCTATGGAATTTCAGAAATCAAATAAGGCAGCAGAAACTGATTTGATTCTTATCGAAGTTTCTAAGAGAGCATCAATCAAAAGATTGTACACACTGATACAGAAATATCATGGAAGAGGAGGGATTCCAAAGTACTTTTGTAAAAGTAACTTACTTTCTTCACTCTCCTGAAAAAATTACAATCTCATAAACGAGAAAATTGTAGCACAATAAATCTAACATCAAATGGTTCGGAATTACTGTCTGGGAAAAAATACAGAAGAATAGAAATGAAAGTGGAGGAAGTATTACACGCAAATTAATGTTGCTTTAGGAAAAAACGGTATACAAGAGAAACAATCCTTACGTTGGAGTTAATATTGGAAGGATGGACAAAGGAAAACAAGGATACTTCAATGGCAGTTGTGCTCTTTGACCAAGCATTTTACAGCCTTGGGTAGAAGAAGTTCAAAATTTTAAAGACCCCAAATCTTAAGTATAGAGACAAAATAATAATTAATAGTGTGAGTAAGAATTAGGTGGCTGAACTATAAGTAGAGAATCACAATAAAAGGGCGAGTGAGAATGCTATAGTCTCTCAACTTGTATGTAGAGGAAGCAACTGACGGAAGTGAAATTCTGAATGTGGCATTAGTGTTCCACAGATACAATTAGTATGCTGCGTTTTGCTGATGACGTTGTGACAAAACTGAGAAATCGTTGGAGATAATACTGGAAGAAGTATTAACACCTTCTATTAACCAAAAGTCATGAAATGTAGCAGAAATAACAGCAATTTACTGGTGTATATAAAAACATGATCAGATGTAATATAATTTAGGGGCCATACATAAATTACGTCACACGTTAAGGGGGAAGGATGGGCTGAACAGAGGCAGCGGGGAGGGTTGCCATGGCGACCTCGCGAGTTCACGCCAGCTTTGACATACCACCTTTGAGGCTTAGACTAAATATCACTTCCGCATACTTATTTAAACGATAGTTTGGTATCTGTGGTCTACATCTTTCAACATTCAGTGCCACTAACCGACCCTAGCAATCACAAAAGAGGCAACAAGAGGTTTTGCCCATTACTAAGATTTGCCCTCAAAGAATTACAACTAAATATGACAGGTAAGTTGTTTGTTTGATAAACGATGTTGATGCTATATGGTTAGATGAATATTCCTAACATTATCCAAATCGAGAACGGAGTAACTGTTATGCCAGTCCAGTTATAAATAATATAACTGAACCAGTTCAAAGTCCATGAACATAACAACATAAATTTTCTATCTTTCATTTGATTCGTTATGTTTTGTCAATTTTCCATAACATTTGATTTATAGCTGATGTTATTAAAAAAATATTTTAAATAGAAATATATAATTAATTTGGGAAGTGTTGTTTCAATTTAATAATTCTTGAATTTAAAATTGCGAGATATGTTACGTTACACCAGGGGAGTGAATTACCTGTGACATGGAGGGGGAGGGGGGGAAGGCTCCAAAAATCATGACATTCATGTGACGTAATTTATGAATGGCCCCTTACACGTGAATTAGGGGGAGTCCATTAATCACGTGAGGTAAAATAAGGGGGGGGGGGAGGGTCAGGCGAAATCTCACGAAACATCATCATGGGGGAGGGGGTCAACGGAAATCTCACGTGAGGTTTTGAAATTCTTGAAGGATGGTAGAGCTTTTTTAAAAAAATAAATAAAGAGTCTACAAATGACGCTAAGGTCGACTTTAGGGGGGGGGCTGTATAACCGCCTTTGGAAGCAAGAGCTAAAAAAAAGGTCTAAAAAAAACTACGAGGTCGATTAGCAGGGGGGGGGGGGGGTGGAGAGGGGACGGTCCATCAAAACTCACGTCATTTTAGAGGGGTGGGGGGTCCAACTATATCTCACGAAGTCTCACGAGAGGGGGGGAGGGGTCCGAAATTCCGGAAAAAACACCTCACACCCCTTTAAGAAATAAAAATTAAAGATAGATGTGTAGAACGATGTCAAAATCAGGATTCTACAAAAATAGAAAGAACTCTTTTAGTTTATAACACTGAGATCTTTATGAGACATAAGTCTCAATAATGACATTCTAAAACAGTAGTCCCTCCGAATGTAACACAGCATCTCACGGGACACCAGAAAGAGGAAAAACTGAAGCATTTCAAATGTGGAGCTATAAACGGACGTTGAAAATGAAGTGCTCTATTAAAGTATATTTTTTTTTAATAACTGCTTTACGTCTCTTTTTAACATCGAGGTCTTTAGAGACGGGAAAGGATGGGGGCAAGGAATGTGAAGGAATTCGGCTATGGCCTTTTGAAGGAAGCATCCCGGCATTTGCCTGGAGTGATTTGGGGAAACCATGGAAAACCCAAATCTGGATGCCCGGACGGGGATTCGAACCGCCGTCCTCCCGAATGCGAGGCGAGAACGAAGTATAAAATGAACGGGTTTTCGAACCTTTAGTTATAAATGTTTAAATAGTGTGTTGCTTGTCTACGGTATCAGTTCCCTGCCAATTTGAATCACAAGTTTTCTTGAATACCATTTGCAGAGCTTTAAATTCTTAAGATTGCTAAATGTATTTGGTATAACAAAAATGGAATTAGCAGAATTTGTTATTGCGTTGTTTTGGATATAAAAAAGGAGATGGTAAGCTGTCCTACAATCTTGTTAGTTGTTACATTCAATATAGCTGAAAAGACAATTTTCGTCAAAGCATATACGATATGTTTTAATTATAATGCTTCAAAAACAGCTATTTGAGATCACTTCCACACACTCTAAGTATATTTGGTGATTAGTAACATGTGTTTGGCTGCAAATAGAAGTAATCTAACTGAAGAATGTATAAGGAGTAGACATGTTGCATTCCCTGGCCACGCCTACCCGCCATTATCACCCACCAGTCCCCTTCCCTTCCGCAGTACTACCAAGGTGGGAATGACGATGCCGATTGGTCCAGTCCCGTAACCTTTCTGTCCACTTTGAAACACTGTTGCCAAGTTTAATGGTTATAGTCAGTTTTGTGTGTTAGGAGTTTGATGGTTTTATTTTCACTACCCATGGGTACAGTAGATATGATTAGAATCGACCGTTTCTTTTGCATTTACCAGTTCCTTACTTTGCACTCAATTTGTGCAAAAGACATATTACATGTCAACTACTAAATGAATAATCCGTAGGATTCATTACTTGTATTATCTAAAATCTAATAAAGAAACTTAAAAAGAAAATGTGTATTAAATGTAAAGTGACATAGTTATTGTCGCGATAGGATGGAACTCTAACAGAAATATCAGTAAGCAGGGAAACAAATGAATCTAAATATGTACAGATATTTAAGATATTCGGAAAAATCAAAGAACACAAGAAGTCAAAGGACTCAACATTAATCGGTTTACAAGGAAAAATAAGGGCTGGCACTAGGGCACCATATACACTGATCAGCCAAAACATTATGACCACCTATTTACTAGCATATTGGTCCACCTTTCGAACCCAATACAGCAGCGATTTGGCGTAGCATGGATTCTACAAGTCCCTGGTAATCTTCGAGAGGTATCTGAGACCTGATTTCTACTCCCAGGTCACGAAATTTCCTTAAATTACGGGCCAGCGGTTTGTGGGTGCGGGTTCTGGGAACGAGCATCTCGGAAATGGAGAGCCTTGTCGGCTTTTCGTGTGCTGCTGTAGTGAGCACCTATGGTGTTTGAAGGACGGTGAAATCACGAGTAGGGGACAATGTGGTGGACACCCACGCCACATTACAGAATGTGGAGATCGGAGGCTTGCCCGCTCTGTAAATCAGGATAGGGGGTGATCTGTGGCAGAATCGCGATTCTTGTGTTCTGAAACACTTCTGGAAGTACCAGAACTGTACTCTTCCATCAGATCGGCCACAGATCACCCCTTATCCTGCTTTATATACATCTACGTCGGATGTAACAATGAAAAATAAAATGCAAGTAAATGTAAAAATGAATGTGTACAAGCCTAATGAATCCAACAGAAAAAGGTCACAACGGTTCAGCGATTTTAAGCCTACCGAACGTAGGGATTGAGCAGTAATGCTCTGGCCTCACATTCTGGAGGACACAGGTTCGAATCTTCATCGGGTAAACTGGATTTTGGCTTTCCATGGTTTCACAAAATCTTTCCACGCGAATGTTGGGATGGTACTTTCGAAAGGCCATAGCCGAATTCTTTCCCTTCCTTGCTCCCAGTCCTATCAATATATAATTTTTTTAATACTTAAGGTTCGTTTAGAAGGTAGAAAGTATCTGGGAAATACTGTGGCGCCGAGTTCGTGGCAAATGGTATGTATTTCAGAGTGTAAAAAGTGTTTCATTGGGTATGTAGTCGAGAGGGAACACAGGAACTAAATAAGGCTTTGTCCGCTTTGCATTAGGGTTTAAAAAGTTTCACAGCAGAACGAAAAGATTAGGAAGATGGGCGAAACAATCAGGAAGTTGTGATAACGGATTAGGACCTTTCAGACTGAGCCTACACAGGCGGAAAGGAAAGATGGTGGGTCTAGTGAGGAGGGTAGAGGGATAGGGGGAAATAAGGTTAACATGATGAAGAAAGCAGACACCTCTGAAACTGTGGAGAGAAATAGATTTGACTTGTTACCAGTCAGGAGGGGAAGAGCCTCTGGTAGATGTAGGAATAGGGACAAGCAAGCAAAAATAGGAAGCGTGAAGTGCCGGAAATGCTATCGATAGCTGGCGTAGCTAGGTTAACAAGGGCCCCAGTGCAAAAAAATATTTTGTGCCCTCAGGCCAGATGGGCGGACCCTTATATATATATAGCTCTACCAAGTCTTGTGAGGTTTGCTGGCAGGGGTTCCCTGAGCTTTAGGGGGTCCCCCATAGCTGAGCTGCGCTTGGGGGCCCTGGTGCACGGCACCGCCTAGCTCTCCGATAGGATTTATGGTATAAGGAGTGTTCTGAGGAAGTGGTGAAGGAGTCGTAACATACTGTAGTTGAGCTCATGCAGGTCCTATGTTGCCATGACCGTGATAGTTGAGCCACTCTGTGAGGCGGCTAAACGTGGGAACAGAGGTGCCACTTAGAGAAAACATTAGTTGTCTCTTTGGGGGTTTTGCTTGTGGATATCATTTGAATGGGGTTTCAGAAGGCATGACGTACATCTGAATAGAAGGGTTATGGGTGGTACTTACTGAAATGTTTGCTAAAGCTGTGAGACAGCCCACTTCGAATGATGATGGGGTCAGAAATGAGCAATTTTTTATTTTATTTTAGGTAAGAGCTGCTGATGGGGGAATACCGAATGCAGCTGGAAGATGGGAAATATTATAAACGCTAAAGAAATGTAGTTGAATCTGATGAAAATTACGGACTGGGCCGAAACTGGGATAGTGAAGGTTAATGCTGTGTGAACTCTAGGAGTATAATGAACAAAGTAATAGAGATTGGAAATTTAACCAGGAGTAGAATCTTTGTTAAAGGAAGGACTGCTAGACAGTCAGGTTATAGAGTGTACGGGAGCAATTGGTGCAAGGGTATTCATACAGGTCAGCAAAGACTGTTATAGTTCAAGGGTATTCATAGATCATAGCCATGAGATGCTAGGGGTAAAGCTGTGTGGTGATTTAAAAAAAATTAGTGTGTTGTCTGCTTACCGCAATGGAAAAACTAAATATTCAGAGTTTATGGGTGCCCGTAATGGTGAGGATTCAAATTTACCAGGTGCCAACTGGGAAGGAAGGACGATTACTAACACTAGGGAACAGATATTTGCAGATACCTTGCTAAAGGAAGGAGGTTTCATACAAGTGGTAGAGCAACACAAGGGGACAAAACTTGTTGGATATTTTCCTAATAAAGCCTGAAGATAACCTTGTGGGGTGTCAAGAAACTGAAGGAATAAGTTATCATGAATCATTTCTGATGGATATTACAGGGTTCAGTAAACGAGGGGCCAAAACTGAAGGGGAAAATAGATTATGTTATAAAAAGACACATATATCGGTACTGAAGGTTCATTATATAGAAGGAAGGCACATGTATGATGGAGACAAAGTGGGAACAGGTCAAGGAGATAATAAGAAATGTTTATATCAAAACAAAAAATGAAAAATAGTACGGTAACTACTTACTACCATAGGGCAGGTAGGAGGTTACAGAGGCTGGTAAGAAGAGAACACAACAAAGTTAAGAGACAGCAATGCAGTAGTGAAAAACTAAACAAAGGAATTAATAACAGCAAAAAAGGAAGCTAAAAGTAAGTTGGTGGAGGAGCGCTGAATGATCCATCCTGAAATTTCTATGGTTATGTTAGAAAAGTGACGAGAGGAGAGGGAGCTGAAGGAT
Organism: Vandiemenella viatica; assembly: GCA_031002005.1. NCBI lineage: Eukaryota > Metazoa > Arthropoda > Insecta > Orthoptera > Morabidae > Vandiemenella > Vandiemenella viatica. Next base: position 340,388,587 of record CM061921.1, on the reverse strand, counting down.
GGAGAAGAAGATTGCTGAGAATTTGAAGAGGCAGAGATATTAAGTAATTGGTTTGATGCTACCATTAGGGACTATGTAGAATTGGGAGGGTGTAAACCAGAGAAGAAACTTGTCGGCACAATTAGAAATGAGCAGGCTAAGAAATTTGAAAATTATAGTGCCAAAGAGTAGTGTTTTGGGACTATTGCAATTAATCATTCTAATGAATGTTAGTGGTTTACAGTCAGAAGTAAGGTTGTTTCCAGATAACATATTATTATATAATAGAATCAAAACGGGATAAGACTGCGAACAGCTATAGCGTGACAGGATATATAGCTGTTTAGGTCAAAATGGGATGAAGATAAATGCAAAGAAAATTCAGGTTATTATGCGCACTGGTGAGAAATCTGAAGGTTCATTATGATTACAGGGTGCGGAAGGATAGCTTGACATAACATTTGAAAACTTAGCTCAACTGTGTATTTTTTTTTTTTTTAACTGCTTAACGTCTCCTATAACAACTGGGTCTTTAGAGACGGGAAAGGATGGGGGGCAAGGAATGGGAAGGAATTCGGCTATGGCCTTTTGAAGGAAGCATCCCGGCATTCACCTGGAGTGATTTGGGGAAACCATGGAAAACCCAAATCTGGATGCCCGGATGGGGATTCGAACCGCCGTCCTCCCGAATGCGAGGCCAGAACGCTAGCCGTTACACCACCACGTTCGGTCCAACTGTGTAAGACACATTAGAAAGGTGGCAGTAACAATTTGAAAACCCCTCATTTATTGGAGAGAGTGATGAGCGGATGTACAAGAGAAGTAAGGGAATTGAGTTACAAAACTTTGATCAGATCATTGCTTGAATATGGTGGTGTAGTACGGGACACACATTTTGGGTATCAAGTACAGAAGTTGGAGAGGATGCAAAGATGGGCTGCTAGATTTATCTCTGGAAATAACTGGTACACATTCAGTAACCGATGTAATACAGGAGTTAGACTCTGATTCATTGGAAGAAAGGAGGGAAATGAAAAGAGCATAGAAAGTGTTCAAGGGGTATATTGGTAATGATGCGTGGAAAGATATTGGTGAAAGAATTAAGAGTTGTGCATGGAAGGGAAAAGATTACGATGACAACAAGCTGCCACTCGATTTAAAAAATAAGTGCGTGGGAAAATTTTCTGGGTCGATTTGGCGTAGGCGACTATATTTCGAGATTCCAAGACGCAATTTATATACAACTCATTGTGCCACACGTCCAATGAGTGAGATAAAATTTGATTCCAGAAAGAAATAAAAATACATGTGAAATTTGTGAAGTTGCATTGATATGTTGATTCTTGGCTATCCGGGTGGCGCCGCGTCATGTTTCTCGAAACCGACGTTTCGACCCTCATTCTGGGGTCTTCTTCCAGAGCAGAACTGCCAAGACCCCAGAATGAGGGTCGAAACGTCGGTTTCGAGTAACATGACGCGGCGCCACCCGGATAGCCAAGAATCAACTGACTCTGGCCGCGGAAGCCTACGATTACATTTGCATTGATATGTTTCAAATGTGGGTAGTGAAATAAAGACGTTGAAAATAAACGAGTTTCAGTTAATCGAATACACAAATATGACAACGTCAATAGCGCGAGTACCATCTATCCAGATTTTCGTGTTATTTCTACCATGTATGTTGGAAAGAGAAAGTGTTGCATTCGGAAATATTTCGATTTCAAAATTTGGATCTCTCTCATATTTTTTTCACTTTTCTCTTTAACTGAGGCAGATTGACCCCACATACCCAAGCCCCTAACAGACAGGGTCACAATTACAATTGTCATTCCAGTACACAAAATCAGCAACCAAATATTGTCAACTTGAACGCAAATAAATTCTTAAGACACAAAACACTTAAATTAGCGTTAATATTTGCTGAAAGCCGTGGCATGCAACTCGTTATGTCAACTAAAATATAATCATAAGTATTCTGTATAATTTTACTGCAGGTATTATAAATTGAAAAAGATCATGTGTTTTTTCCCCTCTCTCCATTATGCCTCATCGGCGTTGAGGTCATTGTAGGCGGGATGGGAGTGGGAGCGAGGAACAAGAAGGAATTCGGCCATGGCTTTTTGGAGGATCCATCTAGGCATTCGCATAGAGTGATTTCGGAAACCGAAATCTGGATGGTTGGTAGGGGATTGGGAACCGCGTCCTCCTGAAAGCGAAGCCAGAGCGTTGCCGCTCACCCAACACGCCCGGTAAGATAATGCGGCCAGAAATTTCTTACTATATTAATTAAATTCTTAACTAAGAGACCTGTTACATTTCTAAAAAAAAAAAATATTTACTGTTTATGCTGTTTACGCCAGAAACTTAAAGCTGCAGCCAAATTATAGCACAAAACACTGTCATACACATTTAAAAAAATCTGGTTTTAGAAAAACAATACGTTATTATATATCGTAAGGTGTTAAGGACATTTAGTTGGCAATTCCAGAATTTTCTTGTGGTTTTAAACACAGCAATTCGCAATAACGGAGAAATACGTATGATTGATTCTCCCAACTATAATGCGAAACCTACACAGAGAAAATTAAAACCACTATATGAAAACAAGGGGTGTAAGGTTATGGGAGAGACTATACTAGCCTTTTCCAACCAAATGTCAACCTCTCCTTCACGTGGTGCACCCTGTTTGGGAGCATCCACAAATTACGTGAGGTGTTTGTCCGGATTTCTGGACCCCCCTCCCCACTGGTGAGATTTCGTGAGATCTGGCCGGGCCCCCCCCCCTGTGGTGAGATCTGGTCCGTGAGAACCCCCCCCCCCTAGAAATCGCCCTGGAAACTTTTGTAGAGCTTTTTTTTTTTTAGGTCACAGCCTCACTTTTTGACGCCTAAAATCGACTTTGCACAAATTGTAGACCTTTTTTTTAGCTCTACTGTCCAAAAAAATTTCGCAAAATCTCATGTGAGATTTCCGTAGACCCTCCCCCCCTCCCCCTTGGTGAGATCTGGTGAGATTTCGCCGGACCCCTCCCCCCCCTATTTCACCTCACATAATTTATGGATGTCCCCTTTACACGGACGAGGCTCTGGCGACTGAAAGATTCCCGGCATAAGAATCACCCACTGCTTGACAACGGCCTCCGAAAGGAGGGCGGAAGTGCGAAGATTAGTCCAGGGCACCCTCTTGCTCTTGGGGTTGGAAACGGCCCATAAAGGCGGATGAATCAGAGGATGCAGAAGGCAACGGGAAACCACTGCATTAAAGACCCAAAGGGTATCCCTAGGACATATAATCCTATCAAATTACATGTATCATGATGGCTTCTTCCTGGGTAAAATATTCCGCAGGTAAATAGTCCTCCAGTCGGATCTCCGGGTGGGGACTGCTCAGGGAGGAGTCATCAGAATGGATAGAAACATTCTACGAGTCGGAGCGTGGAGTGTTAGAAGTCTGAATGGGGCAGGTAGGTTAAAAAAATTAAAAAGGAAGATGTAACAACTTAACTTAGATGTTGTTGTGATTAGTTAGATTAAATGGAAGGACGCTAAGGATTTCTGGTCTGGGGAATACAGGATAATTAGCACACAAGCTGTCAATGGAGTCACTGGTGTAGGATTTGTAATGAATAAGAGAGTTGGGAAACATGTGAGTTATTATGAACAATTTAATGGCAGGATTATTTTGATGAGCTTATAAACTAAGCCCGCCCCAACAACATTAGTACAAGTGTATATGCCAACGTCACAGGAGTATGATGAAGAAATAGGGAAAATATACGCCGAAATCGAAGAACTAATCCAATAAGTGAAGGGAGAGGAAAATATAATAATCATGGGTGATTGGAATGCGATAGTTGGAGACGGAAAAGAGGGGAATACTGTAGGATCTTTTGGTCTAGGAGAAAGAAATGAGCGAGGAAGCTTTGGAGAATTTTGTGAAAGATACAAGCTAGTTGTGGCAAACACAGTGTTTAAGAAAAATGCAAGAAGGATATACACCTCGAAACGTCCAGGCAGATATCAGCTAGATTATATCATGGTCAAACAGAGATTCAAAGACCAGGTTCTGGACTGTAAGGCATACCCAGGAGCAGACATAGACTCTGACCATAATTTGATATTAATGAAGTGCAGGTTGAAATTCAAGTGAATGTAAGCAGAACAGACTGGAAGTGAATAAACTGAAACAATCTAGCACGAGAGAAAAATTCGCAGAAATGGGAGACTTAGATCTAAGAATTAATTCTGAAAGGAGCTCCATCGAGGACGAATGGAATGCATTAAAGACCGAAATAATGTAATGTAAGCTGGTAAAGAGACATTAGGCTTTGGGGAACAAGCCGCCCGAAAACCTTGGATCACAGAGGAAATTTTGGAGCTGATGGATCAGAGGAGAAGGCACAAAAATACTCAGGATGAAGCAGGAAGAGAGCATTACAGGCAATTTAGAAATCAAATAAACAGGAAATGCAAAAAAGCAAAAGAAAAGTGTCTGCAGGAAAAGTGTGAAGAAGTAGAAGTGGAAATGGTCATAGGTAGAGTAGATATTGCATACAGGAAGATCAAACAGAATTTTGGAGAAATGAAGAAAAGAGGTGTAAACATTAAGGCTACCAGTGGGAAACCTCTTTTAAGCTCAGATGATAGAGCTAACGATGGAAGGAATACATTGAGAAACTGTATGATGGGGACGCCTTGAACAATAGCGTAATGGAAAAGAAAGACGATGTTAACATTGATGACTTAGGAGATCCTGTTTTGAGGACAGAATGTAATAGCGTTCTGAATGACGTGAAAGCAAATAAAGCAGTTGGGATAGATGAGACCACTGCAGTACTACTTAAATCCCTAGGAGAATAAGGAATCGAAATATTATTCGAGCTGATGTCAAAAAGTTATGAAACAGGTGAAATTCAAACTGATTTTAATAAAAACATCATCCTCACACTTATGAAGAAAGCACAAGCTGACAAATTTGAGAATTATCGCACCATTAGTCTAACGTCAAATGCTTCAAAATTACTGGCCAGTATAATATACAGAAGAATGGAAAGGGTAGTAGAAGAATAGTAGGTGAAGATCAGTTTGGGTTTAGTAAAAATCGCGGTACATGGGAAGCAATTGTGGCATTTAGATTAATACTTGAAGGGCGGACCAAGAAAAACAAAGATACTTTTATGGCGTTTGTTGATTTAGAAAAAGCTTTTGATAATGTTGGGTGGGACAAGGATGTTCAAAATTTTAAAGCAGTCAGGTCTAAAATATGGGGACAGAAGAATACAGGTACTTCATAAACTATATAAGAATCCAGTGGCTGTAATAAAAGTAGAGAATCATGAGAGACAAGCATCAGTTAAAAAGGGTGTTACAGATGGTTGTAATCTATCCCCGTTAATATTCAACTTGTATGTAGAAGAAGCAATAAAGGAAATAAAAGAAAATTTTTGATGTGACATAGGTGTTCAGGGAGAAAAAATCAGTATGCTGTCTTGTTAGCAGAAAAGGCTGAGGATGTGGAGAAGTGACTGAATGTCATGAACACAATACAGAAGGAAAATTTTTGATTGGATATTAATGAAAGCAAGATAAAAGTGATGAAATGTAGCAGAAATGATACCGATCACAGTAGATTAAATATAAAAATAGAATCGGATGCAATAGGAGAAGTAAGTAAATTCTGCAACTTGGGAAGCAAAATTACAACCGATGGCCGATGCAAGAATGATGTTAAAAGCAGAATAGCACTAGCAAAAAGAGCCCTCATTAAAAAGCGAAATCTTTTAGTTTCAAACATAGATCTAGGAAATAGAAAGAACTTTTTAAAACTGTATGCACTTTACGGTAGCGAAACATGGACTTTGGGGATACCAGTAAGAAAGAAAATTGAAGCATCTGAAATGTGGTGCTACAGAAGAATACTGAAAATTAAGTGGACAAACAAAGTACGAAATGATGGGTGAGAAAAGAAGTTTGTTGAAGAAGCTTATTGAAAGAAGAGACAGACTGGTAGGTCATATTTTGAGACATTCTGGATTGGTTAATTTGCTGGTGGAGGGAACAGTCGAAGCTAAGATCTGTAGAGGAAGACAGAGGTTAACTTAAGATAAGAAGGGATCGAGGATTGCATCAAACCAATCGAAAGACTGATGATAGCAAAAAAATAAAAAAAAGGTAAGTAAATAAATAAATCCCAGTTTCTTTCAGGTTAAGAACATTTTCACTCCAACGCATTTTTTTATATTTAATAAAACAGCTAAATAGAAAATACAAGTCATATGTTAAAGCAATTTTCACAAAGAGAGCATTAGCTTCTTAGATTTGCGTTTATGAAGATATATTATGAAAACTACAAGTTTCAGTACGTTTGGAACTTCAATGATAAACAGCTGTGGACTTAAGTAGCTTGCGTAATTTCGCTGCTAGAAACATTCATTATTACGATGAACTACAAAAAAGATAAAACAAAAATAAAAAACGCGTGCAAATTCAGAATCGATATTGTACTGCAATTTGACTACGTGGTTATAATTAGTTAAGGAATAACTAAGTCAAATAACAGTCTAAGAGTTAAATTAGTAGGGCTGAGTACTCACCCACAGCTTCTCCAGCGAACTTCTCGAACTAAGTGACGGCTTCGGGCCTGGCAGTCCTCTTAAGTAAGGTTGAGTGGCGCGACACTGAGAACTACCAAGAGAAGTGGTTATAATTAGATACGGAAGAACTAAGTCAAATAATAGACTAACAGTTAAATTAATAGGGCTGAGTACTTACCCACAGCTTCTCTAGCGAATTTCTCGAACTAACTTTCGCCTCCGGCGTTGGCGGTCCCCTTAAATAAGGGTGAGTGACGCAACACCGAAAGCTTCCGAGATAAGTCGAGAGCACTCGAGAGTAGCCGAACTTTCCCGGGAGCTGTCTTTCGGCCGTTCTCGCTTTAATTTCGTCCAATGTACAGTGAACGTTTTTCGGCATTCGCCTAACCATAAATTGAAATAATAATGAAATATTAATGCAACAGAAGCGACCAAAAAGATTGCTTAGAATACGCTCACACATTTCCGTTTTTATTTCGTGGTTTTCAGGCGCAGTAAAGTTTCAAATACGAAACATTTAGACAGATATTTAGCATTTACACGGTTCATCAATGATACTGGAATAAGCTTTAGTAAACGCTATATGAATTTTTTTTTACTGTTTTCGTGCATACCATGTCATACAGATTCAAATTTGTCTCAAAACTGTGAGTAATTTGCGTAATTGTAGAATCAGTAACCAACGAGTCTAGCGTAATATGCCAACGGTTTCAAAACAACTGTACCATTAACTTGGCAACGTTCTTGTCATATGAGTATTTTGAAAGGATTCAAATATCTTCAGACTTCTAGACTCTAGTAACGAGGTACTAATAAACTAGTTTGTACTCTCATTCCCACACTAGTTAACAAACACATGATTTCCTAGTCGAATTTTTGTATATGGTGTTTAACTACGAAAAGGGGAGGGGAAATCAACTAATCACAAATTAAGGAAGGTAGTGCCGAACAGCGAAATACTTTCACTCTGAATTCTTTAGCTCAAGGGGTAAGAGAGATAAATGGAGTCATCGATGGAACTGATATAAAGTGTGAGTTATGTGTTACGTGTTACTGAGGTGGTTAGAAGACAAATTATCGACAGAAAGCACCAAGCTACTGAGATTGTAATTTTAAGCTTTCATATTCACCTTCTCACTCGAAATTACATTAATTTTCAACCCTTCTTTCTCGTATACTATTATTACTGTGTACAATATCCTCGAGTAGTTTTTTTCTCTCTCTTGATACTTTGTTACCTGAGTGTCAGTTCAATTGAGTGATATCTCCTAGGTTTTCTTTTCTTGCAGTCGTAAAGCTCCGGCAAAATAGTACAAGGTATCTTGAAAGTCCGATGGTCGATAACAAATAATGTATCTCAAACAATAGCGACCCTGAAACGAGGGAGTTGCTTTATGACCTTTGATAGTAATGCAGGTCGACGTGTAAGAATATTTCCGGAAATTTTGGTCTTTGCAAGGTGAAAGCATACTGTACGGCCCAGGTAACTGCACATAATATTATAGAGATTCCCTCCCTTGACCTCTGTTTTTAAGTGCCGACTCTCTGGCTTCGCATTCGGGAGGACGCGGGTTCTAACCCCGTCCGGGCATCCAGATTTGGATTTTACTTGTTTTCCCCAAATCACTCCAGGAGAATGCTGGGATGCTTCCTTCAAAATGCCATTGCCGAATTCCTTCCCGTTCCTAATCCCAGGTCCTTTCCCGCCTCTAATGACCTCGACTTGTATGAAACACAAAGCCATAAGCAAAGGTAAAAGATATCTGTCGGCTTAATTTTATTTATCTGTCTGCAGCACTACATTTTAAATACTTGTTTTATTCTCTTCTAATATTCCTGATGTCCAAGCTTCACTTCCATATAGAGCTCTCTGGTGGTTCAATGGTTAAGGCGTCTGACTGGAGATCGGATGGTTTGAATCCCTGTCTCGGCGTGGACTTTCAAAGGCCCTTAACCCGACCTTCTCCTCCGGCACAACATACTGTGTAATGTGAACGCTTCCGTGGTACGGATTCCATGTTAAACTGTAGATCCCCAGTACCCGGTAGGATTACCGGGTTAGGTTAAGCGGCTACGATGGTCGCGGAATGCGCAGTCAATAAAAAAAAAAACTCTGTCACCAGGTCATTATGACCACACGAGCCTCTCTCCACCTTTACTCCGTACTGAGTTGTGCTTCATGCATACAGCTATAGAAAGTTCTTTCTGAATCCTAGGTCTATTTATGAATGAAAAAGGTGCCCGTTTTTTGAAGAAGGCTTTTGCCAGAATTCTCTTACTCCTCAAAATATATTTTTATATTTATCCTGAAGTTGCTGTTATCATTTCTATTACATTCCACGAATTTTGCTTTGCTTTGGTTTAGTTTTAGTCCAGATTATTCTTACAGTATTTTTTTGTTCGATAATCACACAATATTGTAACTCTTTTCTGATAGTTTCTCCTTGAACCCTTTTTCACACAAGAATTTTTCTTTCCATCCTTGGTTGCGTACTTAACATACAATTTGAATATTAGTGGGGAAATAGTACAACACTGCTTCATAAACTTTTTAACTGACAGTTCTCTAATGATTATTTAATTTAATTTAACAAACTAATTTTCTATAAATTATAGCTCATGCCTCTATCTCAATATTTTAGGTCTGAATTAATTAATGTTTTGAATATCTTCCTCATCTGACATTATCAAAATCTCCTTCTAAGTACACACATGGTTGATATCTAGACGGATAGCTTACGAAATGCATCGGATTTGGTTGCTACTGCATTCCATGAGATACAGCGCCCATAATAAAGTAATGGCGAGTGCTGTGTGTTGTAACACATGCAGTAACTGGAATATTGCGTAACATACACTACATCTCGACAAATCGCAAGCAGTATGTGCTGTTACACAACTACTCCACTGCATGAAGCATTTATCTCGTTTCTCGTGCTGTAATGCTCGAAGATGTTATTGCATATTTGTTGGATGCTGGAATGCCCTTGTTTCCAGCCTATACACTCAGCATCATACGATACCACGCGGTTTTTGCTGTTTGGAGGAAAGTTGTGTTAATAGGTTACAAGCGTCAACCAATGACACAGACAATTTTATATTTTAGTGTGTTGCGTTTTTGTTGATAGACATTGCAGTTAATAACGGAAAGCTTCAAATGACAGCAGTGGAACTCTAAAATAAACCAAAGTTTTCTGAGATTACCGAGTGTGAACTTCAGCTAATATAATTTGTGATTTTCTTTTTCTAGCAGATCACGTGTTCAATTTCTGTGTTGGTTTCCTAGTTTGTCATTCACTTTCAAGGAATTTTTAAAAAGAGAGGAGGAAAAGGTACCATAATTGTTAACCCTTCCTATCTTTCTGACCTTACTGTATTCCTATAGGCTTGTATTAAATGAAAATTTCTTTCTGTTTTATAGATTCTGAGGGTACCAAGCATAACCAAAGTCAAATAAGTAAATAACAGCTTGTAATAATGTTTTTCGATCATTCTGTTATGTGATTTAATATATATAGTGACAGAAACGAAAAAGTGAATATATGAAAACTTTTACCATTGTATCCGATTCACTAGGGTGAGTCTTTCTCATACGTTTCACAAGCAGTTCACCGGATGTGACCAGTCTGAGCTGGATTTTTATCGCTGGACCGCTGGACCGCTGGAATGCGTCGCGACGGAAAACTGCAGTTGTGTAACACTGAAGGGAACGTTTTTAACGACCTCTGTGGGGCCTTCTTTCCCCTTTGCAGACCATAAGCACATTTTTATATACTGAATTAGTTTATTCTAATATTTAAATATAAAAACTAGGTAAAGCACGATATATATATAAAAAGTAAGATATGAAATAACATCGGTTTCTAAATTTTCAGAGGAGAAAGTACAGGGCGTTCGCCGGGAAACGCAACCCACTGTTAGCGCTACAAGGAAGAAACTGCTCCCGGCGAGCGAGCGGTCAGTTTCCGGCATTGTTCGACCGTCGGCCGCGGACTATTTCATAATAATTACGCTTCATAAACTTCATAAACTTGTGTGCTAAGCATTTAAATGTGACGTAATTCATTAGCTTACCTTATAAAAGATGCTGGAAGTGTTGACCCTCTTGTGTAATGCACATTTCACATCTTCTGAACATATTTCGAGACACACGCTGCCCTAACTGACTTAATGATTTTTTGGGCGACTGTTCTAGTCGAAAAGCGATATCGTCAATTTTCTCCTCTGTGAGAATAAGGTTGACCGACAGTCTCTTTTTGTTAAAAAATGAACCCGTTTCTCTTACTTTTTTAACCAGACGCAGAATTGTTGATTTAGCTGGCAGTAAAGCGCCAGGAAATTCGCGACGAAATTTACTGCGACACTTTTTAAACGACTTCTTCTTCACATATGTATCGTAGAGAAATATTCTTTGTTGCAAACTGTAACGTACCATAATTTTACTCACACTCAAACACGGTACAGATTAATAAGAGTATGAAGCCCCAAACCAGCCAAACCGCAAAGAAACGTTTATTCACAGCACTGATTAATAAGAGACTGAAGTCACAAACTATCTACAATGCAAAGAAACCGTTCTTAACAATGTAAGGGTCACTGCACTGCACTGTTGGGGCAGCGGAGGTGTTAAACAGTGCGGTGATTCACGGTGCCGTGTGGCGGAAACTGCTGGCGTGACTGACCGAGCAAGTTGCCGACGGCAACAGACTGGGAGGGTAGCGTTTTCCGGCGAACGCCCTGTACAAATATCTCTTGGTATTTGACCGTTTATTTTCTGAAATGTCATTTATCTTCTATTCTAATTTTTTATACCAGAAACAGAAAAATAAAATAAATCTGGTATTATATATCAGTCTCTTTTCATATTGACCTTCTTAAGTTAAATTTGTGAGACATAATTTCTTAATTATTGTACTGCAACAATACTGATTCTGTTTTGTAAAGAAAAGCATACTTCTGCGATATGATATGAAGTCGAGGATATAATGATGAAAAAAGTATCTATGTATCTAATGAATCAGTCGGCGCAAACGTAATTAGTTGGTTTCGTATCATGTATATTATGTGTTGTGTTTTGTACGGTGTGGTTGTATGTAAGGGCAAGCTGAATTATACAGTGAAAGGTGTTGGCTAACAGAGTGGTGGAACAATGCTTATTGCCTCAAAATTTTCTGTCTAGCTGTTTCAAAAATGTAGGATTGTTCATTATGAGTTTGTTTGACCCAAAAGATGAAATTGAAGTCTGAATTAAGCTCAGTGTTTTGTTTACTTTAGGAAGTTAATTACAAATATAAATTCCTTTATTTCACTCCCATTAATCTAAACTATTAGGACATTTCTTTAACTATTTATTTTTAGATTTTATAAGTATAAATTCCAGTCATTGAATAGTATACTTGTAAGTACTATTTTTTTTTCTCGTCTCACTTTTAGTTACTGTTCAGAAGTGTGTACTATGGAAGGTATTTTGTAAACTCAGTTTAAAGGTTTTGGAAAAGAACTGGATTAAGAGAAGTTGAAGTACACCCACTTTCTTTAAATTGTGTCTAATTTGACGCTGTGAAGCATTGCTGGAAAAGATTTTGTCTTACAACATTACATATTAATTCATAAATTAATAGACAAACTTCAAGTAATCTTTCAAACTAGCTAAAGGAGAAATTTGTAGTTTGACCCTTTTATTGATTTTCAAAACACAGATGAGGCATCATGAATTCACTACTTTCATCACTGTTGTGACACGTTTGCATCTACTCAACGAGGAAGAACAGCGTGACGGTATTGATAATGTAACGTGCAGCATAGAGTACTAGTACACTCTAAAGACTGTTTCGCCTTCATGTTCTCATTGTTTTATTTCGAAATATTAGCTGTTTGGAATTTATATTTCATAACCTATTGGTGTCCAACTCCCTAAAGACCATTTCCCCCACCTCTCCCCGTTTCAGTCAGTAGAAAACAAAATGATGGTTTTACTTACAGAAAAATAAACATACAAAAAATTTATTGAATACCTAATAATGGATGTTCTGATACTGGATTTGAATTTAGTATATTCAGTTTTATTGCACTTTCTTTTGTTTTAGGGATATCACAAAGATTTTACAATTATTTTATGTCATTTTTTTAATAAATTTTTGTAGAATTGTGTTTTTTTATAATTTCATTGCTCCAAGAACTAATTTTGTTTACTCATTTAACATTAAATACACAGTTTTCCAAAAAAGCTATAGGTTATCGGATTCTTTTCAATTATTAATTACACCCCAGATCTTCTTATCAGGAAGATAACAACTGTATTGTTGCAAAAGGCTGAATTAAGTAAACAGCAGTTTTTGGTGACTGTTTTACTGTTTATGCCTATTAACGTTTCTTAATGGAAAATTTCTAGTACTGTTAGAGTATGGTTCTAAAATGTATTCAAAACTATCTATGCTGTTCTTTCTTATTAGGCAGAATATTCCCAGCTGATAGATAGTGTAAAGTGTTACTATAAACTTAAACAGATGCCACAAATAATGGTGACATATTAACAAGTACCTGCGATGTTTGCCAACTTTCATTGTTTCTGAATTGTTATTATAGAACAACTCATAACCAAAATTATGTTTGTTTGGACAATATATGGACCGTCAGTTCCAAGACCCTCACACAATGTCGTACAACCAATTTTTTTCAAGATTAGGCTGATATTGTGCAACTAGATGCATAATCAGAAATGTATTAAGATAATCATGTTGTGTATTCTTTGTTTTGTAAATGGGTTCTACACAAATTATGTCTGTCGTTATAAATTGGAGCCGACATACGTGATTAATCTACCTGATAAGAACGTAAACCGGTGATAACAAACAGAAAACGTTTTCAACTGTCTATAGTGCTCAAGATGGTGCATAAGCCTTACGAAACTCGAAATATTGACGTAGATACAATACCAAAGTGTACTATTTAAAACTGACAGTGGTTTTATTTACTTCTAAAATCAAGTAATTACAGTATAAGTTGACTGTCATTTTATTCTCAGATAGTTTCAAGTTTATGAAAAACTTCATTTTGTTGGGATGTATGTCACCCGTACTTGATATTGGCAGAGAGCGAATAAGCGAACGGAAAGAAAGCGTTGCTGATACTTTACATGGGCTGCGGCAACAGGCCTCGGCCGCGGATAGTTTCAATAGTACGTATCTTGTTGATTAGTTGATTATTTGTCAGTCCTTACTGAGATGCATTGCATGTAGTAAAGGATGACATATAACACAACAGATGGAAAGTTTGTTGTGTTCCTGGTAGAGGCCAAAAGAAGGGTTTTCCTCTGTAGCAAAAAAGCTTTTTTTTTTTACTTATAGTTTTACGCCTCGTCAACGACAAGGTCATTCATTAGAGGTGGGAAAGGAGCGGAGACAAGGAATGGGAAGGAATTCTGCCATGGCCTTTTGAAGGAAGCATCCCGGCGTTCACCTGGAGTGATTTGGGAAAACCATGGAACACCCAAATCCGGATGCCCGGACGGGGATTCAAACCGGCGTCCTCTCGAATGTGGGTCCAGAGCGTTAACCATTGCTGTAGTTTTAAAACGTTCGTAACACATTAACAATTACAGTCAATGAGGCACTTATAACGTGAACTCGTTCTTGATACATTCTAGCCTCTTCTGTAACTGGACTATATTTCCCAATTATTTGCAACGCCTCCTCGTACTTGTCAGCTACGCAGTTAACACTGCAGTGTTGCATTCAGTGTATTGATTGAGTGGCACTGGTATCTACACTATTAAAAATTATTAATCGAGCTGAGTCTGTCTGTCCCTTTGCTCAGGCATTACGGAAAAACTACCAAACCAATTTGGATTTGGTTGTTAGAGTCTGAAAGCTTATGGTCTAGCTTAAAATCTGCTGTGTATCATACTGGACTGGAGAATCTAGCAAGAAATGATAATACATTCGTGCCGAGAACAGATAGTCGTCACAGATCACACTGCATCTCACATGAACACTCGTTTGTGGGATACGCACCAAAGATCACGAAACAATGCAGATAAACTCTTAACCCTGTAGATTCCGTTAACACTGCATTTAACTATGTAATTGACGGCCTGGGTATCATAGGGGCTAGGGTGCTAGCTCCACGTACCGAGGGTCGCCGGTTCGAGTCCGGTCGAGGGCATGGGTGTTTAAGTGTTGCATGTGAGTGTGCTTGTAGTGACCGTCCTGTGGTGTGTATAGAATTACTTGAATGATAACACATATTATGAAAAAACTGAAAAACACCAGATGAGCTGAACTCATACTAGAGCTGGCTGTGTGGCCTAAGAGAAGCCAAATGCCATAAAAAAAACTTTAAGTGGTGTGTAAAGATTGAGTCTGGATTCCGCAGAACCCAGTTTCGATTCCCGGTATGAAAACCCATAATTGCATCTATACTTTCCCAAAAACATTTCAGTCTAACGTCATTTCTCAATACAATTCATATCTGTTTACTTTGACAGCAGTCGTTTCCTAATGCTACAATTCAGATTACCTGGTTTTTAATTAAGTCTGCTAAGGCTACAAGGAGAGGGGAAAGGAAGTAAACGTTGATTTTTATCGTAAATGTTTTATATTTAGTTATCTTTGAATTAAAAAGGCAAACGTTTTTACATCTTGAAATTTGCCTGAGTATCGTTCGCAGTGTGACTGAATGTCCAACTGCGACAAAGAAACATAAATAAAAACGTAGCGAATACAATGCACCTTGTCTCCCTTATCTAGGTGTTATGGCGTCCGAGACAGACTAATCTTATCGAAACAACCCGACGCACAAGACAGAAACTGTAATAATTACGCGCGGAAAACAGATGAACTGCTAGGTACTCTAATTAAAAACATTCCGATTCTGATATAATAAACATTTCATGCACCAGGATTCATTACAATGAAAAATGGTCTCGATTTGTTTAAAGCTTTAAATCATGTATCGTAAATATAGGCGTACCCATTCAGTTGGTCGAATATTCGATAGGGGCACAAATCTAGACAAAGCCGAGAGTTATTTCTAGAAAATTAACGTTCTGAACAGTTACCATGGTATATCATTCTGTTATCAGGTGGCAGGAATGTTTTAATTGATAAAGTTTTGTACCTATTCAAAATTTACTATATCGATCGGTAACTTGGTGGATGTCTGTTCTAAAATTGTAGTAGTGTTGCTGGCACAACGTTCCGACTATTTTAGCCCCGTCAACACCGGTATTTGAACTTCTGTCCAGCAGTTAGTAATCATTTTCCAGAAAAACTGATCCACGTCTCCCAGTTATATATAATAATTGATACGAGAGTGAAAAATTTCCTGTGGTGGATTAGTTTTCAGTATTTGCCTGTTTACTAGTCCTCAATTTTTTTTCGAGCGTATGATGAAACTGACAGTTGTGTCACGGTTACATTCCTGACTATATAATGAACATTAACGTCCCATGGTACACTTGCTGTGACAGGTCTCATTTGCGTTCAGGAAAGGGAGCTTCTTCCAGACTCTGTAGCAATGTGACGTAAAGCCACTAGTGTATTGTGGTTGGGTGATATTGAAAAGCTGCCAGACTGTTAATCTGTATTAAGAAATAAACGTATCTGACAGAGTGGTGTAGTTTAACAATGTATGGATATTAAAATGCAGGTACACATATTTTTATGCGAATTTTGAATCGTAGTTAGTAATATGTCTGAATACAACAAATGACTCAATCATACGTCAATCCGCTTCAACATCCATTGACTGTACCGGGACTCTGTATAAATGCTGCAGGTTTGAGAATTTGGTTTTGAAGTGATATATGCGTATGTTTTTTTTTTTTTGCTGTTAGACAATTTTTTTGAAAAATAAGTTATCTGAAAAATCATTAACAGTTTTACAGTTTTTCATTAGAAAACTACCAAAATATTTTACAACTAAGAGCCGAATATCAGTGTCGATGGATGTAATTCCCAGAAACATCATCACTGTAATTAATGTTCAATTTATCAACACTTTATTGTGTCAAAGTCACTCGTGGCTAAACTAATATCGGAAGCAATTTTTAAAAATACACACCTATTCAGTTTGTGTTAGTCAACTGGTTCTTATGATACGTTTTGTGATAGATTCTTGCTTCCGCTGTTAGGTTCAGTGGAAAACATTGTGAAGATAAAAAAAGAGAAACAGTGCAATAAAAAAAATTAATAAAAAAACAATTTCTAACGCATTTAAATCTTAGAGCTCCTAAAATCTAAAGTTTCTGGACACTCAGGTCTGACGACTCCTGAAAACCAATCTTATCGGATTGTTGTGTTTTGCAGAAGTGTGAAGTGATCGAGCGTGGTGGGAGAGTGGTTGACGCTCTGGCCTTGCATTCGGGAGGACGTGGGTTCGAATCCCCTTCCGGACATCCAGATTTGGGTTGTCCATGGTTCCCCAGATCACACAAGGCGAATGCCGGGATACTTCCTTTAAAAAGGGCATAACTGAATTCCTTCCCGTTCCTTGTCCCCAGTCCTTTCACGCTTCTAATGACCTCGACGTCAACGAGCTGTAAAGCCATAAGCAAACAAAAAAAGCCTTGCTTTCAGGAGGATGCGGGTTCGAATATCCTTCCAGCCATCAGTATTTTGGTTTGCATGGTTATCAGTAGAGACCGAATTATATGAAACACAAAAAGATAGAAATATGCATGAAAAAAGTTTAAAATATGCATGAATAGTTTCAAAAAGTGTCAATATTTGTAACATTATATAATATGAAAACAGTAGTTTTTAGATTTTTTACTTCAAAATCAGCATGCAATTAGTAGGTAGTTGGATAACACATTTATAAATTCCGTAGTTAATACTTATTTAACATTTTTTTTACTTTTGCAAAATATTCAATAGTGATATTGTTTCTCGATCTCTCAAAATATTTTTATAAGTGGATATGGACCGTTCCACATTCACTGATGTAACTGGGCAGTATTTGAAATTGGGTGCTGTGTTAGCAGACATTTTTTGTGGAAAAAGTTCACCCGTCCCATTACGAAAACTATCAGTCTGACAAAACTTGGGTTATTGTTCAAAATATTTTCAAACTTCACTTTGAGTTTACACAGGAATACCTCTGGCAACGCAGATTTTATTCATTAACTGCATATATTCGGCCAACGTCAAACCGTGAGTTTCAAGCTTTTTAATACTCGCAGGTATGTGGGAAAAACGAAAGCGAGCGTGGTGGGTGAGTGGTTAACGCTCTGGCCTCGCATTCGGGCATGCAGATTTGAGTTTTCCATGGTTTCCCCATAACACTCCAGGCGAATGCGGGATGCTTCTTTCAAAAGGCCAAAAGAATGCTAATCACAGCTACGGTTTTAACACTAGAATTGTTAAATCCTTTCTTGTACTGACAAACTGTTATAGTCTCTCCACTATCAAAGTCGTCTTTAATGGCCTCGAAATGCTCTTTGGAAAACAGTACAACTTCAACCAACGTCGCCCATCGAGTTACCACTGGTTCCGGAGATAAAGGCATATTTGGCAATTTTTTTATAGGCATTATTACGAGAACGTGTCTTAAGAAACGCTTTCTTTGTTGATGAAATCAGTTTATTTACATTCCCAAACGTGGGTCGTAGTTCTTCAGTGAGTCGTTGTAGACTAAGAGCAGTGCTGCTAGTAGGTTTTGCCGACTACAACGTAAGATTTTATTTATTTACTAGGTACACTACCGAAAAATATTGTAAATATAACGAAAATATGCATTATCATTAGGTTTTAGGTAAAATATGCAATAACGGGTAAAAATGGGCATAATATGAAAATGCAAATGCATATAATCTGGTCTCTAGTTATCAGAAATATCTTCATGAGAATGTTGGGATTGTTACATCAAAAGGCCATAGTCGAATTTCTTACCGTTTCTTACCTCCAGTCCTTCCTCGCCCCTAATCATCGCGACGTCGACGACGCGTAAAACCATAAGCAGAAAGAAAAAAGTGACGTCCAATGCGTTTGATCAAAACAACAAGCCAACAGCTTGCTGTTAAAAAATGTGAAGAAACTATTTTATTAATAATTGATCAGCATTTTTTTGGTATCTAACTGGTGAGTTAATTTATTGTCATTATGAAGCTTACAACAATCACGCATTGGCGTCCACTTCTAGGACCCTCATGTGAAGTGCAAGAAACCCATTCCTTTGCAGTGATATGCGAAATATCCACTCATCTACTCCTACAGGTTTGCCAACTGTGTCAGCTAAAGCTGTAAGCTCTTGCATTCAACAACTGTTCGGGTACAATTTCATCTGTAACGACGGAGAGATACCTTCGTAGTTCTTTTATTTAGTGATAGACACAATATAATCCTCAATCGCTTGGTGACGCGTCTACCCGACAGTAGACTGCTCACTTCAGCATCGCCTCGTCTCGTCTCCAGTGGCGCAGCTAGATTAACAAGGGACCCGGTGCAAAAAAAATATTTTGGCTCCTTAGACCAGAGGGGAAGTTTTTCGAGGTTTGCTGGCAGGGGCTCCCTGAGCTTTAGGGGCCCCCTGAGCTAAGATTTGGCCCCTGAGCTTGGGGGTCCCGGTGCACAGCACCGCCTAGCTCTCCGATAGCTACACCCCTGCTCGTCTCTCCCACCATGCTTCTTTTTTCCAGCTTGCCTTTTACCAGCCACTGAGCGAGATGAAATTTCTTTACCACCAGCACATAAGTTCTTTCTTATTGGAGAAATTTAAGCCGTGAAAGTTATTGCTTCGACCATTACTCCAGCCACCTTAAGAATATAACCGTCCACTCCTTAGAACTATGGAATACTCCGCTAAGGCATCCTGCAACACACTTTATTGATGACAGTACATTTTGCCAAAAACTCTCCCGGTCACGAATTTTACTGCCTGCCCAGCGGACGGAGATTTCATCAGCCTTCGAGTCCACACAAAACCCAAGTCCAGGGCCAAAGTTTTACGCCTGAAGAGTTTACTACCCACAACTCACCTAACAACAGGCTGAATGGAGAACGGGAACCGTTCGAGAGGGGTATCACGTGTAGACCATCTCCTCGATAGTGTATCCTGGGCAAAGGACATTAACGCAGGACGACTTAAAGTGTACACACGGTGGCCGAACCAGATCTCAGATCCCTCCCAGACCTACCAATCCACAGTCGAATACGAAGAAACTAGATATCCCTTCTAGGAGCTAAGTTACAAAGAATATGGGTACTGACATCTGCGTTCTGTAACTAAACATGGAATGTCAAGGACAAGAGTCATCATATCAGTAGACTAGGCAGAGAGAACTGTGTTCACATCATCGCGCTACAAGAAACTCACGTTCCAGACGAAGTTCATATTTTCCAAAGAGAATCAGTTCCAGGTGTGTAGCAAACATCCCATCTCCACCCTATGTATTTGCATTGTTAGTACGCCAAGAAGTTAATAATTACAGAGTGACAGAATATAAGATAGAAAACGACGTCAAAATCATCATTGTTGAAAGTTGAAGAAACAACCCTGGAAACAACATATAACCCCCTAAACGCTCACCCACCACACTCTCCACTGCCCAAAATAACTAAGTAAGGGATTTATGTGGATGACTTCAACGACCACCTCACTGAAGACAGTGACAAGATTTCTGAAATTGTAAACAAGTGGATAGAACAATTCATGCTCCACCTTGCCTTTGATGCCAGGAATTTACATTTTCATTCGTCTAAACGGCAAAAAGGTTCCAACCCTTGACTTTTATTTAATCACTACGTATATTTTTTTCCCTAAGTCAATATTGGAAAAAAATATCGCTAATGAAACCAACCACAAAACCTTAGTTGAAATATCAGAAATCACTATATGACATTTCTCAAGGTGAACCCCCACCTACGATTGATAACATTAAATAGCAACTATAACAGATTTTTTGGAGTTATTAAAGGAACTGCAAAACGCAATATTACTTCGGGGTGCCAAAAGGAATATTTTTCTTGCAGTAATCAAACCTTAGAACACCTATATTCCAAGTAACAGTGGATAAAGAAATTAGAAATAAAATCTTTCAACCATTAGATGAGAAAATGAATTGGAGACGATCAAAAACAACAGCAAACGCAAGCTTCTGACACTCTAGTCGTAAAGGATGGTTTTCCAAACCTGAAGCCTCAGATACCACTATCAAAGATGGCTCTCCATATCAGCCAACTATCAGAAAAAGAACAGTGCCAAAAATAACACCATGACAATCTCGAATCTATTAAACAACTAACCCCATGAAGATCCCAGTTTATCATCATCATTTACTGATTTGAAACTAGTTTCCTGCAATGGAATCTCTGAGGTCTATAAATACAGGTGGCAAAGATTTAATTTTACCAGAACCTTGGCCAAAAACAAGAAAGATGCTCTGCTATTTTATAATGATATCTTCTGTTCAGGAAGAATTTCACAACAGTTCAAAATATTGCAGTTCATTACTATTTTTATAACATTATACACCGCTTGATGATCCAGCTGGTTACAGATTTTTTGCGTTTAAAAGCATACGCTATAAGGTTCTAGAAAGACTGATCTACAATCTACGCCTTCGTAGATCAAGTCAACCATCGTACCAAACCGGCTTCAGAACAAGGCGCAACTACCAAGAACAAGTTCCTACCATAATTGAATTTTTTTTGCTTATGGCTTTACGTCGAAGTCATTAAAATCTGGAAAGGACTCAGGGTAAGGAATGAGAAGGAATTCGGCGATGGCCTTTTAAAGGAACCATCCCGGCTTTCCCCTGGATTTATTTGGGAAAACTATAGAAAACAGAAATATGAATGGCCGGACGGATATTCGAACCCGCGTACTCCGGAGTGCAAGACAAGAGTGTTACCACTCACCCTACACGAACAGTGCTAATTTCATTAATTGAAGCAGGCTTCCAGAGAGAACTCAATACTTGTGACGCATTTGTAGATCTGTCAGCTGCGTATGAAACTGTCTGGTTATAATGGTTTAACAGTCCTCAAACCCAGCTCTTAATGAATTAAATAGAGAGAAATTAGATAAGCATAAATATAGAGAATTATTCATTTGTGCACTTTCTCTATGTGAATGAATATTGCTTTTATGGAAGGATACTCTGTAAATGATGTGTAATATGATCACAAGTGGTAGGACGTTTGAAATATTAATTGAAAGCTTGTAAGTTATAAAGGTTGTACCAGCCATGGTGTTTTGAGGACGATTTTAAGCTATTTTGAGTTTTGTGCTGTCATTTTTATGTTTAAATGCATATAAACAGTGTTAATATTCATTTTAAAACGTTTACTAATGATTAGGAACGATTTTATAAAAGTGTTAATTGTTTTTGTATGAATTTGACTGTCAGAATAATTTTTAACGCTCTAGAAACTTTGGGCGGCACCCTTTATTGTCTTCTGGATGTTTTTCTAGCGACTATTTAAAAACTCGCGGAGAAACTCGCAGAGAAATTTTGGAGATTGTTTTACTAGTAGTTCAACAGTTTTTATTCGCTGGAGTTTTGTAATGTATTTTAGTATCTTTGGATGAATTCAATGCGAGTTGAAAAGTGTATAAATGGTCTTTTCATTTCTCTGAACAGGTAAATCAATTCAGCTGTCATTTCCTTTGGTGAAACGTAAAAATCAGCTGGCGACCATACAGAGAAAAACTGTTAATTGAAGGACAAATCAATTAATTAAAAATAATCATCAGAAGAACCGTCCAGTGAGTTCCTTGACGATGGCTTGTGCTCTAATTGTGGAAAGTCATTCAGTGTGCACAGTTAATGAAACTACAAGAAAATATTCTCAGAGACCGGTACGTTAGTGTCATCTCCGGTCAGGCAACTAATAATATATAAGCAATAGAAGCATTAGCAATTAATTACTTTAAATCAACCTGACACTTGTAAATTAATCTTACTATCAACCAACTAGTTATACCTAAACCTATAAGAAAATTATTTTATAAAGATACAGTTCTTATAATCAACTTCATTATATGTTTTAATCCTTACCCACCTAATTTGAACACCAGCCAAATTTTATTCTTGAAATAGGAGCTCCAACGTGTGATTTAGGTAATCATAAACGAAGTATATATATGATGTCATCTTTACCAAAAAGTTCAAAATATAAAAAATATAAATATATTATTTACAATTACGAAATCCAATTATATAGGCAATAAAAATTTACCCAAATTCTTATAAAGAGTCAATTAAACTAATAATAAAGGCAATCTAGCAACTAAAGTATAAGAATAAAATTAATACCACCATGTAAACGCTCTGGTTGATTACCTCAACCTAGAAGTAATAGTAAAATAGGAATTTAACTAGATTCAAAATACAAATTAATAGAATATAAGGATAATTTATAAAATTCTAAATACAACATTTATATGAAAAATATAACAACAAATATAAAATACATGAATAAAACCCATTGAAACAAATTCTTAATATAGAAAAAAATATTAAATCACAAAGACTAAGTGAAATCATCAAAAATAAAGCTAAGTCAAAAGTGAATCCATATCTAATTGAATTATTATCAATCTAGTTATGATAATTAATTAAATACAAAAAAATATTAAAAATATTAAAGACTGAACCAACTACCACAAATTTTTTCACAAAACACTAAGGTATCATAAACACATCGAGTGTAACATAAATTAACATAAAGAAAATCTAAGGGAATTTAAAAAATCATTACCATACAATTGAAGTATAGAAACGAAAATGAATAAACGTAACGCTCCATCTCATACTGGGAATACCAACAAGATATTCAATAAGAGAAGTTACAACCCACAATTATTCAAGTAAATAGACATAATTACATAAAAAAATATACTCTAAACTTAATAAAACTACCAACAAACGTTTACTTTTAGATGAATAAATATAAAAACTACCACAATACATAAACAATGAGTAATATAATGATAGTTAAAACATTAGGTAACATCTAAAACATTGGTCTTGTAAACCAAATAAGTAATACTTTTAAAAATTAGTGATAGGTATTTGTTTCCCCGGTCCCATAAACAAATATTTCACATAAACTAATCTCTATAATTTGTAGTGAAACCAGAGGTTTAACTTGTGAAATTTATACATTTGCTTTGGTTTGGATCGAGGAGAGACTAGCGAGCTAAATTAAACAGCGTTACGAGAGCCACGACCGGCAAAGTAGAACACCAGTTAACGAATCGGCAATTGTCGGGCGCCGAAAAGAGAACGTACTATGACCGCATGCAGTTAGGTGATGTGGAATGGAGTGGGGTTATCATAATAAAACCCTCAACACAGCTAGGTCAGTCTGTATGTGTTGGTCGAGCTGATTGTCGCATTACGAAAAATAGGAGCGTCCGAGAACTCCTGATTGAATAGTGAATGCAAAGGCTACACATCTGTGAACGAGGTAACGAACATAGGAGAGGGTTCACCAACAAAGAGAAAATTCGTGAACGAGTCCCGCGAAAATACAACGAAGGATGCATGCAAGGGGTCATCGAACTCCGTAAAATGGGGGAAAATTCAATGGACTTTGCAATTAATAGTGTGAGCAATGGGCGACACATTAATGTCAAAAGAAAAAAAAATTGGGGAGTAGTTTCGCCAGCATAAAATTGTTGGAGCTCCGTGAACGGAACTTATCCCGAGGAGATAAGAAGGTGGTAGAATTGCTGTGCAAGCAAAGCTTAGTGAAATCTTCAGACACAAGTGTGAGTAACCAGGACAATAAATTGTGGCGGGTTGCGTAATGCAAACGGTAGGTGCAGCAAAATTCAATGTTAAGCTGTAAGCAGTGGAAGAGAATCAAAAGAATTAACGCGGAAATATTGTACAGTAATCTGTGAAAAAATGTATGTATATATCACCATTAATGTAATAAATATCAGATAATAATAAGTAGGGGAAAATGGAGAATTGCAACGAATTGAAGGTATAAAATTTTAGTATTCCTTAAGTGATTAATATTCTATAGCTACCTAATCAGTCATATATAAAATCAGCTAAACAAAATGAAATGAAGAAAGGAAACCAAGATCAACAATCAGATATAAAGATCCTATTCAACTGCAAATATTCGTGCTTATTAAACCCACAAGAAAAAAAAATATATAAGCAATAGAAGCATAAGCAATTAATTACTTTAAATCAATCTGACACTTGCAAATTAATCTTACTATCTAGCCACTATTTATATCTAAACCTACAAGGAAATAATGAAATATAAATCCAGATCATATAACAAACTTCATTATACATATTAATCTTTAACCTTGTCATTTCAGGATTACAACACCCAATATTATGTTCCCCTAAGCCTCATCGAGTGCCTTAGGTAATCATAAATAGATTATTTATATTTTGCCATCTTAACAAAAAAATCAAATAGAAATAAATAAATATATAAAGTACAATTATCTAAATCAGTTTATACATGCAACCAAAATCTACCCAGATTCTGATAAATAAGCGATGACACTAGCAATAGAGCAATCTAACAACTAAAGTATAAAACATTAAATAATTACCAACTTTTAAATACCCTGATTGATAACCTCATCCTAGAATTAATATTAATGTAGGAAATAAACTATATTTAAAATATAAATCAAAAGAAAATTAGGATAATCTATAAAAAGCCAAATACAACATTAATATAACAAATGTAACAATATCCTAAAATTTATTTTTAATTTTTCTTGGTGGGTTGATAGTAATTTTCGTTTATGTCACCATTATTGCATCAAATCAAATATTTAACATCAGAATAATAATTTAAGTTTAATATTCATTACTTTGAAATTAGTAAAATTATGCTATTATAAGGATAAATCTTTACTGATTGACGAACTAATAAATAATGATCATAAACTTATTGAAGGTATAAAATTTTAATTTTCCTTCTTTGATTAATATTCTATGGCAAATTAATCATTCATATATAAATCTAGCTAAACAAAATAAACCAGAAGAATGTAAACCATAAACATCCACCTGATATAAAGATCCTGTTCAACTACAAATAGTTAAACTTATTAAACCCACTACTACTAATATATAAACAATTGAAGCATAAGCAATTCATTACCTTAAATCAACCTGACATTTGCAAATTAATCTTACTATCAACCCACTAATTAAACCTAAACCTACAAGGAAATAATTATTTAAAATCCAGATATTTTAATAAACATTGTTATACTTAATAATCTTTACCCTCCTAATTACAACACTCAAAATTACGCTTCCTGAAATAGTAACTTCACCGAATGCCTTACGTAATCATAAACAAATTATATATATATATATATTGCAACCTTTAAAAAAAGATTATAATAGAAATAATTTAAATATATAAAATACAATTACTTAAATACAATTACTTAATGCAACAAAAACCCACCAAAATTCTGATAAATAAGCGATAACACTAACAATAAAAGCAATCTAGCAACTTCAGTATTACAAATTAAATAAATACCATAAAATCAACCTAGAATTAATACTAATATAGGAATTAAACTATATTCAAAATTAATTCAATATAAAATAATGATAATCTACAAAAAGTCTAATGCGACATTAATATAAAAAATATAACAACAATTATAAAAATACTTGAATAAAAACTATTCAAATATAATCTTAATCTAGACGTAAATATTGAAGTAGAAATAAATAAGTATGTAGTTATGATAATTCATTAAATATGAAAACATACTAAAAATATTAAAGAATAAAGCAACCACCATAAATTTATCATTAAACATAAAGGAATCATGAACAGAAATAATATAACATATATTAACATAAAGAAAATCTATAAAATCTAAAAAAATTATTACCATATAATCGAATTATAGAAACCAAAATAAATAAATGTAATGCTCCTCTATAAACTAAACACACACAAAAAGTGAAGATGAAAAGTTCCAACCCACAATTATTCAAGTAAATATATTTAATTACATTCATTTTAATAACAATATAATCTAAACTCAATAAACTACCAATAAATGTTTACAATAAGATGCATCAATATAAAAACAATCACAACACACATTCAGTGAGTAATATAATGATAGTGAAAACATAAGTTTTATTAGTTAATATTTTCAACATTGTTCTTGTAAACCAAAAAAATTAATGTATTTAAAATTGCTGAGAAAGATATTTGATTAACAGCTTTCAAAAAAAAAAAAAAAAAAAAAAAAAAAAAAAAAAAAAAAAATTGTATGAAGTAATGTCAATGTTTAAGATTATAGTATTGTTTATGTTATTATTATTAATTAAATTATATTAGTAATATAAAAAACGCCTAAATAAATATTATTAATTATTCTTCTACAAATATTTAGAGCTTTTGTATTTACGGGAATTAATATAACAAAGATCTGAATATGTTATATTTTATTTGTAATTTTTCATGGTGGGTTGATAGTAATTTTCGTTTACATCACCATTGTTGCATCAAATTAAATATTTAAATTAAAAATATAAATTTATTATTAATTATTACGATTTAATTATGCTATTATATACACAAAACTTAACTGATTCGCAAACAAGTAAATAACCATCATAAGCACTCTAAATTTATAAAAGTATGCACTCCTTTGTTGTTTAATAATCTGTCTACCTAATCATTCACATATATAAAAGTATGTAACCAATATAAACCAGCTGAAAATAAACCATGACTAACCATTAGAAATAAACCATCCATTCTACCTCAATTTTTTAATACTTATTACCCACAATAAGTTATTATATATAAGCACTGGAAGCATAAACAATTAATAAGATTATATCAACTTTATACTTGGAAATTAATCTTGCTATGAACCCACCAATTAAATGTGAACCTATAAGAAAATAATAATACAAAAATCCAGTTCATATAATTAATTACATTAAAGGTTTATTCCTTACCCACCTAAATTTAATATCACACCAACCAAATTTTCTTCCTGAAATGGACGCTTCAACGTGTGTTGTAAGTAATCATAACCGAATTATATTTATAATGTCATCTTTACCAAATGTTCAAAACAGAAAAAATATAAATACATTATTTACAATTATCTAATTCCATTTACATAGGCAATAAAAGATTACACAAATTGTTATAAACAATCAATAACACAAACAATGACAATCTAGCAAATAAATTTTGAAATTTAATAAATACCACCTTGTAAACGCTATAGTTGATTACCTCAATCTAGAAGTAATAGTAAAATAGGAATTAAACTAGGGTCAAAATACAAATAAATAGTATATAAGGACAATTTATAAAAATGCCAAATACAACATTAATATGCAAATTATAACAAGAAATATAAAATACTTGAATAAAAACTATTGAGTTAAAATCTTAATCTAGATGTAAATATTAAAGCACAAATACAAAGATGTAGTAAAATCAACATAAATGAAGATAAGTCGATACCGAATTCATATCTAATTGCATTACAATCTACATTATTATAATTAATTAAATAGGAAACATACATTAAAGAATGAAACAACCACCAAAATTTTTTCACTAAATATAAAGGTATCATAAACATAAATATTATAACATATATTAACATAAAGAAAATCAAAGGGAATTTGAAAAAATTTTACTATATAATAGAATTATAGCAACGAAAATAAATAAACGAATTGCTCCTCCATATTTCGAAAACACCAAAAATATATTCAAGAAAAATGTTCCAACCCACAATTATTCATGTAAATACACATAATTACATACAGTGTAATAACAGTAAACTCTAAACTTATCAAAAGTACCAATAAATATTTACAATTAGGTGAATAAATATAAGCACCAACGCAATACATATACAGTGAGTAATTAAATGATAATTAAAACATAAGTTTTAATACTTAACATTTACAACATTTCTCTTGTAAATCAAAAAATGTAAGACGTTTAAAAGTGCTGATATTGAAATTTCATTTCCTGTTTTCCAAAAAAAATATGTTATATAAACTAATCTCTGTAATCCATATTAGAGTATTTTTAATATTACTATTAATAATAGAAATTATATTATTAAGATTAAAAACGTGTATTTAAATATTATTAACTACTTTTCTACAAATATTAATAGCTCCTATATTTAAAGGAATTAATAAAACTCACATTTGAATATCTTACATTTTATTTTTAATATTTCTTGGTGTGTTGATAATAACAATCATTTATAAGACCAGTATTGCATCAAATAAAATATTTAGTATCTAAATAAATATTAATAAATAATCATCATAACCATATTGAAGGTATTAAATTTTAGTATTCCTTCATTGATTAATAGTTTATGGCAACCTAGTCATTCATATATAAAACTAGCTAAAGAAAATAATGCAGATAAACCATGACCAACCACTAGATATAATGATCCTGTTCAACTGCAAATTTTTATACTTATTAAACCCACAACAAATTCTACTATATAAACAATTGAAGCATAAGCAATTCGTTACTTTAAATCAACCTGACACTTGCAAATTAATCACACTATCAACCCACTAATTATACCTAAACCTACATGGAAATAATTATACAAAAATTCAGATTTTTAAATAAACGTTATTATAGATATTAATCCTTACTCTCCTAATTAAAACAACCAAAATTATAGTTCCTAAAATAGGAGCTTAAACGTGTGTCTTAGGTAATCATAAATGAATTAATGATATATACTGCCATATTTACCAAGATAGAACTAATATAAATTTATAAAATACATTTAACTTGTATATGCATCAAAAAACTAAAAAAATCTGATAAATATGCGATAACGCTAACAATAAAAGCAATCTAGCAACTAAAGTATAAAAAATTAAATAAATACCATCTGCTAAACACCCTGGTTGATAACCTCAAACTTGAATTAATAATAATGTGCGATTCAAACTATATTCAATACATAAATCAAAAGAAAATAAGCATATTTTACAAAATATCCATATACAACATTAATATAGAAATATAATAACAATTGTAATAATACTTGAATAAAAACTATTCAAATAAAATCTTTATCTAGAAGTAGAAATTAAAGTACAAATATAAAGACTAAGTAAAATCATCAAAAATGAACTTAAGTCAAACAACCTATCCATACCTAATTGCATTATAATCTATGTAGTTATGAGAATTAAATAACAGTAAACATACTAAAAATATTGAAGAATGAAGAAAACACCATACATTTTTCACTAAACACAAAAGTATCATAAACATAATAAATACATCACATATTAGTAAAAAGTAATTCTAAACGAATTAAAAAATCATTACCATATAATCGAATTAAAGAAACAAATATAAAAAATCTTATGCTCCTTCACATACCGAAAACTCGAAAAAGAAAATCAAGAAGAAAAGTTCCAACCATCAATTATTCAAGTAAATACACAAAATTACATGCAGTTGGTAATTACAATATACACCAAACTTAACAAAACTACCCATAAATATTTCCATACGTTCTAATAGTTAACATTTATAACATTGTTCTTGTAAACAAAAAACGTAATAACTTTACAATTGCTGAGATAGATATTTGATTCGCATTTTTCCCAAACTAATTTGTTCTATAAAGTAATTTCTGTAATCAATATTATAGTATTGTTTATATTATTACTAATACTAAATATTATACTATTAATATTAAAAACGCCTACATAAATATTACTAATTATTCTTCTACAAACATTTGCAGCTCGCGTATCTACAGGAATTAATATAACAACCATTTGAATATCTTACATTTTATTTATAATTTGTCTTGGTGGGTTAGTAGTAGTTTTCGTTTATATCACCAGTATTGCATCAAATGAAATATTTAATATTTAAATTAAAAATATAGGCTTAATATTAATTATTTTGAATTAATTATGAAATTATATACACAAAACTTTACTGATTCACAAACAAGTAAACATTCATCATAAACTTTCTAAAGCTATTAAATTAAGTATTCCTTTCTTGATTAATAATCTATGTCTACGTAATTATTCATATATAAAATTAGTTAAACAAAATAAACTATATGAACATAAACCATGACTAACCATTAGATATAAACCTCCCATTCAACCTTAATTTTTTTAAACTTATTAAATTCACTATAAGTAGCTATATACGAGCAATAGAAGCATAACCAGTAAATAACTTTAAATCAACTTTACACTTGCAAATTAATCTTGCTATGAACCCACCAATTAATTGTAAACCTATAAGAAAATAATTATATAAAAATCCAGTTCATACAATCAACTTCATTAAACGTTTTAATCCCTATCCACCTAATTTTCTCATTGCACCGGCCAAATTTTCTTTCTGAAATAGGACCTTCAACTTGTGATTTAGGTAATTATAAATTAATCAAATATATATTGTCATCTCTTACCTAATAGTTTGAAATAGAAGAAATATAAGTATATTACTTACAATTACCTAAATTCACTTAGATAGGCAATAAAAATTTACCCAAATCTAGTAAATAATTACTATAAATATCAATACATGCAATATAATTACTAAACTATAAAAATTGAATAAATGTCAACTATTATATGCTCTGGTTGATTACCTCACCCTAGAAGTAATATCAAAGTAGGAATTAAACTAGATTCAAATAAAATTTAAAGAATATGAGGATAATTTTTAAATAGCCAATTATAACATTAATATAAAAATGTAGCAATAAATATAAAAATACTTGAATAATATGCATTGTAACAAATTCTTAATCTAGAAGTAAATACTAAAGTAGAAATATGAAGAATACGTAAAATCGTCATAAATGAAGCTAAGTCGAAAGCTAATCCATATCTAATTGAATTATAATCAAGTTAGTTATTGTAATTAATTAAAAACAAAAACATACGAAAATATGAAATATGAACCAACCATTATAAATTTTTCACTATATACTAAGGTATCCTAAACATAACGAATATAATATATACTAACATAAGGAAGATCTAAGGGAATTTAAAAAATTATTACCATATAATTGAATTATAGAAACCAAAAAAAAATAAATATAACGCTCCTTCACATAACGAAAACACCAAGAAGATATTCACGAAGAAATGTTCCAACCCACAATTAATCAAATAAATAGACGTAATGACATAAAATGATTTAGAACATACTCTAAACTTAACAAAACTACCAATTATTGTTCATAGCATCATCACTAATAGAAATTATATTATTAAGATTAGAAACTCTTGTAGAAAAATTATTACTTATTCTTCTACAAACATTTAGAACTTGTGTGTTTAGAGGAATTATTACAATAAATTTCTTAATATCTTACATTTAATTTTTAATCTTTCATTTATATCACCAGTATTTCATCAAATTAAAATTTAAAATCAGAATAATAATATAAGTTTGATATTAATTATTTTGAAATTAGTAATATTATGGTAATAAATAGTCAAATCTGTACTGATTCACAAATTAATAAAGAAACGTCATAAACGTATTGAGAATATAAAATTTTAGTAGTCGTTTATTGATTAATATTCTATAGCTAAATATAAAATTAGATAAACAAAATATATCAGAAGAATATAAACCACTAATAACCATTAGATATAAACCACCAATTCATCCACAATTTTTTATACTTTCTAAACCCACGATTAAAATTATACATGAGGAATAGAAGCATAACCATTAATAACTTTAAATCAACCTTACTCTTGCAAGTTAATCTTACTATCAACCCACCAGTTAAAACTAAACCTATAAGAAAATAACTACATAAAAATCCATATCCTACAACCAACCTCAATAAATGTATGAAAATATACCAATCTAATTTTAACATTACACCATCCAAATTATTCTTACTGAAGTAGAATCTTAGACGTGTGCCTTATGTAATCATAAATGAATTATATATATATATATATATATAATTTTTCATTAAACTAATTGAAATATATAAATTACAGTTATCTAAATCCATTTGTAGTGGCATCGAAATGCAACCAATATTCTTAAAAATAATCAATAATATTAAGAATTGAGGCAATCTAGCAACTAAAATATAAAAAATTAAATAGGTACCAGCTTCTAAAAACTGTGGTTGATAGCCTCAATATAGAATTAATAGTGGTACTAGGAATTAACTAGATTCAAAATATAAGTAAAACGAAAATAAGTATAATCTATAAAAACCAAAATACGGTAATGTCAAAAATGTAACAACAAATATTAAAATACTTGTATAAAAACCATTCAAATAAATTCTTAATCTAGTATGAAATCGTAAAGTAGAAATACAAAGCCTATGTAAAATCATCAAAAATAAAAGTCAAAAGCCAATCCATATCTAATTGAATTATAATCTATTTAGCTATGATAATTAATTAAATAAGAAAATAAAGAAAATCTAAGGAAATTTAGAAAATCATTACCATAAAATTGAATTATAGCAAACAAAATAAATAAACGTAATGCTCCTTCACATACCGAAAACACCGAAAAACTAATCAAGGAAAAAAGTTCCAATCTAATAAATAGGCACAATTACATGAAGTGAAATAACAATTTATGCTAAACATAACTGAACAATCAATAAATGTTTACATTTAGATGAATAAACACAAACACCTCCACAATACATAAACAATGAATAATATAATGATGATGGAATAAAAGTTTTAATAGTTTACATTTAAAAACATATTGTACACCACAAAATTAATAAGTTTTAAAACATTAGAGACAGATATTTCTTCGCTGTTCCCCAAAATCAATATTTTATATAAACTGATCTCTGTAATCATGATTACAGTATATTTTATATTATTTTTAATAATAAAGATTATATTAGTTAGATTAGAAATGCATATACAAATATTATTAATTATATTTCTACCAATATTTAGAGCTTTTGTATTTAGAGGAATTATGATAACAAGCTTCTGCATATCTTATATTTTATTTTTTATTTTTCTTGTTGGGTTGATGGTAGTTGTCATTTCTGTCACTGGTTTTAATAGAAAAATTAAAATAAAATGTTAATATTAATTATTATATTATGTTATTATATAGACAAAACTTTACTGATTCACGAACAAATATATAGATACATATCAGTACAAAATTTCTCAAATTTAGAGGTATAAAAAACAATCAAAGAAGTATTTAATACTTCATCAAATTTAATAACAATAGTAATGATAATTTATTTATTAATTTAAATAGTTGCAGTAGAAAAAATTTCTAATCTTTCAACAAAAACAGTGCGAAAATAATATATTAATAAACCTAAACGTGTTTGTAATCCAGTACTAATAATTATTAATAACTCATTAATCGATTCAATATCAGCAATAATTTTTTGATTTATATGAAACTTCAGAACAGTATTTGGATTTTGCCTTATTAATTCAAATCATGACAGGGCTATTTTTCTTTTCATTATACCCGTAATATTGAAATAGCATTTAGTAGTGTAATTTACATTTTGTGAGATGTAAATAAAGCATGATTAATATGTATATTAAATGTCAAGGAAGTATCATTTTTTCTATGTGTTTAAATATTAATATTGGTAGAGGCTTATATTATGAATCATATAAATTTATATATACCTAAATAATCAGAACATTAATTATATTTATAGTAATGCCACAACATTTCTAGTATACGTATTACCATGAGATCAAATACCATTTCGAAGAGCATATTTATTACCAATTTACTATCAGCAATACCTTATATTGGAACAGATTTAGTTCCATGAATTTGAAGTGGATTTATAGTTGATAATGTTACA
The DNA here is from genome assembly GCA_031002005.1 of Vandiemenella viatica. NCBI lineage: Eukaryota > Metazoa > Arthropoda > Insecta > Orthoptera > Morabidae > Vandiemenella > Vandiemenella viatica. The sequence continues at coordinate 340,354,182 of CM061921.1, read as the reverse complement.
TTTGTAATGTTACATTTCATTTCGTATTACCTTTCGTTATCACCACAATAGTTATAATATGTTTAATTTATCTTCATATAAGAGGAACCAAAAATCCTCTAAGCTTAAATAGAAATACTAACAAAATTCCATTTTACTTATATTTTACATTCAAATACATAATTACCTTATTCATTAAAATTTCATTAACTAGACAATATATATTAGGAGATCCAGACAACTTAATTTGCAGCTAACTCGTTACCCCAGTTCAAATTCAACCAGAGTGATATTTCCTATTTGCATATACTATCTGACGATCACCAAATAAACTAGGTGGAGTAATTGCACTACCAACAACAATTAAAATTTTAATAAATATATAATTTTATAATAAAATTATATTTTTTGTAATAATAAGGAATTTAGATTTATCCCATAAATCAAATTAATTTTTGAAGGATGGTATCAGTTGATACTATATTACCATGAATCAGAAAACGCCCAGTAGAAGAACCATAAAAGACAATTATTAATAGTAATATATTTTATTATAAACATTCACAACTCAAAATTATGAGATAAAATAATTAAACAGTTAATTATCTTAATACTACCAAAGAATAAGTTTTGAAAATATATACCAGAAGTTAAAATCTTCTATTAATTTAATTCTAAAATTATTTAACTAAATAGTAGAAAAATTCATTACTTTAAAACCAGAAAATACATAACAGGGCAAAAAACTTGTTCAAGCTAAATATATTAATCTATTATAGAGGATTCGCGGAAATGTACGACGAACTAAAATAAATAACAAAGATATTAAGACTAATTTAAAAAATATCAATCTGTAATAAACACCACCAACAAAATCAGAGACAATATAATTCTCTTAAATATAATACTTGTATGCTCAGAAACAATAATTAAAGTAAAATCACCTGCACCATACTCAAAATTGAACCCGGAAGCTAGTTCTGACTCACCTTCAGTAAAATCAAATGGAGCATTGTTAGTCTCAACTCAACATATAGAAACCCCAGCTAAAAATAAAGGAAATATATAAAAAATAAAAACATCAATTCAGTTATATAAATATATATAATAGAAATTACACATACTAATTAAAATAATAGGAGATAATAAAATTAATACTAATCTTATTTCATATATAATAGCTTGACAAATTTTTATTTTTAACTGCTTAACGTCTCTTAACAGCGAGGTCTTTAGAAACTATAAAGGATCGGGGGCAAGGAATGGGAAGGAATTCCGCCTTGGCCTGTTAAAGGAAGCATCCCGGCATCTTCCTGGAGTGATTTGGAAAACAATCGAAAACCCAAATACGGATGCCCGGACTGGGATTCGAACCGCCATCCTCCAGAATACAACACCACGCTCGGTCTTGAACAACAGAATGTATTTAACCTAATTAGATCACCACCCAGGAATTATAGTTGTATAAACGCCAAAACCTGTGCAACATGCGGGAAATAAAAATCCATATTTGAAAGGAGGCCTGTAATTTAAATAAGGCAATAATATTTATATAAATAATGCAATTATTAAATCCAAATACCGGAGTAAAATAATAAGCAGCATTATTTGATTTATAATGTATAGAATTTTATTTAGATTGTAATTTAATGGTATCAGTAAATAGTTTACAGATCCAAATAAATCAATTCTTATTTGGTCCTTTACGAATCTGAATATATCCCAATACTTTACGTTCTAATAAGTCATCAAGGCAACTTATAATTAAACTATTATAAACAGTAAATTAAAATTAATTAAAAAATTATGTATTACCAATTCTACCTATAAAATTAAATTTTCATAATTAAGTTCTAAACGTATTGTACTTTTGTGCCGAAGTAGTATTAATATTCAAAATTTTAAGATTATCTCATTTCTATGGTCCTTTCACACTAATAAAAATAATAACATTCAGGGTAGAAACAAATCTGGCTTACGCCGGTTTGAACTCAGATCATGTAAAATTTAAAGGTGTAAAATAACAAATTACATGACTTTATATTATATGTAACTATTACATAAAAGCTTAGTATAAATTATATATACTAAAACTTAATCAACTAAATAACTGATTTAAAGCCTATTAATATAAAATTTAAACAAAAATTACAAACATATTTAGTGTTAATCCCCTAAATTATAATACAATAACTATAAAATATTAATAAATAGAAAAATAAAATTATTTTTAAAATTAAATTTTAACTAAAGAAACTAGACAACTTAAATCACGAATAATATATCACTCCTAACTATAAATTGTAAATAAATATTCCACATTAATTTAATTTATAATTAGATCAATTTAAATCTAGAATAATAAATAAAAACGTATATTTTGCTATATCCAGATACAAAAGGTACAATAAATAAAATAAATATTTATATGATTAATTAATACAATTACGTTTCTAATAATTTTAAGACCAATGGGTGATGTATACATATTTCTCCGCTCAAATCATATTAATAAAAATAATAAAATTACATTTAAAGCCAATTTCAAATATATATTAAACACTGTTATTCTTATAAATAAATTCATTGTTTATTATAAACTGAATCTTGACCTGACATGCGTTTCAATTAATATAGCGGAAAATTAAAAGTCTATTGAAGTATGCTATTAATGGAGATATACAAACCAATAAATAAGGTATCAAACATAGTGTAATATTGATTACAGGACAGGTTCCACTAAATAGATAAAATACTACCAAATTCTTTAAGTTTTAAGACCATAACTAATGCTACTCTAGTGTATTTACAACATTTAAAATAATGGGGTATCTAATCCTAGGTTATTATTTAAATTTCATAGGCTCATTTATAGAAATTAATTAAATTAAAATTTCACCTAAAAATAATATAATTAAATTAATAAATTTAAAAATACTAACCAATAATATTAAAATGCATTTATTATATAACCTCTGCTATTGGCACAAATATTGCCAATATTTAATATTAATACTAATTTCAAGATCACTTCATGATAATTCAAATTACTTTATACCGGTCATTAAGTAAAAATCTTACATGTAATATATGGAAATATTTAAAGTCAAAAGCAAGAATCAATCTTTATTACATTAAAAACAATAAAAAATAAATTTAGAAATATATAACATAAAATAGTTATAGAATATAAAATAAATTACCGGTTAGTCAAAATAAATAGAATATCAACCCCTCGTTAACAACACAATAAATTCTCTATATATAACTATATAAGTTATAAATATATAATAGATTTTAATTTATGTGAATTATTCATATAAATACATAATTGTATTATTTAATCTTTCTATTTTCTTATCTTATAAAAAGATTAAACGATATAAATACTTATTCTATATCACATTAATTATCTAATAGTAGTTATTTATGTCATATAAACTCGTGTTGTATTTTAATAATATTTATATTAAATACTATTATGTAGTTATATTAATAAATAATTTATATTATAATAAATAGTTATATTAATAAATCATTTATATTATAATAAATAGTTTTATTATTATATTTTATTCAGTTAACTAATATTATATAAATTATTTCTATAATACAGTATTCTTCAACCATTTATAATATTATAAAGATTATTTACATATGATTAAATAATTACAATATGTTTTTAATATAAAATATTAATTTTTAAAAATCTCAAATAGGAGTATATGCATCTTATAAACAAAAAAAATTATAATATAAATCTTTTGTGTGCTAATTTATATATTATAATTATATAATAATTATATTATTGTATTTACTGAATCAAAAGAAATTCCATATGAGCACCAGGGTTTATTTTGTTATTTAGAATTGGTGGATTGACAGGATTAGTCATAGCAAATTCGTCTATTGATAATGTTTTATATGATACATACTATATAGTCGCTCACTTTCCTTATGTATTTTCTATTATAAGAGGTGTTATTAAATGATAGCCACTATTTACAGGTATAACAATAAATGAAAAATGATTAAAAATTCAATTTACAGGTAAACATAAGCAAAGGTAAAATTACAGTGTGCTCGTGTTTAGTATCAGTAGTGGTAATAAAATGTTACTTCTTAAACTATGCCTCACCACCGATATGACCATACTTCCTACAGCAATGAACGAAGCACAAATGCGCTGTAATTTTTATCTGCAGATGTGAAGTAAATGCAAACCATCTGATGATATGCAACTTTGCCTGGAACCGGTAATGGTGTTATAAACATATTTACAATTGTGATTGGTTGCTGTTTTCTTTATCATCAAATTCACCATAAATATTATCGATTCGATAGTAAATAACTAAGGAAGAAATAAATATAAAAAGATATAAAATCAATTAATGAAGTTATAACTACAGAAGAACTATTTAATCTAATCATTTGTCACTCAATTAAAATAACCAAATAACTTAAAATTAAATAAATACTGTCATAAAATTATAACGCTGATAAATAATAATATAATAAATCTTAAAGAAACCACTCGAAAATATGTTTATTGTAACCTAAGGAGAATTTAACGCTTCAATGACACTACAATTCATTATTTTATATAAAAAGTATAAATTAAATAATCCCATGTTCAAATATAGAATAATAGGAGGCAACCAATGTAATATCATCAAAATAATATATATATAATATATAAGCAGCACTAAAAAAGGTAATATAAATAAAAAATTTAGTATTAAAATAGGTCAAGGAATAATTCTATTTATTAAAGAAATTTCACTTAGTAAACTCATGGAAGGGGAGAAGGCTATATTGGATGAATTTTAAAAAATCATCATAAACATATTGAAGGTATAAAATTAAGTATTCCTTTATTGATTAATAATCTATGCCTGCCTAATTGTTCATATATAAAATTAGCTGATCAAAATAAACCAGCAGAACATAAACCATGACCTACTATTAAATATAAATAAATTATTCATCATAAATTATTTATACTTATTAAACCTACAATAACTGATGATATATGAGCATAAGCAATTAAAAACCTTAAATCAAAATGATACATGCAAATTAATCTTACTATCAAACCACCAATTAAACCTAAACCTATAAGAAAACAGTTATATAAAAATCCACATCACATAATCAACTTCATGATACAAACTAAACCATACTCACCTAATTTTAACATTATACCAGTCAAAATTATTCTTCCTGAAATAGGAGATTCAATGTGCGCCTTACATAATCTTAAATTAATTATATATATTTATATCTTTGCCAAAAAAGCCAAAATAGAAAAAATAGAAATTAAAATTATCTAAAACGTCTAATATAGGTAATAAAAAGGGACCCAAATTCTTATGAATAATCAGTTAAACTAAACATAATGGCAATCTAGCAACTAAAGCATAAAAGATTAATTAAATACCACCTTGTAAACGCTCTTGTTGATAACCTCAACCTAGAATTTATAGCAAAGTAGGAATTAAACAAAATTCAAAATATTAATAAAAAGGAAATAATGATAATCTATAACAAGCCAAATACAACATTAATATCAAAATGTAACAACAAATACAAAAATACTTGAATAAAAACAATTCAAATAAATTCTTAATCTAGAAGTAAATAATAAAGTACAAATTCATAGACTAAGTGAAATCTTCATAAATAAAACTATGCAGTTATGATAATTAATTAAATAAAGAAAACATACTATAAATATTAAAGAATGAACCAACCACCATAAATTTTTCACTTAACATAATGGTATTATAAATATAACGAATAAAACATATATTAACATAAATAAAATCTAAAAGAAATTTAAAAAATCATTACCATAAGATCGAGTTATAGAAACCAAAATAAATAGACCTAACGCTTCTTCACGTATCGGAAACACGAAAAATATAATCAAGAAGAAAAGCTCCAACCCACAATTATACAAATAAATTACATACATTGAAATAACAATATGCTCTAAAGTTAACAAAACTATCAGTAAATGTTTACATTCATATGAATAAATATAAACACCATCAAAATACATAAACAATAAATTGTATAATGATAGTGAAAATGTAAGTTTTAATAGTTAACATTGGTCTTGTAAACCGAAAAACAATATAGATATTTCTTTCTCTGGTCCCCAAAACCAATATTTTATATGAACTAATTTTTGTAATCATCATTATAGTATTGATTATATTATCATTTATAATACATATTAGATTAGTAAGATTAAAAACGCCTGAATCAATATTATTAATTATTCTTCTACAAACATTCAGAGCTTGTATATTTAGAGGAATTATTATAAAAAAATTCTGAATTTTTTACATCTTATTTTTCATTTTTCTTGGTGGGCTGATTGTAATTTTCATTATATCAGTAGCATTGCGTCAGATGAAATATTCAATATCAAAATAAAATTAATATTAATTATTTTGATATTAGTAATATTGTGCTATTAGATAGACAAAACTTTACTGATTCACAAACAAATCAATAGACATAACAGTACTAAATTTCTCAAATACAGAGGTATCAGAATCAATAAAAAACTACATAATAAATAATAATTAATAATTTATTTATTAATTACAATAATTGTTATACAATTATTGGTAAAAATTACTAAATTTTCAGCAGGACCAATCCGAAAAATAATATAACATATTAGTAATCCAGTACTTCAAATTATTAATAACTCATGAATTGATTTACCAATAAATATTTTATGTATGTGAAACTTCGTATATGAATTAAAGGAAAAACTGATATTATTGATAGTAGACTTTGTTGGTTGCAGCACCGTGATGGTGTCCGGCTCTGACACGGGGTTAGCTGTTTCGAGTCCTGGAGGCGGACGAAATTTTCAGCTCCTGGACTTGACGGGCACGATAGGAGAGATGGAGTTGCACATTTCTTATTACCAGATTGTGCACCAACGCCCCTAGTTAAATCTCAAACCTCTCCGCAGTGCGTATGGAGTGAAGGAATTCTATATTTTTGATGGTGTTTCGTCCATCGGATGGGGACTTTAAAACTTTCCACCTCCTAGGTGTCTTTCGGATAGGTAGCCCTGAATGAATCACCACTGGGTTTCACCCCTCTCTTCTTCCATGTCACATCCAACACACAAACAACAAACTATACTAAACACACACATCGTTACAGTCATACACACTTATCATAACACAAAAACTGTCACACTGGGGAAGACAACCCCAGTTGATCTCCCCATGATTTTACAAAGGACGGGTGAAACATCGCCAGTGGTAACCACTTACGATCGGTCATAGTAATGGCACCCATAGGAGGAAAATAATATTATAAAGCCCACCCCACTGACTACTGTCGTTTCGCTCCATGTCCTGCGTTTGCCACGTAGTCAGCTGGCTTGAGAATAGATGATAGAAAAATCTTTCACCATCTAAAACTTCGCTGTCAGTTTAGATGAGCGCTGCAGGATTCTTAATACCAGATTCTGGTTTAAAGTCCTTGAAGTTAAACAGGGCTGCCGATGGGTATATCATGGAAGAAAGAACTGAATGTGATGACGTCGGATTTCACCTCTCCCTTCCTTCATATCTCATTCTTAAGACAATACAATGAAAAAACACACGTATCACAGTTATCCAAATAACCGGTAACGTTTCCGCATAAAATAATACAATTAGAAACTACATCGGTAGAGATTCCAGTGATGCTATCATCGTTTATACCAACATGCCGATGCCCTGACAAGGTACCGAGATGAACAGTTTGAGAAATGTACTGTAGACGATTTTAAATGTTTCGTTTCAAACAAAACTCTGGGAGCTTTTGTTATGGGGAGCTTCTAGAGACTGACGCGAGCATTGTGCTTGGCTGTGAGGGTCGCGCCAGTTATAGCGGAAGCAGTAAATCACGCCAGCTACCAGCTCAAGTTTTAACAACGCTCACCAGAAATGGGAAACGGCGGGACCAGAGGAATTTCGTTCCACTCGCTCTGACGTGAAACGGAGCTGATATTTCAGCTCAACCGCATCGAAGCTGGTTTCATGTTTACGCTTCCAGTAAATAAACATTGAAATAACTTATTACGGAAACGGCACTGCGGTGTCGGTCTGGAATGTTCTCTGCGTTTCTCCCTTTGTACCTGATTTTAGCTGGTATCGTAAATAAATTTGTCAGATGTCACATGAAACTTACGTTCGCTTTCAAAGATAGACAATTTTATAATATTTTTGTAGATTTCGTGTTATTAGTAATAATGAACCAACTTAAAAAACAAAACCAAAAAAAAACCAAAAAACCTCAAAAACAAAAACCACAAAAAAATAAAAAAATCTGAGAAATTTTGGATAAGCATCGTGTTTTCGGTCCATCACATAGCGAAAATAGTGACTGGTACTTGTTAGTCCAATATCTCAATTCTGACCGATCAGAAAGAACGTACAATCCTATCTATAAACGAAGAAAACTTGTATCACGTATAATGGTGACAATTAGAGCAATAGTTAGCAGACTGAACACCAGACTTCACGAATAATTTGATTTATGGAGCATTTATAAGCAAGCGTCTAGATCTTTCTACAAAATTTCAGTTAAAAAAAAAAAATCATAGAAACACTGAAGGTTAAGCTTTCGCAAAGCTTTAGACCTTTGCTTTTAATAATTGAGACATAGACGGTTGCTAATTTAAACACATTATTGAACTTCCATATCTCATTACGTCTGAAACTCTATATTTCACAAACAGAATAATACTGCAGAATCAACAATAATATTATAAATGCCAAAGTAGCTCTGCTCTTCTGTCTGATTTTTTTATATTTCACTACTAAAAGGCTAAACTTATTTGATAAAGAAATACTATGTACAATTGGGAAGGACATAAGATACTTTTTTCTGGATAAGTAATGCATTTTATGATGAAATTTCGAAAAATAACCGAACGGTGAAGGACAGACGGATAATGTGTGTAACTCTCTATAATGTTATGTAGGTCGCGAAGGCTTTGTTTCTCTCGCAGTACATTTATTTATGATCTGTTTATAAATTTCATTTACAGACATAACTTATCATATAGCGTAGATGTGGATTTGGACTGCACTGGACAATTATTTTTTATATATACGTAACTACCTTACCGATTTCCATCCCCCCAAGGCTATATATATTAGCAAAGGACAGCAAAGCAAATCTAATACGTTGTGTACAAAACGGTATTGACATATGATGTCCCCAGAAAGTGTCATAATTTTAAACTACAAAAAACCAATTGGCAGTCATTGGGGACTGCCGACAGAAGTGAATATCATACTTACAGCTAGAGATATACTAAATAATAATAATTCTGTGTGGTCGTAATGACCTGGTGACGGGGTGTTTATTGGCTGCGCATTCCGCCCATGTCGTACCCGCCCTAACCTAACACTGTAATCCCACCGTGTACAGTTGTCCTACAGCTTAACGTGGAATCCGAACCACGGAAGGGTTCTGGCGTACTTCACATTACACGTAAGCTGTGCCAGAGGGGAGGGTCGGCTTAAAGGTATATAAAAATCAACACTGAGACAGGGAATCGAACCGGGGACTTTTAGTTTTCCAGTCAGACATCTTAACCACTGAGCCCCCAGCCCCGCTAAAGAAATAATGTTAACATTAGTATGTTGATGACGCGAACTCATACAAAAACCTCACAACGCACCTATAGAAGTTTTCACTTCAAAAACTAAAAATCTAACTTAGTCCACAACCCGAAGGTTGGTCCAATCTTCCCAAATGAGATGTACTAAGCTATTGTGTCAGAGGCAGGAAGGTAAATTCCTTTCCACAGGGGCCTACAATTTAACGTGGAATCAGAACCACGGAACGTCCCAGCATAGCTCATACTATAATCAAATACAATTCCTAAAAACTCCTGTTCACCACAGGATTTGAACCCGTGACCGGAGATAGTTTTTTTTTTTATCTGCTTAACGTCTCTCTAACAGCGAGGTCTTTAGAGACGGGAAAGGATGGGGGCAAGGAATGGGAAGGAATTCGACCATGGCCTTTTGAAGGAAGCATCCCGGCATTTGCCTGGAATGATTTGGGAAACCATGGAAAACCCAAATCTGGATGCCCGGACTGGGATTCGAACCGCCGTCCTCCCGAATGCGAGGCCGGAGATAGAAACTTTCGGAAGTAAGTGCCTTAACCGCTTAGCTACCAGACATACTCATTTTGAAGAATATGTGTGCTCAGCACTATCAAAGTCGGGTAAAAGCAGTGGGTTTGTGTGAACAATGTTGACAGAAATTATGTTGTGGGGGGGGGGGGGAGGGGAAGGAGGAGGGGGTTTAGGTTTTAGTAAATCAAACAAACAGTATTTTACTATTCGTTTCGAGGTATAAGTATGCAAAGTTCAATTTAAAACGGATAAAAAAAATGTGTGTTTGTATGAAGAACATTGGCCAAAAAATAAACAAACAGACATTCATTTTTATATATTAGATACTAGTATAATCTAAGCGCAACACGTCATACTTATAGCTATAGAAATGTTGTTTACATCAGCATGTCGGTGACGGGAAATCGCGAACTCATAGAATTACCCCCGTCCAAACAACGCCTAAGGCGCCTACAGAAGTTTTTTTTTTTTAAAAAAAAAATCTGCCGAAGGAAATTCGTAGGTAGTTTGCCACAGTGAATACCACTCCCCCCCCCCCACCCCTTAGTTTTTTGCAATTTTTTAACATGTTGCAAATTGGTTATCTTTATAAGACAGGTATGCATGTGGTTTCCCCGTCATATTGTCCCGACTCTGTGTTTTCTGGGACACCCTTTACGTAATTTACATCTTTCTATCCCCGCGTACGAAGTGTGTTTAAAAAATGACCGGTATATTTGAAAAATCAATAAAAACTAAACGGGCAGCGATAGAAATACATCGTTTGTTGCAATATGCTTGGGACAACAGGCAGACAAACCTTCGAAATTAGTTACAATTTTCAACAACAGATGGCGCTGCAGTCTTGAAAAATTTAATGTACAACATTTTCCACAGGAATAAACCATTTTTTTCACAGCAAACTTGCAATCTGTGAACAGCACACGCTTACAGCAGAAAGACAACTTACAGAATGGCGAACTCACAGACTGCGTTTACTTCTATATCTTTCAAATCGCCTGCACCGCCATCTGTTGTTGAAAATTGTAACTAATTCCGAAAGTATGTCTGCCTGATAATTTCACTGTTGTCCCAAGCATATTGCAACAAACGGTGTATTTCTATCGCTGCCCGTTTAGTTTTTATTGATTTTTCAAATATACCGGTCATTTTTGAAACACCCGGTAGTTTGATCACATGCTTGCGGGTATCCCAGACACTTATATGACAGTTTCATAATATTTTTCCTACAGTTGGATACTTATTAGAACGGAGAAAGAGAATGACAAACGACTCCCTGGAACCCTCTCAATGAAAAAGCTGTAAGGTAATGCTTACTCGAAGAGCGTTGTGGAATAGTCACGAGAAAGAAATTGTAAAGTGTTTCCTGTGTCAAAAAGTCAGTGTAAAAACATAAATCATTTTATTCATGTTTTTGGACATCATTGTACTAGCACACAGAGAAGCTATGCAGTGGTAAGATATTGTTAATAAAGTGCACAGCTAAAATGTTTCTGCACAATCCCCTGTTAGCAGTATTTTTCTATGCGACTCACTTTACAAGCGCGGTGGAGGACCAGTTAAGTTTGTGGCTGGTATAGTATGGCGAGAGAACGGATAAGGACCGTCCATGACTGTTTTTAAAAAATCATCCCGGCATTCCATTTTTTCTTATGGCTTTACGCTGATGTCACTAGAGGCATGAAAGGATTGGAGGCAAGGAATTCGGCCATGGCCTTTTAAAGGTAACATCCTATCATTCACCTTTTTTTTTTTTTTTTTTTTTTGCTCATGGCTTCACGTATTGTCGACGTTGAAGTCGAAGTCATTAGAGGAAGTGATTTGGAAAAATCATGGAAAACCCAGATCTGGATGCCCGGTCGGGGATTCGAACCCGCGTCCTCCCTAATGTGAGGCCAGAGCGTTACCACTCACCCACCACGCTCGATCTATCATTCGCCTGCAGTGATTAGGGGAAACCATGGGAAACCGAAATCTGGATGCTGGGACCGGGATTCGAACCTGTGTCCTTCCGAGTGCGAGGTTAGATCGTTATCGACACCTCCAGGCCATTAAGAAAACTTTGCACGAAACAGTATTGCTGGAAATTGCTATCCAATCCCGTACAATCTGATTTGGAACTCATTTAACAGCAAGAAATAATCAGATCTGGACCTACTCTCCCTTATTTGAGGCATTATAACGTTTCAATATTAGACCCTATAAAAGAAACAAAGAAACGGATTCTCCAGAAACGGTAAGACAATTTAGTTTGTTAGGTGAAGCACTTAGGCATTAAAGCGCCGCTATACTGAATATGGAGTCTCTAGCGATGTATTTGCAATGCTCATTATGTGTTTCCTTACTTGGCTGGGTGATTCTGTGTAAGTTTAATCCATACCGAATTTTTCGGTAACATCATGTGTCCTTCTAAAAGTAACTGTCAACCCCCCTCCCCCCCCCCCGTGTTTTTTTTTTTAAAAAAACCTTAGTAAATGCTCACTTCGAGAGCAGAAATCTATGATTTTATTCTTTATAAGACAATAGTCTAGGCGAGAAATACTCGTTTTATGAATATATCCATAAACAACATGTTGCGACTAAGTATACTGATGACCACAAATTTGTTGTACACATTTTAAAAAAAAGAGTGTGGATATTCTTCAGATTCAGTAAAGCTTAAAATGAATTTCTGCAAGTATTTTGCTGGCGAAGTAACAACTGCAGTCGCAGCAGAGAACAGAGGCTGTCCCAGAACTCGTAAATCTTGTAGATAAACTGCACGAGGCGATGGAGAAACTTGGGATACTGGGAAATCGTTAAGCCGGTTGCGACAAGGCGTTGCAAAATCCAACAAGAGTTTGTAGGAATGGCGCTTTGTGCGAGAAAGGAAGACCTTATCTTTGGTGAACGTAGACAACAAAGCATTTGTTAGACAACTGTACGCCTCTACATATCTATGGATAACTGGTAACCGACCACACTTTTTTGGCTATGGATTTATGCATCATCGACTTCGAGGTCATCAGAGGAGAAAAAGCACTAGGGGCAAAGAATGGGAAGAAATTCTACCATGGTATTTTGAAGGAACCATCCTAGAACACACTTGGAAAGATTTCAACGACGAGGTTATTATAAGAGGGATGGGGTTGTGAAAAAGGAACTGATCCAATTTGAGGTCTTCTGTTCGCATTGGTTCCTTCTTCTCTTTTTACCGCATGAATCTTCTCGTTTCCTCTTTCCGATATTTTTCTGTTCTTTGTTGGAATGAAACAATCTTTATTCCTCGAGCTGGTTAAAGAATATGTAAATAGTTGTCGAACAACCTGTATTTCTAAAAGAAGAAGAAGAAAGGGCACATCAACCGAACTAAATTCTGGAAACTCTAACAAAAGAAAGTCCATGTACAGTACATATATATTGAGACCGTATAATTACCCAAGGTTCTTTCACGACTTTCCTGGAATTGGTTAGTGGCAGAAGTCTACGGGCAATCCACTATGACATGATCCAGGGAGTTGCACATGGTATATATTTCAGACCGTCAATCAGATGAAACAAAGGCACCAAATCAACTACAGATGCATACAGGGAGAAGTGTTCCTTTGCTTCCATGCCAATGATTTTCTTAAATATGACTTTCCCGCAAAGTATATCATTTGACATAATAACAACTGCGTCGAAAGTTTAAAATACTAAAGCCACACCGCCAATGGCTATTTCAGTAAACAAATTAATATGTAGCCTCCTCTTAATTCCTCTTTTGCGTGATAAAGTGTTAATTCCAGAAATGGTTCATCTTTATTTTGTCAGGTAGTTTCTAGTAAACAAACTTTAAAAACAAAAGGAGTATAACTGGAATCCAATAACACCTGCATAAAGAAGGCAGATGTCTCTAACAACAAATCATGTATTTCGAAAGCTTACTAACATGTTAAATTCCGTTTAAACAAGAAGCTTGCAGTGTTTACTCGTACTCTCTCTGGTCCTGCCATTGCTCTCAGCAGTACTTTCATGTTTCGCTGTAACAATCCAGAGACTCAAGTCGAGGAAGTCGTGCTAGAGAAGAGCAATGGTTTAGTAATATAATTAGTGAAAAGCGTGTTTTTTTTTTTTTTTTTTTTTTTTTTTTTTTTTTTTTTTTACAGACTTACTTACCCAGTCGAATGATCATTAACTGTAAAAATACGTCATGCAATACCTGTGAAGTTAATAGGCTGCTGAGAAGTAGATGAAGATACACAAGTGAGTCAAGAAAAAAATTATGGGTAGGCAAAAGTCGCAGCTGTTCCCACATGGGTCAACGTGATTACGTCTTTGTTTATCCAGTGAAAACAGCAGATTTTGTTTATAACTTAACATTTAAGTTAAGTATACAAGAGAATACACTACTAGGAACTTAACAGCTAATCATTTAATTCAGATACACAAGAGAAACTACTACTCAGTTTGTTTCAGAATGAGGTTTGCAGAAGTAACTCCTTCCCCCGCACCGTTGGGTCCCACCTCAGCCGATACGTCGAAATCTCGGTATTGCTCACCCGTGGACCCTCTCCGCATTTCAAAAGGGCTTTACTTCAATTCTACCTGCGTTTAGCTGGTTCTACTTCCAGTTTCTTAGCATGTACTTCGGCGTTGTCAGTTTCAAAATATAACAGCTTTCGATATGTACTTTTATCGATCTAGAAACGGTATTAAATTGTCCGTAGCAGTCTCTTCCAAACGAAATGATATTATTTTGGCTCAAGTCACACGACAAACGAGCGGGAACCATGCTCGATGGTCTCTCAGTTTGTACAGATTCGATTCTCATCGACGCCTGGGGCGACACGATGGCCTAGCATTACCTTGTAACGCTCTAATTACTTGATTCTCGACCCAGTCAGCCTAGGGGTAGCGTGCTGCTTCGCGTTGCAGGAGTCACCGGTTCCAGTCCGGCCTAGGCCATGGGTGGTTTTAGTTAAATGCTGTGTTCGTCTTGTGTCGTCCTTACAAAACAGGGAAAATATTCACACTGATATGAAATCTATACATTGTAAGAGAGACAAACACGTTGAGCTGACTGTATGGCTAACATGGCTAAATGCCATTAAAAATAATTACTTTCTCAATCGGTAAATGCGACACACTTCCGCAATTTCAAGAGGTTTAAATTCATTTCTACCAGTGTTCTGCTGGTCCTGTATTTAATTTCTAACCCAGAGCTTTGAAATTTCGACTTAAAAAATAACGTAACTTCTGTAAATTTACTTTTATTTTTCTGAAAATTGTGTTAAATTGCCCGCAGTTGTTTATTTCATACGAAACAATATTATTTTTCCTCAAGTAACATGATAAACAAACGGGATATACTCGCCATTTTGTTATCTTACAAATCGTATCCCTTCCTCCCGTCGCGGGAGGTGCTGAAAAGAAATTGTCAAATATTCTTCGATTTCTCAACATTTCTCTGCACAACGTCGTCTACCCTGTTGTCCACCGTTGCATAGTTTTGGAGTACTAGCCGTTTCCATGTCACTCATAATTCTGGAAAGCAACCCGGTACCGACTGGAGAAGATATAACCACCCCGGTAACATGCTGGGTAGACGAATTCTTCATAGGTAGGAGTTAATTGCTTCTGGCTTTACGCCTCGTCAACGTCGAGTACATTAGATGCAGGAAACGACTGGGGGCAAGGAACGGGAAGGAATTTGGCCATGGCAATTTAAAGGAACAATCCCGCCATTCGCCTGGAGTGATTTGGGTAAAATATCAATATCGCTAATCTGGCTGGCCGGACGGGGATTCGAACCCACGTCCTCCCGAATGTGGAGGTACAAGTGAGAAGAAGAGTAAAACAACATAGCATGTTTGGAGCATTGGCGGTTCATCGTAATGAAAGATTCTGTTCGCGTGGTTTACAGTTACAAGCTAGGTTGTTCGCAGATGACACAATGTTGCGTAGTGGGTTTAATAGGATGAAGGATTGATTCAGCGAGATCTGGATAGCGTATCTAGTTGGATAGTCAGCATGGGATGAACGGAAAATAAAAAAAAATTAATCTACATTATAGGTAAATAAATAGAAATAAAATATTTTTGTTCGATTAGAACAGAGAGAGGTACCTGTTTTTTGCAGGCATAAAATGTGAATATCTTGCATACCTTATGAAAATAAACCGAGATTCGCATAACACACAGAGCAAATATCAGGTGAAGGTTTCAGGTCATTCATCTATTACAGAGAGCGATGAGGGGATGTATCAGGGAAGTGACTCTTGCTTGAGTACGATGGGATAATATGGCACTCACATATTTGTTATTAAATAGAGACGTTAGAGGGAATTCAAAGGAGACCAGTTAGATTACCATGGGACACCATCGGTTACTAAAATAGTATTGGAAATGATTCGATAAAGAGTGGTGGATGCATACGTTGAGCGTGGATGGTATCAGGTGAATAACTAGAAAGAGAATGTGGAAGAAATGATCATTACCATAAACGAGCCCTTGATTTTCGACATAGGGAAGTCGGGACGTAAGGATGCAGAGACTTCAATTAAATATCGAGGGGCGCGTTGAACAATTATACTCTAACAGTGAAAGAAACCCAAAGTAAAATTGAACTTGATGGATAAGTAAATTTGTAGAGAAATTGCCACCGGGGCAAGAGCTCCGAGATAATTCTAAACTCTACATGAACAGGGTAATTACAGATTTTCAGATGGTGGGGAGTAAATGTGTCAATTTGATGTAATGGTCCCTGGTCCAGAAACGACCGAGTCGAAAGATATAAACGAAATAACTCAATTAATCCAACCAGATGTACTAGACGCCTGTCGAGACTGGACACTGTTCAAACGACACCGGGGATATTAGAACGGGTATAACAGAACTTTGTGCCTGAATTGATGCTAAGGGACGCCATTTTGAACAACCGTCGTAAATGTAGCAGCTTGTGTAACTTGTTCAAGTAAATGGAATTCATTATTACTGTATGGTCTCCCTTACATCAAGTTACGTCCATCAACAGGGGAAATTATCTGAGGATATTGGTGAGTATTCAGTGGAAATTCTGTAGGTCATTAGTGGGGATCGGAAGTTGGAGCCCTTAGTTTGAGTGCCGCGAGGAGCTAAGGCAGAATTTGAGTAGATTTTCGCTTATAACTTTCGACTCGGTAGTTTTCGGAACAGGGTCCCTTACTTCAAATTGATACATTTACCCTTCTCCATCATCCTTGAACGTTTGTAACAGCATCACGGAATCGCCCTGTATAAACCTGGGCTGTTTTTGTCTGTGCCTTTGCAACTGCATGACGCAAAAACTAGAGAACCGATTTGGATGGTGTTTTTGATGATTTAAAGCCAATGTCCCAGATTAAAAATTGTGTGACCGGGGGATGGAGCAAGAAATGATAATCTGTTTTTAACCAGAACAAAGGGTCTCCACATATCACACTAAATTTTAGATAAACACTCCTTTCTTAAGCTCAAAAGAAACATACTTAATATCACATTACAACCAGATAAACACTCCATCCTTTGGATACTGTTGATATTGCTCTAGGCTACGTAACTTTCGATATTTATTTCTGGAGCTTTCTCAAATATAGTACTTTAGAATACACGTGAAACATAAATCAAGGATTAACACACCAGTGCACTGTGATATGTTAAGTTCTTAATTTTTCTGTATTACATTACTTGCTCCGTAGATTAAGCTAATATTAATGTAGAACCTTTCATCCTTGTATTATAATGTCTAATTTCCACGCAGCTTTATGAACGTTTGGTTATTTAAGTTTTTAATTTATCTTATTTACGTTAAGTCAAAATATACAGAAAACAACGATCAAAACTGAATCCTGGAGGAATACTGGAAATAATAAACTGGCTAAAAGAAATTAAAGTTATTACATGAAATTTAGGGTTTTTTTCTCTTCTCCGGGATAATGATTGCTACTCGAAACTAAAAAAAATTCAAATGATAAGCGAATTACTTCACACACTTAGTAGGTCTGCGTGGTCGCAGAGGCCTGGAAATGTTTGTAGTAATAAACACTGTGCACGTTTAAACATTATTTCATAATTTAACTGGAGCCCTACAATTTTAAGCATGTTGACCACAATTTTGAGCTGCTTACACGTGCTATTTTTTTTCTGTTTTTCCTCTTAAAAATACTGTGCTAGTGATTTTCTGTTGTTCGTCGCAATGCTGAGCTGAGGCTGCTAGTAACAAAGCAGGCTATGCGTCGGCTTGTCAAGCCGATGCCTCTGCGAGTTGGTGATGGAACAACAGCGCCGTTTGCGCTGTTATCGGTACGCGGAGTTCCGCTATCACCAAAGGAGACGACTCGCCTACGCTGCTACGTGGAACTTCCGCCCAACGGATAAAGAAGTTATTTTTCTCAACAAGTCTCATGCTTTGAGCACTGTTTAGCGGCAGTCGTCTGAACACTCTCATCATTTAGTTAATATCTAAAAGTTTTCGTGTTTTAGTAGTTTGTTGCCTTCGATTTTTGCACCGGTTGAAGGATCTCGTTCGCAAATGAAATCCATACCTAAATCAATATGTAAATGAACTTTGCTTATGAGGTCAAGGCTTAGATAAATCAGCTCCAACGCTGCTTAGGAAAAGGGAACTACTGGTAGTAACGTCATTACCGGACTGAAGATTCACAGTCCGTTGTCAATAAATTATTCTGTGATACTAGTTTTAATATGGGTCACGAAGCCGACAGAGAGAGACGTTAAGCAGTGAAGCCGACAGAGTCCCATTTTTCTGTATCAGTCAGGGAACTGCTTACCGAGACCCAGTATTGAAATATGTGCTCATACACAGCAACTCTTTAAGAATACTGATATGAAAATAAACTATTTTCTCCTACCTGATTTGTACATTACTAACATCTTTAATTATTTAACCTTTTTACATTATTTCATGCTGATTTCATGTATGAAAAACTTAGGAGTTCAAGGCGTAACTGTATAATCTCCTAAACTTATTTTGTGCTAGAATTCGTATTTGGGTGCACGGCACTGCACCCGCCAAGTCGATTCAACGGCGGCACTGCCTTCCCTTTTCTCGAAGCGATTCGGGCAATTTTTTAACCTCAATTTCTTCGGTCGTGTTCATGCTACGTGTCTCAAATTTCTGTTATGCATAGATATCAGCAATCTTAGCAAACTTAATAAATTTTAATTTTGTTACTGTTCTTATTTCGGATGTTATTCGGATACAAACTTCAGCGATTTTGTCACTCACTCACTCACTGACAGACTGACTGACTGATGATCATCAAACCTCTAAGGCACTTCCCGTAGCCGTAGAAAGCTGAAATTTGGTACACAGATAAAATTTTACCCACATATTATAAGAAAAGTCGGAAACTTGTAAATTTCCATAAACCTACTCCTAACGTGAAATCGCTTTCTACCCGAATAACTTTATATAACTCAGATTTTCACTGTGGAGTGAGGTTACTATGTTAGCTAATATGTTAAATTTTACTTCTATCCTTTTCTCCCTTGGAAGTTATTGAAATTCAAAATTTTATTTCGGCACGACACCCCGACATCAAAATTTCACTGTACTTCCGGTAATCCAGAGACAAGTAATTTGGTACACATACATGATTTCATACCTAAATCATAAGAAAATCTAATATTGGAGTTTTTCCCGTATTTATTTAATTACAGTCCCAGACATGAAAAATTCTGGCACATATTTGCGGCTTAAACGCTTTGCTCCGGATGAAGCTAGAAACCTGAGATTTCTATACTACATAGAGGTGAGCAAGTTTAACGAAATCCTTAAATTTTACTTTGTTCCTATGCTTGCTATGGAAGTTACTTGGAATTTACTTACAGTGGGGGTTAATTCAATGGCAATCGATACTGGTCACCCAAGATGCACACTCATTGTTTGCAGAGAGCTTGGCATTGAAGTGATATTTCAAGTTCTAAGTTTCGTATGAAATAGCGCTGAACAATAAACTTTACGAAGCTTGTCAGAAACGTTTTTCCAGCAAATTGTTACTGTGGAAAGCGGCGTCAGTGAGCTATGGAAGCATATTAAACAGCAAATAGAAATCATTGCCTGGTAATTTAGAAAGAGAATTGGTAGAAACAGCAGCCAAAAAATGTAGTTCTTCTTAGTATTTTTACGCAGCACTTACAGTATATTCTACTTTATCAATAATGATAGCGATGAGAAGAATGTTTTTTAGCAACCTCAAGAAAAAAAAGGATCTTGCTGTGTCCGAGAAAGAGGTTTTGTCAGTAATTATTCATTTGTATTATTGGTACTACCACCATTTGAGTGAGAATATTTGTAATTACAAAAAGTAAATAAATCAAATATCGGTACTGTTTATTATATACGCAGTAATTTTAATGGTAGTATGGTATGAGAAAACAGCACAAAATATAATAAGGAAATAATTATATTCCACTCGAGGGTGGGGCGTCGGGGTACGTGGGGAAGCAAGGTGTTCAAATGAGGTCAACTGGAATCACGTAGTTTATGGACGCACCCTTAAAACAGAAATGAAATACCACAAAAAAATTAAAAACAGTCCAAATCTCGTGTTTGTTTAGTGGCAAGAAGTTATTATATCTTGTCCTGTCATACTTTTTAGGGTTTGTATTCAATTCACTTTCAAAAACAGAACGATTTCTCTGGTTGTTATAGAACATGGATTTAAAATTAAATTTTTTAAAAAAATCTGGCGACTTGGACATTGTTTAAGTGTAATTTTTACTGAAATGAAAGTCATATTGTTTATTACTAACTAATACCCCCGACTTCGTACTGGTGGACTTAGAATTTAATTGCCAGAATTGAACATAGAAAGCTGTTAGTAACGTAGGATTAATCCCAAACAACACCGAGTCGACATAATATGACAGGAAAGTCATCACTATATCATTTTACCCCGTCGAACCTGTCTGATGAAGAGAATCAATTTCCAACATATTCAAAAACAGAAAAACAAACGAAGGTGCAGGGAGGTGGAAGGGAGAGGGGGGGCGAGCAGCTTTATTTCAGCTTGGTCTTTTCTTCTTTCTTCAGCATGAGCATCCGATTCTTCGGTTCTAATAACTTTAGCTGTTCGTGCTCTGCTAGAGCTACACCTTATGCCAGGTTTACACCCGCAGGACATGTCAAAATAGAAAACAAAATAAACTGGTGCCAGAAACCTTTAGGCAGACACAAAATATTAGTACAGTGCAGAGCAAATCGACATCCGTACTAAATAATACGTTTTGTCTCTAAACGAAATTTACTAACAAATCACATACTAACAGACCGCGCGAGACTAAGACACTCATCCGTCTCCCTGTCACCATTCCATAAGTTCTCAAAATTTCGTGACTACAACTGTTATTCGTACAGAAAAAAAATGTCCTGTGTCCTTCCTACAGATACAAAGTATTTCCTTGTCGAATGCCATCATTATCGGTATAACCATTTAGTAGTCAAAACGAAACGTAACAAAAAGACAGAGACTCACTTCCGCATTTATAATATTATTAGTGCTGATAAAACACAAACTGACTGCGATAGTAACAACCACTGAGGGATTAATATAGCATAAAAAAGTCTACAACTACAGCATTGCTCCCCTAAATTTGTGATATCTACAGTTTGACATGGAATCCGAACAACCGACCGTCCAGGCGTGGCTCATACGATCAAAAAAAAAAAAAAAAAAAAAAAAAAACTCTTGAAAATCTTTGCTTCCAGCGGGATTTGAACCGCAGACCAAGTCCCAAACATCAGTAGGCAAGCGCATTAACCATTGAGCTACCAGAAAGCTATGTGGAAAGGTACTACAGAGACGTAAACATCCTACGTTTCTGTCTGTCCTGTTCAGTAATTTTTCAAAATTATATGACAACATGTATTTGGGTGCACGGCAGTGTACCCGCCCAGTCGAGTCAGCGGTGGCACTGCCACCCTTTTATCGAAGTGAATCGGGCCATTTTTGAGCCTCAATTTCTTCTGTCGTATTCAAGTTACATGTCTCAAACTCCTGTTATGCATTACCGGATTAACCACGTAGCAGGAGGTAGCAAATGCTACGGGCCTCGCGTCTCCTAGGGGGGCCACGCACCTAGGCCTGATGGGCGACCTTTTTTATTTTTTATTTTTTATTTTAGCACTACAATTTTACCCCGGACGGCAAAAATCAAGGTCCTCTTCTTCCCATTTGCTATGGGCTCCGCGCTGTCTTAATCCGGACCTGCTGTTATGCATAGATATCAGCAATCTTAGGAAACTAACTAAATTTTATTTCGTTACTGTTCTTACTTCGGATGTTATTCGGATACAAACTTCAGCGATTTTGTCACTCACTCACACACTGACGGACTGACTGATGATCATCAAACCTCTAAGGCACTTCCCGTAGCCGTAGAAAGCTGAAATTTGGTACACAGACAAAATTTTACCCACATATTATAAGAAAAGTCGGAAACTTGTAAATTTCCATATATCTACCCCTTACCTACCATTAACATGAAATCGCTTTCTACCTTAATAACTTAATATACCTCAGATTTTCTTTGTAGAGTGAGCTTACTATGTTTAACGAATGTGTTAAAGTTTACTTCCATCCTTTCCTTACTTTGGAAGTTATTGAAATTCAAATTTTTATTTCGACCACGACACACCAACATCAAAATTCCACTGTACTTCCAGTAATCCTAGAAACAACTAATTTCTTTACAAATATATGGTTTCATCCCTAAATCATAATAAAAGTTTAATATAGGTGTTTTCCCCGTATTTATTTAATTACAATCCCAAACATGAAAAATTCTGGCACATATGCCTGAGAATTTTTTAATGCATAGAGATCAGCAAGTTTAACTAATATCTTAAATTTTACTTTGTTCCTATGCTTAGTTTGGAAGTTACTAGTAATTTTGTTTATGGTGGTAGTGAAACTAACGGCAATTGCTCGGCTAAGGCGCACACCCCTTGTTGTCACAGAGTGGGGCATTGTTGGTAACATATATTGATGTCTTAAATTCGGAAATGTTCTTATTCACCGATTTTCAAATGGAATCATTACATTTGAGTGGCTATTCAGAATAAGCGACAAACTTACAAAAAGAAATGAGATCCCACTAAACCAATTCTTGTAAAAATAGGCCAAGTCTCTTGTTCATGTAGTGACATAAAGTTATGAGATCTTCTTCTGAGTCAAGTCTACACTTTACAGTGTGTAAGCCGTAAAGCCATAACAAAAACACAACCTGGTAGGGAGAGTGTGAAAACAGAAGTGGAAGAAAAGTTTGTAAGACGATAGTGAGACCAGCCCCTGACAGTGTGAGAAAAAAAAATTGGAAGCCTCTGAACCGAAAATACTGAAGTGGATAAAAATGTAGGAATGCGGAGATGACGAGTGGAACAGTTAGAAGGAAGGCTGGAGTTAAAAAAGTTTCAAAGAACCTCCGAGAAAGGAAAATTATGTTGAAAGAAGTATGAGCAACCAGAAGGAGGAAGGAATTAGAAGCCTATTGTGGTAGGAACTATTGAGCGAAGATGACATTGAGGATATGAAAGAATGAATAGTGAAGCATAATTACAGGTTACTCAAACGTGAGTAGAGAAAGAACTTTGCTATCACTGGTACCCAAATTTTAATTCATCTGCAAGATTGAATAAGCTGTGGCTTGATGGATAAAATACTCTTTTAATTTCGTGATAGAAATTCAGTTTTACTTCCTAGACAGTCACCGAACGATGAACATAATTCATGAAAAATGCTTTTCCTTAGGAATTTCGGATCACCTTTTAATATCAGAGTCCAATAGTAAATTAGATTTCATCCAAAGTGAAATCATATGCACAGAGCTTCCAGGAAACATTTCTGAATTGTTTCAAGGAATGGGAGAGTGTAAACGTTCATGACCAGTTAAGAGTGGTATATTTATAACTAAAAAACTTATCGTTACGATCGTAACCTCCATAACAGTTTTTTTTTTCTTTTTGCTGTGGCTTTACGCCTCGTCGACGTCGAGGTCATTAGAGGCCAAAAGGACTGGGGACAAGGAACGGGAAGGAATCGGCCATGGCTTTTTGAAGGAAGCATTCCAACATCCACCTGGAGTGATATGTGGAAACCACGGAAAACCCAAATCTGAGAGCCCGGACGGGGATTCGAATACGTGTCCTCCTGAAAGCGAGGCCAGAGCGTTACCGCTCATCCACCACGCTCAGTAATAAACGTATACTATCGCGTGAGTTGCGGGCACAGAGTTTCAACCAATGCGTTTCATTCAGTTGCTGAAAATAAGATAAAAAGATTTGACGAGGTCTCTTGTTTGATGGAAAGCTTTTAATTGTACACAGATTGTAATCTTACCATCTTGAATGAAAGATTGCTATTATAGTGTTAAGCATGAGTTGAACTTTTAAGGCGATCATCCAAACTGAACTTGGTAACTGCTCAAATTAATCCACTTACCTTTCTCGGAAATACATGTTTGTATGGAATAAAGGAAAACGACAAGATTAAAAACTTTCATGATTCCCTTTTAACCTAAGTTTCAAGTCAGGATCGATGGTGGAGGATGCCTTAAATTTCATCTTCCTTGCCCAGCGCTGCTAGATAAGTTATAAGGAACTGTAGAAATTTATTTATTTGTTTCGATAGGCCGATAGTTGTTCAAAATTATGTAATCGTACTTTAACTTCTTCTTCCATCTCGACATATAGATAATACATTTAAAGACTGCTCTATCGTTAACAGTACCTCTTTCTTAATCTTATCATTGTTGGTCTCTGGTGGAACTCGATCACATATTGTGTAGGCTTCCAGGGAACAATGTGGTTTGGAACTGGGCATTTTCAAATTCCACAATACTTTTAAAAAATAAAATTAGTTTCATGGATTCTCGTCAAGATAAGAAGAAATAAAATAGTACTGGTATGAATGTTTTATTCATAATTTCATCATTGCCATTTTCGGATCCATGGAGGTTCAGTCCTCACTTGCTGTTACTGAATTTTTAGTTGTTTGTTTATATCTTTGATAATAATTGATGAATTCGTACGTAATTTGTAATAGTGTACCCAGCTGTAATTTCATAACAGTCAATCTTGTTATTTTTTGTTGATGGCTTTACGCCTCGTCGACGTCGAGGTCATTAGAAGCGGGAAAGGACTGTGGAAAGGAATGGGACGGAATTCGGCCATGGTCTTTTGAAGGAGCCATCCCAGCATTCGTCTGGAGTGATTTGGGGGAAACCATGGAATACCCAAATTAGGATGCCCTGACGGGGATTCGAACCCACGTCCTTCCGAATGCGATGCCAGAGCGTTAACCGCTCACCCCTCACGCTCGGTGAAGTCAAGCAACTCGAATTTTTTGAGATCATATATTCCCAGATAGCATGAGTTAAGAATTGTAACAAAGTCTTAAAGCATCTTCATCTCACGATTATTTGCAGTGTTGCTAAGAAGTCATAAGTTATTTCATCATACCAGCTCGTAAGTGTGCGTGATGCTATACCGCCAACTTGGTTTTAACTCAACGTACTCGTTTTCTTAAGCCATCTCGTTTCAGTATTCAATAATTTACGTAATCATTAAAACAAAATACTTACGTCGTGCCCTTGTAAATCCCAGCACCTAAATCAGAGATATGTTAAGCGTGAAGTTCACGCATGAAAACTTTCTCGTCGGAGGCAGTCGTCCGAGAAAATTTTCTACTCCATTTATCTGAATACTAACTGGAAAAGTAATTTAGTCGCTCCCCCAGCGCATAAACCTGTCAGCGTATATACCGCTGTTAAGATTGTCGCCAGTTGGGACCAATTTTTTTGTACTGCTCAGTCCACGGTAGGAAA
The DNA here is from genome assembly GCA_031002005.1 of Vandiemenella viatica. Taxonomy (NCBI): domain Eukaryota; kingdom Metazoa; phylum Arthropoda; class Insecta; order Orthoptera; family Morabidae; genus Vandiemenella; species Vandiemenella viatica. The sequence continues at coordinate 340,328,202 of CM061921.1, read as the reverse complement.
CGGCTCCTGCGCGACCAACACGTACGATTTTTCAAGGTAGGAGTGAAGTGGAAACATAATGGATAATAAAGAATTCCTGAAACTCCAACAAGGCTTTCACGTAAAAGGGAATAAAAATTGGATTTGATGATATCAACAGTTTTTGGTTGCGTTTTCAGGAATAAGACTCTGGTTATTTTTCTATGTGGTTTTTCAAACTAAATTCCCCACATCTCCACTGAAGCTCTGTTTCATTTGTTTTCTGTAGAGCTGGTGTTTACTCTCACAAAGGCTAAGAAAAATGATGTCTACTAGAATCCTGACTTAAATATTCAGTTTCAGATCAACAGTTTTTGAAATACAGTCAGTTTGCGTATAACTGTGCACTTTAGACCTTTTCTATTGGTTGAAGCTTTGTGGCTTCATTAGAGTTAGGAGCTGATGATTCTGTAATGGCTGGACCTGCAGTTTAAAACATATTTTTTTTTTAAACTGCTTAACGTCTCTTAACAGCGAGGTCTTTAGAGACGGGAAAGGTTGACGGGCAAGGAATGGGAAGGAATTCGGCCTTTGCCTTTTGAAGAAAGCATCCCGGCATTTGCCTGGAGTGATTTGGGAAACCATGGAAAACCCAAATCTGGATGCCCGGACGGGGATTCGAACAGCCGTCCTCCCGAATGCGAGGCCAGTACGCTAACCGTTACACCACTACGCTCGGTAGTTTAACATGGAATGGGAACCACGGAGTTCACGTGGCGTACTTCACAGACATAAAAAACAGTTTGCGAGAGCTGAGGTTCAAGCTAAGTACATGCAGAATTTACATACTAAACCTGTACTCGAACCGGAATTATTACATTTTATCAGAGAGCTACCAGACCTCGTACCCTGAAAGATTAAAGTAACCTTAAATTATGGTTTCTTCTCCGGGAAATTTTGACCACTTTTATTTAGGATTGGAAAGGATGCAATATTTATACTTATATTATAAATGCGAAAGTAACTCTGTCTCTTTGTCTATGTGTCTCTCTGTCAGTCCGTTTGTTATGTTTCCAGTTCTAAATGGCTAATCCGATCGTGATGAAATTTGATGCTACTTGCCATTAGGAAGGATATAGGATACTTTTTCTGTATAGATAATACATATTGTCATGTAATTTTGACGGCGATAGACAGACGCATAGGATGTGTAAGTCTCTGTAGTACCTCCCGGTATTGCGGTCTGGTAGCTCAGTAGTTAATGCGTTTGCTTCCTAATGTTTCGAGCATGGTCTCCGGTTCAAATCCCGGTAGAAACAAAGATTTTTAAGAATTGTTTTTGATCGTATGAGCCACGCCTGGACGTTCAGTTGTTCGGATTCCATGTTAAATTGTAGATCCCACAAATTTAGGGGTGCAATGCGTGGTCTAACCATGCTGTACGTGTACAATTTTTTACGCTATATTGATCCCTCAGGCTTTGTTTCTCTCGCAGTCAGTCTGTGTGTGATCTGCACTAATAATATAAATGCGGGAGTAAGTCCCTGTCTTTTTGTTGCGTTTTGACGACTAAATGGCTACACCCATATTGATGGAATTTGACAAGGAAATAATTTGTATCTGTAGGACTGGCAAAGGACATTTTGAGAACTTATTGGATGGTGACTGACAGACGGATGCGCGTGTTAATCTGTAATGTTACATCGGTTGCTCAAGATGTGCATCCCGCACAGTCTGTAAGTGTATGATTTGTTAGTAAATTTCGTATAGAGACAAAACTTATTATTTGGTATAGATGTCGATTTGTTCTGCACTGTACTATTACTTTGTGTCTGCCTAAAAGTTTCTGGTATCAGTTTATTTTGTCTCCTTTCTTGACATGCCTTGCAGGCATAAACCTGGCCTAAGGTGTAGCTCCAGAAGAGCACGAACAGCGAAAATTATTAGAACACAAGAATCTGTGCCCATGCTGAAGAAAGAAGAAAAGACCAAGCTGAAATAAAGCTTCCTTTATTTAACCCCCCCCCCCCCTCACATTCCCGCACCTTCGTCTGTTTTTAAATATGTTGGAAATTGATTATCTTCTCGAGATAGGCTCGACGGTAGAATGATATAGTGATGGCTTTCCCATCATATTATGCCGACTTGATGTTGTTTAGAACAAATCTTAGGTTACTTACAGCTTTATATATCCAATTCTGGCAAAAAATTCTAAGTCCACGCGTACGAAGTCGCTGGTAGCAGCTATTTTACTATATATAAGAACGAAGTCTTTCTCGGCGTTGAAAATGTATAAACTGCTCTCGGGTGATTAGCCGAGTCAAGAGTGCGTTGTCACACGATATTTCGGCGACTAGATTCATTGCCGCCATCTTCTGGTGAAGTTTATTATATTTATGAATATGAGATAATGACATAATCTTAGGTTTGCTGATGCAGCCGCACTGAGTCGCTGGCATCGATTATTTATTCTGGTTAAAGTCATAATTTAACATTGTTATACTGCCTGCTTCCATCAGTTCCGCCAGGTGAAATCAAACCAATTCTGCTGCTATCAACATCAGAAGAATCCAAGGCACTCGAAGAAGATTTTGAATTACTTTTCTTTTCCCCACGAGTTGGCCCCGCTTTTACTTTTTTTTTCAAACTGTTCATATTTGCATATCCTCTTCGTATGTTTTATTTTTTTTATTTTTAAGATTATTAAGACTAGATATGTGAGCCTTGTTTGTAGAAAGTTTAGGAAATTACAGTTTGCATTCATATATCAATTGTTCTCCCAGTCGTGATTTAAATGCAACATAATCACATAAATGTGGCCAAGGATTTTTAATATTCTTGTTGCTCTTGTTAGCGTTGCTGCTTTCAATAATGGATTCAAGATTTCAGTTTCCATGACGTAATCGTGTCAGGAATGTCATTTTAATTTATTTCACTAACGAACACCAAACCACTGCCAACTAAAAGTGAAATTTTCTTGGCAGTAAAAAAATTTGGATTATAAAAATATCAAAATCAATCACCAATCGAATTAGAAACTAGTAGCGAACTTCGGTTTGCAGACGTAAAATAGAAACGCTTAATCCGTTCGCCATCCGACTCACCGAACGTACGAGCGTAGCGTCGAGTGCAATTCAAACAAACCAAGTACATCAACTAGCAATGTAACAGACTAAACTTAACGGTAGTTCAGTTTAACGGAAGTTAAGAAGACCATTAATGATTTTTTTATGTTAACTTAAAAGTTTTTTTTTTTTTTGGCTTTCGGCGACTAAGCCATTCAGCCAGCTCAATGTGTTTATGATATCTCTTCATGTGAATTTTTTAGTTTCTCCATTGCGTTTATGCTTCCTATGTATAGACACCACAGGACGGACAGGACATTCACACAGACACACAGACACACAACACTTAAACATCCATGCCCGCGGCCGGATTCGAACCGGTGACCTTCGGCACGTGGAGCTAGTGCTCTAGCCCCCACGCTACCGAGGCCGGCAACTTAAAAGTTAAATTTTTGCAATTCTGTTAAGGTTCGTTAATTAAAGATTAACGGATTAATGGTTTTCTGCCAAGCTGTGTCCGTTGTCAAGGTTCCTGTCAATCACTTCTGACCACGACAAGGAAGATCGCCGTATTGTGCACCAAGCACATCGTAACCTCTGCGCCTGCCATCCGAGAACAAGTAATTTTGTCATCTCGCACCATTGGTTGGAGACTAGCAGCAACCGTCCCATGCGTAGACTACCATTAAAACCAAAACACAAGCGGCTGCGTTTGGAATGGTGCCGTAAGTGATGAATCGCGGTTCTGCTCTACGTCAGATGACCATCGTCGGCGAGTATGGTGCGGACCTGGCGAGAGGTCACTATCTTCCAATGTTTTGGAGAGGCACAGCGGTGTTACTCCTGGCATCACGGTGAGCCATCGGGTATGATTTGAGGTCATGACTGGTAGTTATTAATGGAATTCTGACGGTATAACGGTGTCACGGACATCCTGCCTCCTCAAATCTGCATTGTTTCGCAAATTATAGTAGGCTTCACCATTATTTGAGAATGAGTCATCATGTATTTCTTCAATAAAACTGTAATAATTGGAAAGTTCATGATAGATTTAATTCAGGATGAAAAACTAACACGTTTTATTACGAGAAACATTCATATCCAGGATTGACAGAGAAAATAGTTTAGGAGAAATCAGGGCCATAATTGACTCCTTTCTGAAGTCGTAAGGGATACATCGATAAGGTAATGGAATAGGAAGGATTTATCGAGTGAGAAAATTTAGATTGAGACAGGAGTTGGGTTCGATGAACCGATCTCGCTCTCCTCATGTGGTTTTTCTATGGTTTTCAGAGGTCACTCCGAGCGAATCCCGAGATGGTTCCTTCAAATAGATCATAGTTGCTCCCTGTCACATACCGTATATCCTTTTCATTACACATTAAGATAGATACAACCCACACTCCGGCACCTACTTCTAGTGAATCTTGGAGTGTCAGTAATAGTAGTAGTAGTAATAGTACAATTGCATAACCACTGAGCCACTAGACCGCTCTAATAATACACACGAACAAGCAAAAACTGTTATGTTCATTTCGCTCCTTTAACATAATACATCTCCAACAACATGGGCCTTTGAAACCACCACGGAAAAGAGATTCACCAGTAGATGTGGAAGTACTGAGTGGGAATGCCAGGGCCCTTCATTCGGGAGAACTCAGATACGAATCCCCGTCCGGCCATCCAAATATCGATACTCTGCGGTATCACGATGTTATTCCAGGCGAATGCTGGGTTGCCGGGATCGTCCATGTAAAAGGAAATTTCCTAATTTTTTTCAGTTCCTTGCTTCCAGTCCTTTCCCGCATCTAATGATCTAATGACCTAGACAAAGCATAAACCCTCAAGCAAAAAAAAAAAAATATAATATAATTATGTTTTACGTTTGCACATGGTATCTTATAAAATTATAGACTATAGACATGAAGAAGTAATGAGAGGTTGTGTATCTACTCTTCTGCTGCACTATTGATCAAGTACCGAATTATGAGAATTATTTTCATCAACTCCATAGGTACCGGCTAGCCTCGGGTGTGGCCTTGCTCATCATACATTTGCTTCGATTAACAGGAAAAAATATTCGTAGCTTTGAGGTGCTTAGATTTCCGATGAACTCTGAAATAAGTGACAAGAAATTTTTACAGAAAAACATTTCACCTCTTTTTTTTTTTTTTTTTTTTTTTTAAAAAAAAGGAAATAAAAAGCTCAATTTATTTAATTTTTATAATTGCATCATCCTTGCTTATGCATGTCGCCAAGCCTGTCTGACCATACTGCTACGTACTGCTAGGTTACGCAACTACAACGCAGGGCTATCAGACAGCGCCAGCTACAGTCGGTGACAATAAAAATGACTACAACGAATATCGAGAAAAAGGAAGATAACAATTTTTTTATTTGATCGACATCCCTTGTATTGTGGAGCTTAGGAAGAGCAGTGAACGTTGTTGTCGGTGTTAACATGAAATTCTCCTGTGACGATGGAGTGCACATGCACCAAGCGAACTGCGTCCTGCTCGAACAATACCTAAAAACTTGAGCTACCTGTGATGAGCTCAATTGTTGCTCCCGCATTATGGACGTTATTAGGGAGCGTCCATAAACTACGTGGCTCCATTTTGGCATGCTGTGAACCCCCCTCCCCCCACGTAGCTTGACGAGGCTTTTGCCTCCCCCCCCCCCGCCCCCGCGTGGCAAGTAGTTTTTTTTTTCCTATGGATTCCAGAAGAAATTTAGTACTGTTTTCTCTTATTAGAGTATCGTAAATTACGTACGGAGATAATTAAATGACGGAAATATTCACATGCTTTTGTGTGTTCTGTACCTCATTTTAACTGTGACAAATAATATAAATGAAAAGCTACGTGTATTCAGGGCCGGCGTTAGGGGGGGTTAGCGGGTCAAAAGTACCCGGGCCCGATTGCTGTTGGGGGGCCCCGATCACTGACTGTAGGGGCCCTCAGGAAATGGAGCCAAGGATCCGCCCATTGTCGCCCGGCCAAATTGTAGAGCTGAAAAAAAAAAGGTCGCCCATTTTACCCCTTTTACCCCGGGCCCGAAATTCCTAGCGCCGGCCCTGCGTGTATTGACTCGGAACATCCCTCCCCCCCCCCCTCCCACGTAGCCCAGAGTAGCTTTCTACCCAACCCCTCCCCCCCTTTTTGCCAAGTCACGTAGTTTATGGACGATCCCTTAGTTTGAGAGTTGTAAGGAACTGAAATGCGGCAGTTTTTTTGTCACACAAGAAAGTTCGACCAGCCAGTGTGACGAGTGAATAGACGTTTACACGTTAAAAAGAAAAAAGAAAGAAAACAGTACACACGCACACGAATATAACCACCGAGCGTGGTGGTGTAACGGATAGCGTTCTGGCCTGGCATTCGGGACGACGGCGGTTCGAATCCCCGTCCGGACATCCAGATTTGGGTTTTCTATGGTTTCCCAAATAAATCCAGGCAAATGCCGGGATGCTTCCTTAAAAAGGCCATGGCCGAATTCCTTCCCATTCCTTGCCCCCATCCTTTCCCGTCTCTAAAGACCTCGCTGTTGAGAGACGTAAGCAGTTAAAAATATATATATATATATAACCGACACACCGTTGGCGAGATCTGAACGTGTTTAACAAGGAGCGGTGGAATATAGTATATGTAGCAGAGCATACACTGGTGTTTGCGACAGGCAGTGCATGGAGTTACATGAAAAATTTCCTGTCGGTAGTTGTGTCCTAAGTGCAAACTTAGTATTGTTGTTCCACTTGGAACAGTATCGATGAAACGATGGCGAAAGACAGGGGAACGACAAAGGAAAATATTTATACGCGTATATAATGGAATTTACTACATCCTATTGATATTCCTTCATTCCCATTTCTGATTCAAAATGATGCACCACGTTCCATTTTATGAAGTTGTCAATGCTCGGGCCTGCAACGAAGAGGAAGTGGATTCGAATCCCTGTCCGTCCATCCTGATTTCTCTAAATCACTCCATCCGAATGCTGGGATAGTTACTTCAAAATGCCAAAAGCTAATAATGTCTCATACCTGGTAGCCATCTTCTTCCGGCTCTTTTTAAATTTTTTTTTTTTAAATGGCAGTTATTAGGGACTACTGACAGAAGTTAATAATTAAAACTTCTTAACCTTCTTAGCCTAAACCGGTAGTGCTACCAGGTACAGGAGACCTACAGTTTAACGTGGAATCCAAACCACGGTAGCGTTCTGGCGTACCTCACTTTACACAGTAAGCTGTGCCGGAGGTGAAGGTCGGGTGAAGGGTTTATGAAAATCCCCGCCGAATGGTCGAATCTTCGCGAATGTGATGCACCAAGCTATTGTGTCAGAAGCAGGAAGGCCAGTTCCTTTCCTCAGGGGCCTTAACGTGGAATCAGAACAATAGAACGTCCCTGCGTAGCTCATAAATCAAATGCAACTTATACAAATTTTTGCTCACCACGGGATTTGAACCCGCAACCGGAAAAAAAACTTTCGGTAGTATGCGCCTTAACCACTGAGCTACCAGACCACCTTTTTTGATGCACACGTGTGCTAAGTATTATCAACATCGAATTAAACTGTGGGTTTGTATAAAGAACGTTTAAAGAAATTATGGTGAGAGGGGAAAGGAGGAGAGGGTTTAGATTGTAGTAAATCAAAACTAAACAGTGGTTTTATATTTGTTCTAAAATATACATAAGCAAAGTTCCATCAAAATCGGATAAAAACTGTTTGTATGAAGAACATTGGTCAGAAAATCATTTATTTTTATATATTAGATATGAATATAATCTATACTTTCACTGCTATGCACGTGTAACGCGTCATACTTATAGCTACAGATATACTGTTAACATTAGCATGTTGGTGACCCATCCAAAAGCGTCCAATGCGCATATCATACGCGCAACAGGTTATAGCAAGTCGGTGACGGAAGTCGCGAACTTGTATAACTGCTTATAAACCAATTTTCGTCGCAGATCACCCTGTGTAGTTTTGCACTCCTATATGCCAACAGAAATTCAGTCTGTAGTTTCTCAAACCCGGTTTTGGACCAGGGATGACAAAATATCACCGCGATAGTATTTCTACATGTTAAATACCGGCTTTAAATGCAATGAGTTGCTAAAACTCTTCATTTTTAGACTCCCATACTCGCTGTTGGTCCATTGCAGACTGCAAATGAACACGGTAGTTTCCCTGGCCCAAAACAGAATATGTATTAAAAATCTTGTAAAATTATATTATGTGGGCCCCATAGAAGTAAAGAGGATCGAAAACAACTTATTTTGCATCAGCGTGCGGGTTACCATTGTTTAAAGCTCGTCATCGGAAAATAAAAGAAATTAATGGCCATAAGAATTGCAATTTTAGACCACTTTCGATATATTGTCTATCTCCAAAAATTCTGTTACACAGGAACTAGATTTTTTATTTTATTATTTTGCTTTTGGCTTTATGCTTAGTCAATGTCGAGATCATTAGGGGCGGGAAAGGACTGGGGACAAGGAACGGCAAGCAAGTCGGCCATAGCCTTTCAGAGGAATTATCCCGGCATTCGCCTGGAGTGATTTCGGGTAACCATGGAAAACCGAAATCTGAATGGCTGGACGGGGATTCAAACTCACGTCCTCCCGAATGAGAGTTCAGAGTGTTCCTCTCACTCATCCATTTTTTATTTAATTTATTTATTTGCTTATGGCTCGTCGACGTCGAGGCCATAAAAGGCGGAAAGACTGGGGGCAAAGAACGGGAATGAAATCGGCCCTCGGCCGTGGCAACTTGAGGCTGGTTGGCGCAGTTGGTGTAGGGAGTCAGAGTTGACGCAGTTGTTACTGTTTTTACGACCCATTGTCACAAGCGAGCTGGACAGAGTTTGTACCACGAACTTGGCAACGGCGCGTCTGGGGCACAGACAAAGAAATAAAGATTCCTAGTGCGACAGCTCCATCCACCAGAGTTTAGAACCATAGTACATGATCCTTTTGTTGAGTACTTTAAACCATATACATTCTTTATAATTAGAGCTACATGGTTCGTCGACAGTGTGATGATTAGATTTGTGGAAGAATACTTCGTTAAGAACCGTAATGAAATCGCCCATGATTTGAAGCTGGATTTCCCAAGATATAGGTTACTACGTTTTCGTTTTTTTTTTTTAAATCTAATATTTGTACCTCCCCCTCCTTTATTTCATAAAATAAAAGCACAGTCACTTTTTGAAACGATTAAAATTTATTAATAAAAAATATAAAAACATGATTGATACAATAATAACATTGTTAAACTATACTATAGATATATATTCCTTAATTCTGAAATTAATTTTATTATAACACGATTAACAGGATTATTTTTACTAACATATAGTTTATCAAATCTATGTTTCATTGAGGAGAGTGCTAATCGTAGCTCTTTTTCTATAACTAAACTGGTTTGATGTTTTAATATCATGGTTTTTGTTGTATATCTTCTCGTTTCGGAAAAATATGTTACTGGTGACAGCTGTATTTGGATTGTTTTGCCTGACAAAACATTATATTCTTAGATTTAATGCAACCAAAATTTGACCAGATCCCTGGTGAGGCACAGACTCAAAAATTGCGATGTCTCTGTACTGATCTCGCATCATACCACATATTCACTATGCATAAATCTTCTATAAATCAGCGACAGAAAGCTCTCCAAATTCTCGTCATACGTCTTTTGCACCTATGTAGACAGTTTCTGCCCAAACAGATGATAGTTAATAATACCCACTTCACCAAAAAATTCGGGGGGGGGGGTATATGGTTTACAGCTGGAGCTATTACCGCAGCTATTAATATGAATACGTCTTTCTTCAGACTAATCATTAACGTTTCATTTAGGGAAAACAAAAAAAAATACTACTAAGTACTTAATTGCTAAACATTTTATTTAGGTTCACAGGAGAACGTTCTACTCAGTACTGAACTGTTACAACAAATGTTTATAAAATTAAAATTGACTGTGGAATCATTGTGTTCCACGTTGATTAAAGGCAGTTCCGTTCCCGTAACTCCCTTCCCCGCACCACTGGGTCCGGCCGCAATAGTTTTATTTTTGCTCGGATTTCTTCTTCCGTCGGTATAGCCGACACCTCCCCGCATTTCCAGAGGGGTTTGCTTCAATTCTACCCGCGTTCCACCGGTTCTGATTTTACTGCACTTGTGAAAACTAAAAACTGTTAGTCGGATATTAAAAACGCTTTACTTCTGTAATTATATACATAATTATTGAAAAAGTAGTTCTCACAAACAGTGTTGGAGGTGGCCAGTGTCCCAATGGGCGGCCTTCTCAGTCACTTTGGCTGCCAGAGTGACTGAGAGCGTGCGCTATTCCGGGAGATCTGGAATTCGGATTACCGCTCCGATACTAATACTGGAAAATGTTTGTTAGATGGTAGAGTAATAATAATAGTAACATTAAATACTTGCAGTTTAGTAATAGTAGCAGTGGTAGACGTATAAAGTGACATGATGAAATATTAAAAATTCTAACCATAAAGTGGACAGGAAACTGCAAACATTATAAAATTAGAAAACTGTAACAAATCAATTATAACAATCGATGCGGTAAGTTTTGAAACCTATAATATATGTTAACAGCAAAACTATCGCATGTATCGTGCCAACAAGCAAAGACTGTACAGATATTGCTAAAACTAAACATTACAAAAATTGAAATTATTCCTTGAGAAATAATGTGTTGAAGTATCAGATGTAAAACTGTTTTGTTAAATTGAGGCCTATTTTAGTTTCCAGATACTAGGCTGTAAAATGTGTGCTAAATAAAAAAAAAATATTTTCGTACCACGCGAGTCAGCTTTTTTGCTTTTCACAGTTTTTCGAAAATTACTTTTATCTGTCATGAAATGGTTTTAAATTGTTTGCTGTAGTGTATTTCAAACGTAATGATATTAGTTTACCTGAAGTCACGTGGCAGACGAGCGTGTTCCGCTTTCTATAGACTCCGTACCGATTCGAGCCTAATATACATAGGCCTATATATCTATGCACTGCAATTCGCCAAATTGTTAGTGGTAAGGGTACTTTGCACCAAAACAAATCTCTACTCTGTGCACTCAAATCCCGAATAGCACGAGACAGGAAAGAATGCATGTAAGCATCAATACGCCACATAATTTCTCTTATGATAACTCTCCCGTCATTGTGCCCAAAATAAGTTAATTTTCGATGCAGTTCATCGCACTCGTAAGCGAAAGTGGATGTTTACATGTCTTCCATAGATCCAATCGATAACTACTTCGTTTGTCTTCCACACAATCCCAGCAAAATCTATGCAATAATTCTGTTACGCTTTCGTAAGGGCTATAACAAGAAGTCACAATTCGAACGGCTCTTCTCTGTAATAGTGTCAATCAGTTCTTTTCAATACTGATCGCGAACGGTGCAGCAATACTCCAAATATGGAAGCACTTGAGTTTTGTACGTAATCTGTATTGATGTGATGTGATCGACCAGCGAATTACAGTCTAGAATTAGCTCTCCTAAAGACTGAAGTTATGTGCAAGTTTCAGTTCATGTTGTTTTGTGCTGTTATGCCCAATTACTTCTGGGAATCAGCTATGTCAATAAATAAACAGTTTACTTTGAACTTCAGGACAAATTGCTTCATTTTATTAGTTATGCATACTGTCTTGCAAGTTTTACTACATAATGTAAGTTCATTGATCGCACCATGTCGAAATAACTGGTAGATCGCGATAAATTTCTAAGCAATCAGCAGAATACTTCCATGCAGATGACTGTATCATCAGTAAACAATATGTAACTGCTATTAATGCTGTCTCCAAGTTCGTTTATAGAAATTAAGAAAAGAAGTGATCCTACTACCCTTCCTTGAAGGACGCCTGATTAAATTTCTATATTAGTAGAGGTTTCTTTGTCGACGACGACATACTGCGAACAAACAATTGGAAAATCTCTTATTCATTCACAAATTTGTTCCGATATACCGTACGCTAGAATCTCCCTAAAAGGTGGTTTTATGGTACAAAGTTGATAGTTTTCTGAAAATACAAAAATTTGCAGAAACTTGTGATCATTAATAACTATCATTACGCCATGAGAAAGTAGAGCCAGCTGTGAAACACGCGATCTGCTCTTCAGAAATCCGTGTTGGTTATTATTATCACTATTACTCCGCGATTCATTAAAAGTGGGTGGCGGGGGGTACATTACACCAATCCTTATGCGTAACCATGAGTAAACAATTCGTTTTCGTATAGAAAATTCACAATGTTCGAGCACATAACATGCTCCAGAACTCTACTTCATACGGATGTTAGAGATATGGGTCGGCAGTTCCTAGAATCTCTTCATCACGTTTCTTCAAAATTGGGAGTATCTGCAAGATTTTCCAAACTAAAGGTACTTTTTTCCCATTGCATACTCTGAAAATACTATCACTGTGATACAATCGAGACACGTCGCTTTTCCCCACTTCAGGAACTCTAATTGCTTTACAATACCTGCAGTATCTATTCCTAACGATTCCATACCTATCTCCACAAAATGTGAAAAAATTGGTATGTTATCCATATTTTCATCTGTGAATGAATTTTTAAATTGTTAATTATGTTAGCCTTATCGCGGCTTTCGTTAACCTAATATTAGTTGTGTATTAGTGCTGGCGTACTGCTGACACTGTAACTTTCTTTTCTTGAATGGAATGCAATTGAAATCGAACCATTTCTGACAGATACATATGGTAAATCCTTAGAAGAGTAAAAAGTACCTTCAGATTGGAGGAGCGTGCAAGTACTCTCAATTTTGAAGAAGGGTGGTCAAAGAGATTCAAGGAATTGCCGATACACATCTCTAGCATCTGTATACAGTAGAGTTTTGGAGCATGTTATATGCTCCAACATGTTGACGTTTCTAGATTTCGGAAGAACAGATCGTGTGAAAAACAGCTGTCCCTGTTTTCGCAGGATGTAATAATAGTTATTGATGACCAAGATTTTTTTTCGATTTGTCGTTAAGTTCTTAGAAATAAAATTGTAACGGAAGTCGTTAAAGACCTCTTGCATAGCATTCTTCACACATCCTCTTAACAACTGTTCTAGGGTACGCCTGGGTTCACTGCATGACTCCGCATGGCTTTTTATCGCACGGTTTTCTTGTGTAATTTGAAGAGCCAACCCCTCTCCGTTTTCATAAAGAGGTTTGCTTCAATTTAACCTCCGTCCGCTGGTATTGCTTACACTTTTCACTTTATATTATAGTTGACTATTTGAGTACTAGCCGTTTCAGAGTGGACACTTTAGTGACTCTCGTTGTTCTGGCTTGCCACGCTAGGACTGAACTTGGGAGACATGTTCACGTCTCAGTCGAGACTCTTGGAAACCCCTGCCTAAAGAAAGATTCCGGTGATGCAAGAAAATTCCATTGTTACTCATCCTATTAAAAGGAACCAAGACATATAACAACAACATAATGTAGTCATGGCCAATTTCTGCCGTATAAAGCAACTGTTACGTCGCTGAAGCTGAGAATTAACTAGGGTTGCCAACAGTACGACGAAATAGTACTGTACTGTATTTGCGGTGTGCGTACTATACTGAAGAGCCATAGAACACTGGTATAGGCATGCGTATGCAAACACAGTGATATGTAGACACTCAGAGTATGGCGCTGCGGTCTGCAAAGCCTGTATAAGACAACAGGTGTCTGGTGCAAGCGTTAGATCGGTTACTGCTGCTACATGACAGGTTATCACGATTTAAGTGAGTTTGAACGTGGTGTCATAGTTGGCGCATGAGAGATGGGACACAGCATCACCGAGGTAGCGATGAGGCGGGGATTTTCGAGAACGACCATTTCACGAGTGCACCGTGAATATCGGAAATCCGGTAAAAACATCAAACCTCGACATCGCTGCGGCTGGAGAATATCCTGCAAGAACGGGACCAACGACGACTGAAGAGAATCGTTAAAACGTTACAGAAGGTGCAACTCTTCAGCAAATTGCTGCGGATTTCAATGCTGGGCCATCAACAAGTGTAAGCGTGCGAAATGTTCAACGAAACATCATCGATATGGCTTTCGGAGTCGAAGGACCACTCGTGTATCCTTGCTGAGTGCACGACACAAAGCTTTACGCCTCGCCTGGCTCCGTCAACACCGACATTGGACTGTTGATGGTTGGAAACATGTTGCCTGGTCTGACGAGTCTCGTTTCCAATTTATCGAGCGGATGGACGTGTACGGGTACGGAGCAAACCTCATGAATTTATGGAACATGCATGTCAGCAGGGGACTCTTCAAGGCGGTGTAGGCTCTGTAATGGAGTGGGGCATGTGCAGTTGTAGTTACATGGGACCCCTGATACGTCTAGATACGATTCTGACGAGTGAAACGTACGTACGCATCCTGGCTGATCACCTGCATCCATTCATGTGCATTCCGACGGACTTGGGCAATTTCATCAGGACAATACGACACCCCCACACGTCCAGAAACTGCTAAATAGTGGCTCCAGGAACACTCTTCTGAGTTTAAACACCTCCGCTGGCTACCAAACTCCCCAGATATTAACATTATTGAGCATATCTGGGATGCCTTGCAACATGCCGTTCAGAAGAGATCTTCATCCCCTCGTACTCTTACGGATTTATGGACAGCCCTGCAGGATGCATGGTGTTAATTCCCTCCAGCAGGTTGTACCAGTTTCTTTGGCTCTTCAGTGTATATAGTGTTGAAGAAATATGTAATACGCGATATAATATTTGATATGGGTGGATCAATCATTTTTTTTAACGAAAACTAATAACAAACAAATCACTTACTTTGTGAGCGTATTTTATGATTACCTATTGAGTGAGGGGATGTGCGTGTAACCGAACGCATCTCTGTCGTGCTGCGTTCCAAGCTGTAATGCTAATATCGAAATTGGCAACGTCAAACAAATGTTTCTCGTACAACTATCTTTGCTTCGTTTTTGTTTTGTTAATTAATTTCACTGGGAAGTTGTTCTTCCTTCTGATATTTAATTACATTAATTTAGTGGTGGAAAGTGGTAGCAAGTGCGCCACCAACAACCACTAAAAAGTGGACAATACAAACAAACAAAATGCTCCAAAAATATAAACCTGAGCGGTAAAGAGAGCATGATTAGATTAATAAAGATCCCCAAAAATGCTATAATTTAAAATGTGCGCCATGTAATTTAACATTTTGTATCGGAGAAAGTGGCTTTGGCCAGGTAAGTTTTAGTAGCTTAAGTTAGGTATTTGCATCCTGTTTTTCCGGTTGTGTTGGTTTATTTTCATCCAATAAAATTGTCGATTCATCTGCATAAATATTTGTTTGTTTATATTCAGTAATATTGTTGACTGATTTCCATGAGTATTTGTGTGATGTATGGTGTTCTATAATTGATTGCAGATTAAACAACATGGAGAATCAAAGAACATAAAATTAAAATTGAACTTTGGAAGAAATCTTCTACGTTAGATCGCATTTTTATTCATCGGGCTCTTCCTCTGCTTCTGTTCTCCTGGCAGAAACTTGTGATGACAAGATAACAGCCAGTGAACTAGTTCTAAACGACAATACTGTGAAGCACAACCTTTCCTATGACAGCGTGCACTGCGCTGTGTAACCTAGCAAAATCAAATATGTTGATTCTAAAACCAATTTGACCGTAAAATTAGGAATCACTGGAATGGTATCACAGATTAATGAGGTCTTAGGACCTTATGCCTTAAAAACTTTTCTGATCGATTTAAATGCCTCTAATTTATATATTTGTTTGCAAACTGATACAAGATATAGAAAAAATTTAATACTATTTCCTTTAGTTTTTCAATATTTTGATACTTAGAATGGGACATGAAACAAACTATTAGACTTATATGAAAATTATGATGAGTCAGCAAATCAGATGTTTGACGATATAAACAAATCAGTATTCCTGCACATTTTTCATAGAACATTTAGTTCCTAATATAGTGAATGGCATGTTGGTACCAGGTGGCTTTCATTGCTACCTTGCGTGGACAGCATACTTTCGAATTGGAAGTCATTGAGTAATCATTTTATTAGTTTTAGGGGAAGACTGTCTTACATATATTCAAAATATTTCGATGATGAATGAAAACTAACTGAGACAGTAAAGTCAAAATCTTTTTTGGATTTCGCGGTCCATTTTTTACATAGCATAAAGCTGATAAACAACTTGAAGGTAACAACATAAAGCCACGATCTCTTGTAACGGAGGCGGGACGGGGCGAATACTCAACAACACGCCATGGGAACAGGACCACCTCTGCTAGCGGAGATGAGACGCAGCTACCAACTCTGTGTCGGTAAACATCAGAGGCATGTTTAGAGGTGCGCTGTTGTCATCTGTTTGCAGCAGCAGTGCGCACCCCTTCTGTTGCTGTAAAGTGCTCTGAGCCAAACGACACTAGGCAACGTGGTGGAGAGGTGGAGGCGAGGTAAGTGAGGACTAACCTGCGGCTCGTGCTCCTCCCTACACTTCGGCTAACGAGATCCCGTCCCGTCCCGCCTTCGTTACAAGACGTCGTGGGAACGTGGCTTCACAATCTTAGATGTACATAATATTATGTCAATTTTAGAAACGGCGCTAGAACAAAGTAAAAGAGAATGCTTCTTTAGTTATAAAACCAAAAAAAATTAGCAATCATTAGAAGAAAAATCCTCCACAGAAAGTGATAATATTAAAAAGAATTTTCTAGTATTCGTTGATAAATGTCTGGAATATCTTAATAGATGCTTTGATTTTGATGAAAGCTATTGGTTATTGTGATGCCACATGACATATACATGAGGTAAAAGTGTTAAAAACTATAGGTAGAAACTTTAAGAGGTAGTGTTGAATAGTTAATAAGGATAGAAATAATAATTTTAAATTGTGGTAGCGAAAATGAGGCAGGCAGTGTACACTGATCAGCCAAAACATTATTAGCTTATTAGTGTGTTGGTCCATCTTTGGAGCGCAGTGCAGCAGCAATTGGCGTGGCACGGATTCTAAAGGTCCTTGTTAGGTTTCCGGAATTGTCTGTCAGCAGATGTCTACGTGCAGGTAATTCCCTTAAATTACGGGCCGGTGGTTCGTGGGCGCGGCGGCTGGGAACGAGCATCTCGGAAACGGCGGGGCTGGTCGGCTGTTCGCTACTGTAGTGAGCATCTACTTATCTACTTAGAGTGGTTGAAGGACGGTGAAACCACGACTGGTGGAAAAGGTGATGGACGTCTACGCCTCATCACAGAACGTGAGGTTTACCCGCTCTGTAAAGCGGGATAGGCAGCGATCTGACAGCAGAGTATAGTTCTGGTACAGAGCGGGCAAGCCTCCGACCTCCACGTTCTGTGATGAGGCGTGGACGTCCACCACCTTGTCGACCAGTCGTGGTTTCATCATCCTTCAACCATTCTGCATAGATGCTCACTACATAGCATGCGAACAGTAGACCAGCCTCTCCGTTTCCGAGATGCTCGTTCCCAGGTTCAGCGATCACAAACCGGTGGCCCCTAATTTAAGGGAATTACGTGACCTGTGCGTAGACGTCTCGTGCCAGACAACTCCGGAAAGCTAACAAGGACTTTTGAAATCCATGCCATGCCGAATCACTGCAGCATTGCCCTCCAAAGATGAACCAACACACTAATAAGCAGGTGGTCATAATGCTTTGGCTGATCAGTGTATTTCTTTTTGGAATTTCCGAAGGCTGCTGTAGCTGTAATTATGGAAGCAAGGTGAAGCCAGGAGCAGCCCGTCGCGGTGTACCACCCCACGAACACCGAACGGTGTCTTTTGGGAGGGGTAGTATCTTTGGGAGCCAGTGTATTCTCCCATTTGGCAGAGACTGTTCACAAGGCAGCCGGGAAATTAGGTAGTTAAGGTTGACAGTGCTCCTCCCATAAAGACAGCAGACAACAAAGTACAGTTAGCCTGAGGGTTTTTAAGGCCCACTGGAATACAACAGGTCCCCAGTTGCTCAGTTTTGTTCAGTTCGTTCAACTGTGGTTCGCTCAAGTGTGGTTATGCCTGCAAGATGTAAGTCAATTTTTATTTTCTCTCTCTTTTTACTCATGCTCCCTCTCGCTACAGGTTATCAAGTGAAGTAAATTAAGAACATTAAAAAGAACTGTATAATTGCCTTAAGTTACGATAACGATGATGAATTGCTGATATTGATGATCACTAGTTGGTAAACGGACTTATTTAATTGCTTACATGTAGATCGTAAGTGCAGACAAATTGGTCACTAGTCAATTTTACAAACTTGATTAAATGCTTATACCTATTTCGAGTGTGGACTTTTGTATCAATGTGATTAAGTTGGACAGAATATAATTCAAATTAGTTTGGTGCATCTATCCAAGTTTTATTTCACTGAAATTGTTCCGACCTTTCACCCTGTGATTAACGAATGATTTTTATATAAATATAATACAAACAGTCTCCGGCAAAGAAGTCCGATAGTAAAAAATGAAATAGTCCGAGAAATATTGAAGGCGGGGGGTCGGAAGTTTACACTATGCAAAATCCAAAAATTAAATCTAAAACACGAGGTTTCATTTGATGACTGTGAGTCAGTGAGTTTTAAATTTACAAGGAAAAATTAGTATCAAAATGGACCATCCTTACTCTGAAATAACGAAAGTAAAAGTTTGCAGTGAGTTTACCGACAGAAAAAAGGGCCAAAAATGGTAGTATGTTTTTTTAAAAATGCCGAAAATAACTTACCAAATGTAATTGTAAGAAGTGCAAAAAATAAGGCTTTATAATAATAAATAAATAAAAAACCAAGAAGGTAATACAGACGGATCCATCCGTAATTTTTAACTAATATTGGCATCACGATTTCTCATTAAATACGTTGTAACTGAAGTTTAACCACAGTTGTTTCCCGCACATCCAAATAAATTAAATGTTACCCTAAGCTTCTTATGCGGGTACATTGGTGACGTTGAACATATTTTCTTAGGATGCAAAATAAAAAAATAAAAAAAAATCTGTTGAATCTGGACCTTGATACCCTAGTTACTGGCACCGAGACAGTGTTGACGTCTGAACTAGTCCCACACATGTTTTATTAGGGACAGATCTGAGGATCTTGCTTGCCACGGGAGTACCTCAACACGTCGTATTGTGTTCAGCGATGACTGTCGGTACTGTACTACCTTGGATGACCATCATCGAAGAATATGGCGACGACTTGGAGAGACGTTATTGAGAGGCACAGCGGTGTTACTCCTGGCGTCATGGTGTGGGGAGCCATCGGATATGACTTCAGATCACTGCTGGTAGTGACTGAGGAAACTCTGACGAAACAACGGTACGTCACGGACAGTCTGCATTCTGATGCGACAGTATGGTGGTGCCATCTTTCGACACGACAGTGCTCGTACACACACGGCACGTGTGTTTATCAGCTTTCCTTGGCACTCAGTCATCGTTTAAACACACTGTTCGTTGGGATTAAATAAAACCACTATATTTTAGTTCAGAAATTTTTCGTAATCGTTTCGTTTTGTTGTATTTTTAATCATGAGTTGGGACAACGAAAAGTGTTCCTTTTATTAAAGAGTATGAAAGACGTTCCATATTGTGTAAGAAGGACGATAAAGTTTATCATAAAGCCCGAGTTCCCATTCTCTAGGAAGCGAAAAGCCAAAAAAAAAAAAAGATATAATTTTTTACTAGTGAGGAAAGTACTAGTGATTACGTTCTTGTCCTTTCAGTCAATGTAATAAGTGAAAAAGATATTTTATGGAGAGGTAAGCTACGTTCTATAAAATCACACCAGTAGTATGTCACTTATAATCATTTCATTTGTCGTCCGGTGTCTCTGATGGCTGAAAGAGTAGCACTTGATCGACAAGCCTGGGATACTCTAGATTTTATCACAAATCAAATCAGTCTAGATTTTGTCTGGGTTGATTCAGAGTCTAGGTATTTACGTACGTACAAACCACAGCAACTTTACAACGACAATACAAACACACACACACACACAAAGTTAAGCACCCAATAGGAAGTGAGGAAACAAAATGAGACTTAACTGGTTGTGAGGTTATGTGATGTTATTTCCATTACTACAAAATCGAATCAAATTTGACGAAAAACTGAGTGGTATGAGCTCACTTATCAGTCTGACGTTGCACCTTCCTGGCCTGCATGAATGCACTGTTTCGGTTTGGATCATAAAACCACTGTATCCTCTCCTGAGGCAAGCTGGCCCACAACTATTGTAATTGGTCATTGATATCCTGGATACTGGCACTGGGACGGAATTCACGTCAAAGCTAGTCCCACGCGTGTGCTATCGGGGACAGATCTAGTGATCTAGCAGGCCACAAGAATATCTCTAAAACACGCAGACAGTTCATATAGACACGTTCCATGTGTGAACTAGCATTGTCCTATTGAACAATGGCAGCACGATACTGTCGCATGAGAGGTATCACATGCGGACGCAGGATATTCGTGACGTACCTTGTGTCGTCAGAATTCCCTCAATCACTACCAGCCGTAGTACCTGAAGACATCCCCCACACCATGACGCCATGAGTAACACCACTGTGCCTTTCCAAAACATCGGAAGCGTGGGTGCCTCTCCCCAGGTCTCCACCACACTCGCCGACGATGGTCATCCGAGGTAGTGCACTGGTTTGCTGGACAATAGCGTCGCAATGTGTTCAGAGATGAGTAGCGGTTCTACTCTCTCTCAGATCATTATCGTCGGCGGAATGGCGGTGACATGGGAATATATCAAAATCTTCAAATGTTATGGAGAGGCACTGAGGTGATAATCATGGCGTTATAGTGTGGGGACAAAACGTATATGACTATGGGTAATGGGTGGTAATTTTTGAGGGAACTCTGACGGCGCAACTTATTATTTTTATTAAAACTATCATTAAATACAGAAGTAATAGCATTAAACACAGTAAAACTTCCTTACATTATGGATACTGATAGTAAAATTTTCAGTACATTTACCGGAAACAAACTTTGAAAGATAGTTAAGTTGGTAAGAATCCATAAATATTGATTTGTATCGAAATTGTATTCAAGATGTATTAAGGATACTGCTTAAAATAACTAAGAGAGAACAAATGTTGTTTTAATCCCTATGATTCTTTCAAGTGCAAATATCATTAAACTATTCTTTTCAGCAACAATCATCATGGAACTAACATGGGGGGGGGGGGGTTATGAAGACACATTAGTAACAAATAATTTCAAAGTACACAATTAATTACAGTTTATAAGAATTTAACATTTCATACAGAATACACCTTTTAAAATGAACACCATCACTACTCTGATATGAAAAATACAAGTTTTTATTTAATGGATTCACGCTGATCTCCGACTCTAATGCGAAAATTAGCTTTCTCCATATTTCATTCGATCTTCATAGGACGCCTGAAAAAGAATATACAGTACATTATTACTTGAGTATTGCACACCCACATATTTTACTATCAAATTTAACATTGCAGAATCCCATAGCAAAATCTAAAGTTCACATTAGACTTATTTTTGCCAATTGTGTGTTTTGTTTATTAGAACACCGGCAGAGAGTCAGAAAAACATAGCGTGTAACATAAAATTGTCAAGTATACAAAAAAATTAATGAGCTAGAAAAATTATAACTCAACTGGTAAATGCCACATTCGTATGAAATCTTGAAATTAATGCTATATTGTTGGTAAATATGGATTTCAAATCAAATTTGAAATTACATCAGTGTAGTGCACTGCAATTTAACTGATGAGTCAAGAATTATTTCTTAATATTCTATACACTTATAGTTCTTGTAGTCTGCCTGTTATTAAAAAAGTTATTCAAGAACTGAAATTTTACATTTGAAATGAGAGAATTGAGAATTTAACGTGATTATCCATGTAGCAACATACAACAATGAGTGTCTTAAACCAACAGAAGCTTGACTATAGGAGAGTATAATGGCAGAGAGGTAGACTTATAAGAACAGATATATATCAAACATAAACTCACCAAAAATACCTGTTCAAATGTTCGATGTCAGCGTAACTGTAAATCAGACGAAAAAAAAATCAAAAGAAAGCGATTTTTTGTTATAATTTTTTATCTATGTATTTGTCAGAATCTTCCTTCCTTGTTCTAACCGGATGGCAAATATTGTAAGGAAGATTGCGTTCAGATATAAAGGCTCATCAGGAGCATTAAATCACGAATTTTCTGCCAAAAATTCATTATTCTCGCCTATTTTATTATGATGCAAATGACTTTAAAGACAGTAAAATTTTGTGAATAGCAGTTATCCTCAGAAACTGTTGCTTTATTACAATTTTGTTTGTTATACAGAATAACTTCTTGACACATATATTTCCTTTTGACTTCGCATGCACAAACATCAACTAAAGTGAACCAATATTTAAGAAAAATTGGTAAAATACATTTTAAACTAAACTTCATATGAGTAACGTCTTATTTAGGTCGATATGGCGGGGATATATACTGTTTGAAAATAGAAATTAACGGATGGCACTATTGCTCATAGTGAGGAACTGAAGAGGGAACACACCGAGCGTGGTGGTGTAACGGATCGCGTTCTGGACTCGCATTCGGGAGGACGGCGGTTCGAATCCCCGTCCGGGCATCCAGATTTGGGTTTTACATGGTTTCCCAAATCACTCCAGGCAAATGCCGGGATGCTTCCTTCAAAAGGCCATGGCCGAATTCCTTCCCATTCCTTGCCCCCATCCTTTCACGTCTCTAAAGACCTCGCTGTTGAGAGACGTAAAGCAATTACAAAAAAAAAAAAAAAAAAAGAGGGAACAGGCGTCAAACAGATGTAATGTAACAGTGTTAAGAAAAAAAATTCTTGCATCAAACATTTCTGTGTTCAACTAGTTATATCTCCCACTTCTCAGTCTTCTGAAGAGTTATGAGCTCTATTTTGCCGCATGTTCAATTTTGTCGTGTAGCCTACTCCAAGCAGAATGAGATTAACAACTTTCGGACGCTATTTATATGTATACTACATAATACTGAATCCATCTCGCTCGGCTTAAATTGATAATAATTGTTGATGAAACATGACTTTAAGTGGCTCAATATTGGAGTGACCTTACTGAATCCCAGTTGCTATATTATATACACTAGGCTTCCGTGGTCGTCTTTGTTCATAATACCTTAATTCTAATATTGTGCTTTCGATCGCATTGGAATAAGGGTACACCGCAAGTAAGTAAGACCCAGACCAGCTTGCAGATACTTATGAATTCCCTGCAGTCGAAGAGGCGTTTAAAGCGGTGAGTCATGTCGCACTATGGTGGAGTGAACTTAAAGAACATATCCGCCACTACATTCTACAAGCTAAACAGCAGTTGCCGTAGTCAACACGAGGCACGAGATCAAATTTGAAAACGCCTCGATTTCGAGGTCAGTATAGGCGTAAAAGGAGTCCGGCTTGGGATGAAAACACAAGTCTGTTATGGAGATCCGTGGGATGAAGGAGGCTTTAGAAATTTCAAAGGACAAAAAAATTTTAACGAAGATGGGGGACTAGTACTCCCTGACGTTCAGCGCTCTTTGCTAAGATATATTTAAACGAATAGAGTATCTGTAATGAAGACTGCAGGATAACAGACTAAAAGTAAGTAATGGAAATAAAAAGGTGACATTACCCTGAATTTCAAGATATTATTGTATACGCTAATTTCAGACATTTTCAGATATTACATTACTTGGTTCCCGGTGGTAGGTACATGTTCAAATTACCCCCTCCCTCCCCCTAGAATTAAAGCTAGATAATAGGATGAAAGAGCCTAGAATAAAGATTATTATTTGTGTAGCAAAGTCTATTAACTATCGACAAATATTTTGCAGTGTTTATTATTCTCATGGAATAACAACAACCTACCAGATTTTTAACATCCTGTGACTTTCAAGTGCGTCAAATGTTCTGAAGACTGTGAAGCAGATGTCACAAATGTAGTTTGGATGTGCAACATCGACGTGCGTGAATAAATGCACAGTAAGTTCACTCCGATTATTGAACAAGTCGAGACATTTTGCACATGTTGCTTGATAGGGTCTGAGGGAGTGAACAGGTTGACATACGTCTTCGAGAATCATGAAAGGCATCTCCTGAAACAAAAATACCAAACACTCTATCATGGTATCTATAATGTGAAATTAACATGTACAATTCAATAAATAAAATACTGATTATGGTGCTGACACGAGGAAACCATTTTCAAAACACATTTAAAAGTAACATCCATTCATTTAAGTTTGATATTACTAATTGCAATAAAGATAACAATTCCTGATAAGAGGAAATTATGAAATAAAAATATTTTTCCCTGATTTATGCTTATGAATTTAAAATGATATCTTACTTACAAAAAATCCTGTTGCCATCCGTAAAACAGCATCAACATTCTGCTTTGTGATCAATATGATTAATAATAAGGATGATAAAGAGCATTTATAACCCCTGAATCATTTTCAAAGTCACACTGTACTATTTCTTTTCATTTTTCTTTAAGAAAAATCCTCTGAATTTGTCTAATGTCTGCTTGTTATTACTGATGTATAAATCATAAACAGAGTACTCGCTTCAGAAAGTAAAAATAAAAAACAAAACAAAAGAAAAAAAAGCCGCGTCTTGTTAGCTTGCTTTGAGGTTTAGATCTGACTTTAGTAAAGGCTATAATTCTGGCTAAGAATTATAGCCTTTACTAAAGTCAGATCTAAACCTCAAAGCAAGCTAACAAGACGCGGCTTTTTTTTCTTTTGTTTTGTTTTTTATTTTTACTTTCAGGCTTGGACAAATGAGCACCCACGGAGGAGCTAAGGTGAAAGGAAAATCTGTCAACGGCCGCTAAGGTTGACAAGGAGAATTTCCAACGCCTCGGAGGGCAGAAGAACGAACTCCAGATCTCACCAACATGGTTTTATTCCTGGACAGAGCTTAGCTATTGCACACAACTACCATGACTGATGCAAAACGTTTACTACCCCTGCTGGTAAAATCCGGGATCAACATGTTGGTCTTAGGGCACAGGGTTCTGGAGACCCAGTTGGAGTATCCACCCATCCAATAGTTCCGGACGCTAAATAGAAACAATTCTTTGGCACTCTTAATGTGAACAGTCTTAAAAACAGATAAGCAGATGACCGAGAGTGGTGGGTGAGCGATTGAAACTCTGGCCTCGCATTCAGGAGGACGGCGGTTCGAATCCCCGTCCGGGCAAACAGATTTGTGTTTCCCATGGTTTCTCCAAATCATTCGAGGTGAATGCCGGGATGCTTCCTTCAAAAGGCAGGGGCGGATCCAGGGGGGGGGGGCTAGGGGGCTCAAGCCCCCCCCCCCAAAAATATCTTGGTCCACCCCCGACATTGTAGTTTTGAGACCCTTTTTTATTTTTTTTTTAGCTCTACGGCCTGAGGAGGCTATAAATACTACCTTTTTCCCGACTCAAGTCCCCCCCCCAAAGCCAAAATCCACTGAAGGCAAGCCCTCTGGACCAAAATTCACTCAAGCCAAGCCCCCCTAAACCAAAGTCCGCTCAAGCCCCCCCACAAAACCAAATCCTGGATCCGCCCCTGTCAAAAGGCCAAGGCAGAATTCCTTCCCGTTTCTTGTCGCCAGTCCTATCCCGCCTCTAATGACCTCGACGTTGACGAGGCGTAAAGCCATAAACAACAAAAAAAGAAGGTAAGCAGATGGAACTTTTAAAAGTATTTGAAGAACGTAGGATCAAACTAATAGCTGTCAAAGAAACAAGGGACATATCAGACAAAATCTCTGCAGCAGGTAAATTCAAAATACTAAAGGGAACAAATGGAAGAAATCCGATAGAACCAAGAACACGATGGTAATTCTGTATTCTTCATTCACATATCAATATTAGAATTCATCTACGATTTCAGATCTCCGTCTCCTTGACTTTCTATACTAACCCCAAACTGTACTCTGTGTTCAATGTCCATGCCCCGATTAATGAGGCAACTAAAAGAATCCCCACAAAGTGGATGAATTTTGGTCACAACTTGGAAAAGAGATGTTTAGGAACCTAGATAGGCACATCAAGCTTCTAATGGGGTACTTCAGTGTTCAAGTAGAGAAGGAAAAGAAGTTCAGAAAGGTGGTATCCAGATCCCAATAGGACTAACAGAAACGGAGTGCTACATTTCTGTGAACCATTCAAAATTAAAATAATGTACACAGTTCAGA
The DNA here is from genome assembly GCA_031002005.1 of Vandiemenella viatica. Classification (NCBI taxonomy): domain Eukaryota; kingdom Metazoa; phylum Arthropoda; class Insecta; order Orthoptera; family Morabidae; genus Vandiemenella; species Vandiemenella viatica. The sequence continues at coordinate 340,301,928 of CM061921.1, read as the reverse complement.
AAGACTCCAAAAAGGATAAAGACAACGCAGTAACCTAACACACTGCTGGGAGAGATCCCGATTGATCATTTGGGTACCATGTGCTAGAGTAAAGAGTGACGCTAACTACGATTAAGATCATTACCTGAAATGAATATATCCACAAAAAAATTCTTGTGAAAATAGGCCAAGTCAAGTAGCTGTTTAGTGAAAAAAAATGAGATCCTGAGACATTGTTAATGACTTCAACATTCCTCGGTCTACAATGTCAAGAATGAGCCTTGAATATGTAATTTCCGACATTACCTCCTGCCACTGACAACGCAGTTGTCGACAATGTTGATAATCTGGAAAGCGACATTTCAGTGTTGCCTTTCTGTAGACACTGCATCAAAGAATACAAACATTCGATGTGGGACGTGTCCGTGCAGACAGTGCATGGAAATTTCGTGTTGACGGGATATGACAGCATAAGACCAAAGCGAGCCTCTGCTTACAAAACGCCATTGGCTGCTTCGCCTCTCCTGGGCTCGTGACGATAAGGTTGCGTGACCAGATGAGTCAAAATTCCAATTGGAAAGAATTAGTGGTAGGGTTAGAGAAAGGCGCAGACTCCACGATGCCTTGGACCCAGGTTATCAGGCAGGCACTGTTCAAAATGGTGGTGGCTCCATCCTGGTATGGGCTGTGTTTACATGGCGTGGACTGGAACCTCTGTTCAAACTGAATCTACCATTAACTAGGAGTGGTTATGTTCAACTACTCTTAGGCTTTTTGTATTCATTTATGGACTCCGTGTTCCCAAACAATGATAGACTAATTTAAGATTACAATACGTCTTTTCACTGGGCCAAAATCACTCCCGAAGGGTTTGATGAATATTCTGGACAATTCAGCGGATGATTTGGCCACCTATAACACCAGATATGGAGCCAATGGAACATATCTGGGACAAGATCGGAAGGTCAGTTCCTGCACAACGTCCTGCAGCGACAACACTTTCGCAGTTATGGACAACTTTGAAGGAAGCATGGCTGAATATTTCTTCAGGGGACTTCTAATGACTTGTTGAGTCTATGCCATGTCAGGCAGTTGAACTCCAGTGGGAAAAAGGGAGTGTCACAGGATATTATTAGGTATCCCATGATCTTTGTCAATTCAGTGTATATTCGAGAGTAAATATCTAATACATATTTGAAATACTGAACGTTGTATATAAATCAAATTAAGATGTTATTTTTTTTCAATATCTATCAAAATCTTCTGGCTAGAAGTTATTGAATATTAAGTATACTTCATTATATCAAAATGTAGGCCTATCCCTTATTTTTGTTGCATAAATAAACTGGACATCAATCAGTTACACTAGGACCAAAGCAAATTTGTGCAATGTTATCTGGTAGCCAAATCGTGACATTGGCTATTTAGTGGTGTCGTTTTTCATGTTTATCATACGTTATACTGTGAAATTTCCAATATCAATTTTTAATGGCTAGCAGGCATTTCACTTGAACAGCAAAAAATATACACGCTATCTCTATAATCACAGTAATTTAAAGGTATGTTTTATATCTTAAGTGAAAGAGAAAGCTACAAAGCTCACTGTATCTATTCGTACGTGCAGAAAGTCTACTGGTCTTCCGCAGCACATATATATAATGACAATTTGCAAAATTAAACAGCCATAAGGCAGTTATATAGCAGCTGAGTAGAACTGGACAATCCTCTAGCTTACTTCAGATTTTGTGCGGTTAGCGTTGTACTTCACTAACCCATTCGAAAGGCATCACCACCATCGCAGACAATAAAGTCACCTATTGAATACTGAACATTTTATTCTAAATTCCAACTACATGAACTGGCGAAGGAGCACTGTAGTGTTTTAGTACTTTCTCCCTATATACATAAATTTGATGTTATGAAATTGTCGGTTTTTAACACTCCATGGGGATAGGGAAGGCGGGACTGAAGGGTCAGAAATAGAATAGGCTGGTCTGCAGTTCCAAAATGGCTGTGTTGAAGGGAGGCATTGTTCCTAGATGACTGCAATTGGCTATACTTTCTCTGAAGTGTTTTAAAAAACTACACTGAAAACCCAAAGAAACTGGCCCATCTGCCTAATATCGTGTAGGGCCCCCGCGAGCACGCAGAAGTGCCGCAACACGACGTGGCATGGACTCGACTAATGTCTGAAGTAGTGCTGGAGGGAATTGACACCATGCATCCTGCAGGGATGTCCATAAATCCGTAAGAGTACAAGGGGGTGGAGATCTCTTCTGAACGGCACGTTCAAGGAATCCCAGATATGTTCAATAATGTTCATGTCTGGGGAGTTTGGTGGCCAGCGGAGTTGTTTAAACTCAGAGGAGTGTTCCTGGAGCCACTCTGTAGCAATTCTGGACGTGTGGGGTGTCGCAGTGTCCTGCTGGAATTGCCCAAGTCCGTCGGAATGCACAATTGAAATGAATGGATGCAGGTGATCAGCCAGGATGCGTACATGCGTGTCACCAGTCAGAGTCTTATCTAGACGTATGAGGGGTCCCATGTCGCTCCAACTGCACACGTCCTACACCATTACAGAGCCTCCACCAGCTTGAACGGTTCCCTGCTGAGATGCAGGGTTCATGAATTCATGAGGTTGTCTCCATACCCGAACACGTCCATCCGCCATTGTAGCAGAAGTAACCGATCTAAGGCCTGCGCCAGACACCTGTTGTCTTATATGGGTGTTGCCGATCGCAGCGCCGTACTCTGAGTGTTTACATATCTCTGTGTTAGCGTACGCATACCTATTACAGTTTCTTTGGCTCTTCAGTGTTTTAAACTGTAAGTATTGTATGTGAATAATAAAGAGACTTTCGCCGTATATGAACCGTATAAAATGCTAGACGGTGAAATCTTAATCTGGCAAGGAAATGTCACATCACTGAATGAATTCTCTTGGTTAAAGGTTGGGAACATTTTATACAATTTCTTCACTGTCTCTTTGACTGAGTGAGTGATTTCCAAGCTTCATTCAGTTGAAATATTTAATCTCGGTTCTTAAAATTTCCTGAAATACCGCTTTTGATAGATGTAATGCTGTCTCAGTAGCATTTTAAAAGCACAAGTACTTCTGTCGCTTTGAAGTCTAAGGTGTGTCACATTTCTATACTGTGTTCAGCAACTACTGATTTCTCAATTTGACATCGGCATATATGCGAAGTATACCCACCCGCATCGACAAAGAACATGATATAATACAGGTGTTCAGAGAAAAAAGGTGCCTTATGGTGAGTAAAATACAGTATATCTTTAGTATGGTAGCTGGGTCGAAGATGGTTTTTAAGCTACCCTTCAACAAATGGAAGAAAGGAGAAGAAGATTAATTATTCCCTTTACCCTGTTATCTCCCTATATGGTCTTCCAACAACTACACTTGTATGTGGATCACTGTAGTCATTTCCGCAAAATGTTTAACACAGGTAACATAGCTCTAGACTATCAGACTGCTCGTGCTTCTTGAACAAGGGTGAGGGTTTTAAGCACCATTTCCGCCAATCAAATCAGTATGCCAGATTGAGGCCATATTCTTGGTATTTAAAAATGAAACTATTCAAGAAATTTCTTTTAATATTATCACAGTATTTTTAGACAGAAAAGTTATTCAGATTTAAGGTAGAATTAGAAGTGTAGGATTGTTGGTATCCCCACTGTGTCAATTTTGTTGGTCATGGAATAATTCCAACATTACTTCTGCTTGGTAATATAGTACCACTTTTAAGGATAAAAATTATGATTTAAATTTCTTGAAGAACTTATTAAACCCAAACAGCATACCTCTTGTTTTATTTGGAAGGAAGGAATGCCAGTGGTACCATAAACATCTTCAAAAGCCCATGACAAAATTCCTTCCTGTTCGTTGTCCAGAATTCCTTCCTCAGCTCCAGTTTCCTCATTCTCAGTGAACTGTAAAGCAATAAAACTTTGTATAAATGGTTTTTCTGGGTAGTTTTGAAACCATGTAGATTATATTCATAATAAAAAGACACTTGTTAATTACCGATTTGAATAAGGTTTTGGAGATTAGAAGTTAAACAGAATCGACTACTTCACAACAAAATCAGCGAGGATTCAATTGGCAGACATCTTACCCTATGAGCTGCGCAGATAATAACAGCACATCACTGAAACTTAGCAACTAGTCCAATCTCACAATCAGCTCAATGCATCCCCTCTCTTATTTTAATACGTTCCACATGATAATACACTGCAGAGAGAACAGGGCATGTATTCTTTGTACAAATTCTTGGCGTGAAGTCCACATTTAAAATATATTTTTCTCACCAAGGCCTCGACATTGAAGTAGTGTATCATTAGCCATCAGGCTCTCAGCTTTTGTAATATAATTCGTAAAGGAAGCCATTATTTTGCAGTAATATGGAGTGTGAAGATGTTTTGATTTTTTTGCTGATAGCATTAGAATCGGCTTAACCCACTTCTGTGTTCCCTACTGTTTGCTAGTCCAGGCAGCGGCGGTACTGCCTACCCTCTTCTCGAAGAGAATCGTGCCATTTTTGAATCTCAACTTCATAGGTCTTCATCGCACAATCACAGCACCACAGTAATATATTTCACACAGGTGCACACACAGTGTGATTGTCCTATAATATTTTTTGGCGTTTGTAACGTTTGCGTAATTGTTTTATAATTATCTTTAGCCAGGAGATTACCACACGTACCCTCTGAAGCAACCTCACGTACCCCTGAGAGCTCGCGTACCACTAACTGGGAACCACAGCTTTAAACAACTCCTTGTATTTGAGTAATAAAAAGGTTTTCACTGTGTATAAACTGAATAAAATGATAAAAGGTGAAATCTGAATCTGGCTTCCATGTGTTACATCTACTGGATGAATTCACTTGGTTAGAGGCCCGAGAACCTTTTTTTATTTCAATTTCTTCACTGTCTCATTGGCTGAGTGAGTGGTTTCCAAGCTTCACTCAGCTGAAATATACAGTCTCGGTTCATAAAACCACCTGAGATACGGCTTTTGATAGAAATAATGCTATCCCAATAACATCTTGTACGCACAAGTTGTTCTGTTTCTTAGAAGCCGAATCTGTGTCACATTTATGTACTGTGCTCAGTAACTACCTATTTCTCAATCAGACGTCTGCGTTTTTGCGAAGTATACGTTCTAGTCTTGAGAAAGAATGTGATCTGCTGCAGGTGTTCGGAGCAATAAGTTACCCTTAGGGGAGTTGAGTATATCTATGATACGCCTGTTAGGTGGAGGATGGTTTTTAAGCCACGTTTTTGTAAACTTCTCACCAACATTTGGAAAAAAGGAGAGGTGTAAGTATTCCTGTTGCCTTGTTTTCTTCATTCTGGTCTTATAACAGCTGCACTTCTTTATGGTTCACTGTAGTCATTCCTGCAAAATATTTCCCCCAAGTGACACAGTTCCAGACTATCAGAGTGTTCCTGCTTGATGAACCAGGGTCAGGGTTTTCAGCACCATTCTGGATTGTGTAACATCTGTGCACTGAAGTGAAGGTTCTTATGCCGGAGGTGCCATCTGCCTTCCGCTTTGAGAATTTCGCAAAAGAGGCTGCGATCGTCCTTAAAATTTCCCTAGTAGCTTGATTTTCTTGTTAAGAGACTCTTAAAATTCTTAGAGAGGCCATAAGAGAAACACATTGTCAACGTGATAACACAAGTTTGTTGTTTCTGAGCACCTGCTAGTGCATGGTACTTGCAGTATTCCATACAAATTGTCAGCGTAAGGAATGAGCCTACACATGCTTTTAACCATTGTATTTGTTATCGTAATTTCCCTAGGAAATTATACGCAATACATAAAATTATTCACTTTTAACATATTCTTAAAGTTTAAACAAAATATCGCATGTTCAATGTTTGCTGCTCATCTTTATACTGCTTCACAGATAGATACTTTTTTTTTTACTTATGGCTTTACGCCTCGTCAACGTCAAGGTCATTAGAGGCGGGAAAGGACTGGGGACAAGGAACGGGAAGGAATTTGACCATGGCCTTTTGAAGTAAGCATCCCGGCATTCGCCTAGAGTGATTTGGGGAAACCATGGAAAACCCAAATCTCGATGCCCGAACGGGGATTTGAACCGGCGTCCTCCCGAATTCGAGGCCAGAACGCTAACCAATCACCCACCAAGCTCCGTTCACGGATAGAATGTCGCATTGCAACTGATGTAGCTCTGTTATCACCGATAACAAATGGAACCAGGTTTTAACTAACAGGACTGTGGGGAGGGGATTTTTTTTTTTTTTTTTTTTTTTTGAGACAAGGAACGGGAATGAATTTGGCCATGGCCATTTAAAGGAAGAATCCCGGTATTCACCTGGAGTGATTTGGGGAAACCACGGAAAACTCAAATCTGTATGCCCGGACAGGGATTCGAATCTGCCTCCTCCCACATGCGAGGCCAGGACGTTAACCGTTCACCCACCCCGCATGGTAGGGATAGGGGAGAGGGATAGTGTCTCACTGATTAGTTTCACTCTTTACCAATGAAGTTGTTGCTTTTACTCTTGTTGTCTACCCTGGTTTGACATATGCATAATGCTATGTGGACTCAACAATGTGTATTTTCTGTGTCACATCATTGCTGTTTACTAACGGTCATTTTGTTTTTAAAGAAATGTAAACTAACGGAACTTGTGAGTTCAGAGAACAGACTTGAATTTATTAGGTTCCACAAGTATGGCTCTCGATCAGGAGCTACATACTCTGTAGAAATTAAAATCCAAACACTCAGACGGAATTGTGATAAATGAATGAAATTTGGCCCCAAGTACCTCATATTAAGAATATTAAATGACTAAAAATTGTAAGTTTTACTTGTAATAGTACGACAATTATAGGGTATTCATTCTGAAAAATTGCTATGTTTTTCGGAGTATTATTAGTGAACAGTGTGTTGTAACATGAAACTTTTCTGTCGAAAAGTTCTTTTTGACCAAGTATTCCAAGACGAAGAGCGACGACACTTTGACAGAAATGCCTAACTGTGAGAGAGGTTGGAGAGTTGGCGTGTTTGAAAAGGGTGCATCGTATAGTGAAATCTCACGAAGGATCAGTCAGTATACAGACTTGTTACACAGTAGATGAAAGAAGGCTCTAGTACTCCTAGAGCAATTACATGTCCAACCAGATGGACAACAGCACATGAAGACCGGCAAATTTTGAGGGTGGCTGTTGCTGGCAGACGGGTGACTGCAGGCCAGATCCAAGCAGTGGATACAGAGAGAGTCATCCCCCAGACAATTGTTACCCAATTGTCTGAAGGTTGGTTACACTCTATGACCCTTATGCAATGTGTTCCATCAACCTGATTTCATTGCCAACATCGTCTAATCTGGTGTAATGCAAAATGCAAATGGTCACGTGATTGGCGTACATTTGTGTTTAGAGACGAGTCTCGATTTTGTCTGTGGGAAAGAGATAAACAATTTTTTTTTTTTTTACTTATGGTTTTACGCCTCGTCTACATCGAGGTCATTAGAGCTGGATGGGATTGGGGGGAAGGAACGGGAAGGAATTCGGCCATAGGCTTTTGAAGGAAGTATCCCGGCATTCGCCTGGAGTGATTTGGGGAAATCATGGAAAACCCTAATCTGGATGCCCGGGCGAGGATTCGAACCCGCGTCCTCCCGAATGCGAAGCCAGAACGTTAACTGTTCACCCATCACGCTCGAGAACATGTTCACAGGAGCAGCAATTACCCTGCTATGATTTCAGGACATCACACAGGTGCAGCCACCGTTGTCATGGTTTGGGGCAATCTGTGTCGACAGCAGGACTGAGTTGGTTGTTGTTGAAAATACAATGACAGCCCACCACTATGTGGACGGTGTGCTGCACCCTATTGTGATACCCTTCATGTCCACCATCCAAATCGCATCTTCCAACAGCATGATGCCCGTCCTCATACTGCGTCCATCTCAACACAAGCCTTGCAAGGGGTTACGATCACAATTTGTACCGCACGGTCCACTGATTTGTCCCGAATAGAGCATGACTGGGAAGCCAGGAGTAGACACATTAGATCACATGGTCACCCAGCACAAACTATTCAACAACCGACTGCACAAGACATGCAGGCGTAAAGAGACATGCCTCAAGAAGAAATCCAAACACTTATTGATTCAATGCCGGCAAGGATCCACGAATGTATAGCTGTTCTAGATGGACGTACTTCTTACTGACAACTGTATCTAAAGGTAGTGAGCTCAGTCTGATCCATTTCAACGTGTTATTTTTTTTGCTGTCATCAGTCTTTCGACTAGTTGGATGCAATCCTCCATCCTATCCTATTTACGTAGTTTCCTAAAATTTCACCATTCCTGTCTGGGTGTTGAGATTTTAAATTTCCGCCAGTGCAGGTACAGTATAGTAGAGTAAAAGAAATCAAGATAGTATCCCAGTTTGAGGCTACAATCTTGGTGTTTAAAAATAAAATAATGTTACAAGTTTGTTTTTTATATGATCACCGTATTTTGTAGACAGAAAAGTAATTCAGATTTAAGGTGGAATTAGGAATATAGGATTGTTGGTATCCCCACTGTGTGAATTTTGTCGGCATTGGAATCATTGCAACATTCCTTCTACTTGGTATTATAGTTCAGCTATTTAGGGATATAAATAAATAATATAAATATAAATTTCTTGAAAAACTTATTAAACCCAGACAACTTACCTCTTCTTTTATTTGCAAGTATGGATTATCACTGGTACCATGAACCTCCTCAAAAGGGCATGACCCAATTACTTCCTGTTCCTTGCCCGGAAATCCTTTCTCAGATCCAGTTTCCTCATCCTCAATGAACTACAAAAGAAATAAAACGTTTTATAAATTATTTTTGTGAGTAATTTGAAAGCATGTTGATTAAATCTATATATATAAAGATGAATGTATGTATATTTGTTGGTTGGTTTGTTTGTTCTTCTTACAAATCCGGTTCAAATCTCCGTGGAGGCTAAGGTTTTAAAAATTGTTTTTGATCGTAAGAATCACGCCTGGGCCGTAGGTTATTCGGATTGAATGTTAAACTTTAGATATAACAAAGTTCGGGGTGCAATGCGAGGCAAATCGTAGTAAGTCTTGCAATGCTGTAGGTGTACACTTTTTTACATTATATTGATCTCTCAGGGGTGATTCGCCGTCATTGTCTTTGTGACATGCAGTAATCTATATATATAAAGATGAATGTTTGTTGGTTTGTTTGTTCTTCATAGAAATATACAGTTTTCATCTGATCTCGATGAAACGTTGCACACTTATCCTTTGAAACAAGGGGAAAAATACTGTCTACATTTAGTTGAAAAATTATCTGCATAAATAATATATATTGTCTTCTAATTTAGAAATATTACCAAATGGCTATAGACAGACGCGTTGGATATGAAGGTCTCTCTACCGTTTTTTCGTGTAGCGGTCAGGTAGCTCAGTGGCAAAAGCGCTTGCTTACTAATGTTTGGGTCGTGGTCTACGGTTCAGATCTCCGTGGAGGCTAAGGTTTTTAAAAATTGTTTTTGATCGTAAGAGTCACGCCAGGGCCGTCGGTTATTCGGATTGAATGTTAAACTGTAGATATTAAAAAGTTATGGGTACAATGCGAGGCAAATCGTAGGTAGTCTTGCAATGCTGTAGGTGTACACTTTTTTACGTTATAATGATCCCTCTGGGGTTATTCGCAGTCAGTGTGTATGTGTGAACCGCAGTAATAATACTATAAATACGGAAGTAAGTTTCTGTCTTTTTGTTATGTTTTGATATATCGATACTGATGGAATTTGACACGAAAATCTGTATGAAGGGCACAGTACATTTTTTTTTTCGGTATGATTAACAGTTGTAGTCACGAAATTTTAAGACCTTATCGAATGGTAACAGAAATATGTTGGAAATTGGTTATCTTCAAGAGACAGGTTCGACGGTAGAATGATATAGTGATAGCTTTCCTGTCACATTATGCCGACTCGGTGTTGTTTGGGACCAATTGTTGGTTACTAACAACTTTCTATATTCAATTCTGGCATAAAGATTCTTAATCCACGTGTACGAAGTCGCGGGTACGAGCTAGTTTATAATAAAAGAAACTTTTTAATTACCAATTTGAATAATGTTTTGGAAAGTAAGAAGTAAACAGAATCTACTACTTCACAACAAAATCGGCGATGTTTCGATTCACAGACATTTTACCCTTTGAGCTGCGCAGGTAATAGTAGAACATCATTGAAACTTAGCCAATGGGCAAATCTCAGAACCTACTGCTGAAAGGATAATCAGCTCAATTCATCCCACACGATAATACACAGCTGAGAGAACAGGACGTGTATTCTTTGAACAAATACTTGGTGTAAAGTTTACATTTAAAACAGATTTTTCTTACTGAGGGCTCTACTTGAAAGTAGTGATTTGTATGAATAGTCATCAGGCTTTCAGCTTTGTTAATGTAATTCGTGAAGGAAGCCATTATTTGCAGTAATGTTGAGTGTGTGATTTGTGTGCTGATAACATTAGAATCGGCTTAAACCACTTCCTTGTTCCCCACTCTTTGCTAGTGGAGTGAACGGTGGCACTGTCTACCATTTTCTCGAAGAGATTGTGTCCATTTTTGTATCTCAATTTTATTGGTTTTTATTGCACAACCACAGCGTTACAGTAATATATTTCACACACGCACACACACAGTGTGTTTGTCTTATCGCGCCGACACCTTGATGTAACCTCACGTACCCCTGGCGGTACGCGTACCACTAATTGGGAACCACAGCTTCAAGCGACTCCTAAAATGTATTGTATTTGAGTAAAAAGGCACTTTCCTTGTGTATAAATTGCATAAAATTCTAAAAGGTGAAGTCTGAATCTGATTTCAAAATGTCACATTTACTGAATGCATTCTCTTGGTTAAAGGTCCGAGAGCATTTATACAATTTCATCTCTGTCTCGTTGGCTAAGTGAGTGGTTTCCAAACTTCACTCGGTCACAAAATTGTCTGAGATACAGACGTTGACAGACTCAAAATTAATTCTGCCCCAGTAACATCTTGTAGGCACAGGTACTTCTGTTGCTTTGAAGTGGAAGTTGTGTCACAACTTCTGTACTGTGTTTAGCATCTGCTGATTTCCCAATTAGTCGTTGCCGTTTATGCGAAGTATGCCTCCCCGCATTGACAAAGAATGTGATATGCTATTGGTGTTCAGAGCAATAAGTTACCCTTTTTGTAAGTACAGTATAGCTATGATATTGCAGTTGATTGGAGGATGGTTTTTAAGCTACATTTTTGTAAACTTCTCGTCAACATATGAAGAAAGGAGAAGGGTTTAACTATTCCTGTTGCCTTGTTTACTTCCTATCTCGTCTTTCAACAGCTGCACTTGTTTGCCGATCACTGTAAATATTCTTGCAAAATGTTTCCCACAATTGATACAGTTCTAAACTATCAAACTGCTCGTGCTTGATGAATGAGGGTCACGGCTTGCAGCACCATTCTGCATTGGGCAGGGAGATGGTGGCATCTTTGCACTGAGAGGAAGATACTTATGCGTGGATTTCTTGTAAAATGATGGTGCCATCTGCCTTCCGCTTTAAGAATTTCGGAGAAGACGATCATCCTTCTCAATTTCCCTAGTAAACATGATTTTTTGTTAAGATATTCCGAAAATTCTTGGAGACCGTCAATCCCGTGAGACCATAAGAGAAACAAATTGTCAACAAGCTGATAAAACGAGGTTGTTGTGTTTGAGCACCTCCTAATGCTTGGTACTTGCAGTATTTCATTAAAATTGATGGGAAAGTAGTGAGCCTACACTTGCTTTTAATCACTGTACTTTTTACGATAATTTCCCGAGAAAATTTTTCGCAATACATAAAATTAATAAACTTAATCTAAACTTATCCACATATTTTTTTTAACTGCTTTTACGTCTCTCAACAGCGAGGTCTTTAGAGACGGGAAAGGATGGGGGCAAAAAATGTGAAAAAATTCGGCCATGGCTTTTTTAAGGAAGCATCCCAGCATTTGCCTGGAGTGATTTGGGAAACCATGGAAAACCTAAATCTGGATGCCCGGACGGGGATTCGAACCGCCGTCCTCCCGAATGCGAGACCAGAACGCTATCCGTTACACCACCACGCTCGGTTTATCCACATTTAACATGTTCTAAATGTTTAATTTAATAAACCCAAATTTAATGTCTGCTGCTCATTTTTATATTGCTTCGCAGATAGAATGTCACATAGCCATCGATAACAAATGGAACCAGGTTTTGACTAACAGAGCTGTGTCTGATTAGTTTCACTGTTTGATCACGTTTACCAATGAAGATACGGCTGTTACTCTTGTTGTCTACCATGGTTTGATATATACATCGTGCTATGTGGACTCAACAATGTGTATTTTCTGTGTCTCATCATTTGAAGCTTATTAACGGTTATTTGATAGATAGATAGATAGATATGTTCACTTTGATCCCATGTGAGAATAATCTCGGGGATGTGGAACAGTACATACACTTATTAGTAATGTCAAAATTACTATATAATTGATAATATTATATACTGACAAGAAGTTAGTTATGACCCATTAGTATAACCAATATTTCCTGTAATCTACAAATACAATCCCGAGTTAGTTAATACTTATTATGTGGAACAGTGTATAAACTTGTTACCAGCATCTAACAACCAGTTATTTTCTTACCAACCAGTTACCACAACTCATAAGCAGTCAATTACTTAAAAACCTGTTAGTATCATAATTTTTACAGCAGTTTTTGAGTGCATGCTATCCCATGTTAGTTACTATATATGAGTGAAATTTTGTAAACAGTGTAATTACTTCATTTGTCAAAAGTTTCAACAGAGAGAAAAACCATATATCATTTTAGTAATTGTGGACAACTTTGTCACCTTTCCCTTCCATACACCATATATACTATTTTATCAGTCATTTTTAGTTACCAAATTCCAAGAAGAAAATTCTTTTACATAGTAAAATGGATTCTGAAGCAGAAACTCTTTCAGTTTGGACTTAAAGTAGTTGGGTTTTTGTAGATAACATTTAATTTCTGTTGGTAAGACATTGAATAAGGAAGCTCCAGTAAATGTTAACCCTTCCTGTACAATTGACAGTGATTTGTAATCCTTGTGAATATTATATTTATTCCTAGTATTATGGCTATGTATGTCAGCATTAAGATTGAAGTGTTCAGGATTTTCCACTACAAATGATAGTACAGAGTATACATATTGTGCTGGCATTGTTAGTACACCCAGGTTTTTAAATAGATTTCTGCACGATGTCTGTGGGCTTGCTCCACAAATAGTTCTTATAGCACGTTTTTGCAATTTAAATACCCTCTGTGCTTGTGACGAGTTTCCCCAGAATGAGATGCCATAAGTGAGCAGTGTAAGAATACACAGCCTCTTAGTTCTAAATAATTAATAATTAATGTTTGTTTTATATTATTTCAATGGGAAGTGTTTTATATCGGTTTATTATTATGTCTTAAGTATTGTATCAAAGAATTCCAAACAGCGTTATTACCAGATGAAAAGTACATTAAAATCTCTGGACAGTACAGGAGGAGGAAGATCTTTGTCGTAAATAGCAGAGATGAGAAGCAGAGGTCGTGTGGAGTACGGAAGTTTGGATGTAATTGAGAATTGTGTTGTTAATGTAAAATAACAATAAAAGAAATGAAAGTTTAAAATAATAATAATAATTTTACATGTGGCGACTGTGACCGTGACACAGAGCTAATTATTTAGCTCGTAATAGAAGAATCCTGTAATCTTCGGATTGAAGCTAGAAGAGGTTAAAATTGTCATTTGAACATGGAAATAATAGAGGTATGTGATTTGTTTGGGAGGACGAAACAGTGGATGGATAAAATAGTTTCTCTGAGATGTAATGTGAAAGAAGTGGAAAAATTTGATGTTGACGTAAATAATATTGAGAGGATGATCGCATATTTTAATTGGGAGTGTGAAGTGAATTTATTATACTCTGAAAAGTTAAGGAAGTATGGTATGGTGAAAAATATAGAACTGTGTAGAAACAAAGTAGGGTTAGAGTTGGATAAGTATCAAGAGAGTATGGAGGATTACTGTGGCAGATTGGATATGTCAAAAATCACTTCTGCCATATATGAAATCGATAATGAAATACGGTTTATGAGTCTTAAATTAATGGAATATTGGAAAAATAGAAAAGATGTACAGCTAAGCGTTGAACGTGAGGATGATAAGCCAGATTATGACTATAATAAAGTAGATGGATGTACGGGGAAAGATATTGGTGGTGAAGTTAAAATGTCCGTTACTAGTGATAGACACAAAAAAGTAATCTTGGAAGAAGTAACGGCATATTTTGATGAAGACTTTACGAGAAGAAAGTGTCAAGAGAAGTTGATTAAAGATAATAACAATCAAGCCGATCATCCTGTTGGAAATTCTGAAGGAGCGATTGACAAAGGAACAGAAGACAAAACTGATCACTGGATTAAAGAAGTAAGAAGGGCTTGCGAAGACAAGTTAGGAATGAAAATTGAGGAGGATGAGAAAGAAGAAAACGGAGAAAATCGGCGAGATGACGATGAAGAAAACAATACAATGTGTGAGAATAGTGGACCAGTGAAATGGTGGGAATGTCTAGAACAGATAGAGGAAAAAGACAAAATTAGAGATACTAAGAAAGATGACATAGCATCAGATCAAGTAATTGGCCTGGCGAGAATGGTTCAGTGGGACAGTAATGTGGAAAATACAGGAGAAGAGATGGAAAGGAAAGATGAAACGATTATTGTTTCCACTAGAAATGATGACAGAAATTATGGTTTGGGAACTGAAGAGGACGAGGAAATTGAAGACGAGAAGAGTTATGAAGATACCGAAGAAGAGTTAGAAGAAGAAGAAGAGGAGGAGTACTGTACACTTGTAGCTGACAAGGAGGCAAGAGAAGATGAATACGAGGTGAGATGTTTCTTAATAAGGAAGAAGTGTGATGAAGTTAGTGAAGAAGAAGAATCAACGAGAGGCAAAGTGAAGAAGAAGAGAGGGCTTGATATATATAATGAAGGCCGCAACATTATAAAATTCGAAAAGAAGAAGGATGGCGGAGAGGACAAGGAAAAAGAAGCAACGAAGGGAAAAGTGAAAATGAAGAGGGAGTGACACATGAGAATATTGAAGCAGAGGAATTGTTGGAATTAGGAAAAAAATGTGATCTGAACTTATACCGGGGGTGTGAATGAATGTGACTATGGCTGAAAATGTATGTATGGGTGAGTGGTGTGATGATAAATCACACAAAAATTTGACAAATTTTTGGTGACAAATTGGCCGAGGGGATGTGTAAGAATACACAGCCTCTTAGTTCTAAATAATTAATAATTAATGTTTGTTTTATATTATTTCAATGGGAAGTGTTTTATATCGGTTTATTATTATGTCTTAAGTATTGTATCAAAGAATTCCAAACAGCGTTATTACCAGATGAAAAGTACATGAAAATCTCTGGACAGTGCAGGGAGGAAGATCTGTGATGATAGAAACAGATGAGAAGCAGAGATGGTATGTACAACGGCGAAGTTTGGATGAAAGTATAATTGTATTGGTTAATGTAAAGAAGCAGCAATAAAAGTAAAAATGAAAGATGATATATAAATAAATAATAATAATTTTACAGCAGGGAATGAAAATATGCAAAATATACTAACTTTCTGGTTTCTATATTAGCTATTCTAGATATTACCCTAAGTGAAAAGTTGCAGAATTCAGTTTTTTAAGAAGTTGTTGAATATGCTGTTTCCAGTTCAATTTGTTATCTATACATACACCCAGGAATTTTGTGAAATTACTTTCATTGATTGCTTTTCCTTCTGATATCACATTATAGCTGTCCTTTGTTTTATTTTTTGTAACAAACTGAAGTAACTGTGTCTTTTCTACATTAAGTATTAGTTTGTTGGTTTGTATATAAATTTAAACTAAAGGAATTTGTGAATTCAGAGAACAGTCTTGAATTTATTAGGTTCCACAAGTGTGGCACTCGATGGAGAGCTATATACACTGGCGGGAATTAAAATCTCATAACCCAGACGGAGTTGTGTGGCTCCAAGTATCCCAATATGAAGAATATTAAATTATTAAAAATGGAAAATTTTACATGTAATAGTATGAGAACTGTTTTTTTGTTTTTTGTTTTTGCCCAAAAGTTCTTGTTGATCAAGTATTTCAAGGCGAAAAGTGACGACCCTCTACACCCAAATGTCTAACTGTGAGAGAGGTCGGAGAATTGACGTGTTTGAAATGGATGCATCATATAGTGAAATCTCCCGAATGATCGTTCAGTATATAAACTTGTTACACAGTGAATGAAAGAAGGCTCTACTACTCCTAGAACAGGCACAGGTCCATACATATGGACAACAGCAAGTGAAGACTGCCAAATTGTATGGGTGGCTGCTCCTGGAAGACGGGTGACTGCAGCCCCCCCCCCCCCCCCGAACGATTGTAAATCAATTGCTAGAAGCTTAGTTATACTCTCTGACCCCTATGCAATGTGTTCCATTAACCTGATTTCATGCAAAACGTAAATGGACACGTGAATAGCGTACATTTGTGTTAAGAAAGGTGTCTCGATTCTGCCTGTGGCAAAGTGATAATCGAGAGCATGTTCGCAGGCGTAGTGGAGAAGCTGTGATTTGAGAACGTCACACAGGTGCAGCCTCTGGTGTCAAGCACGACAGCCCACCACTATGTGGACGAGGTGCTGCACCCTATTGTGATACCCTTCATGTCCACCATCCAAATCGCACATTCCAGCAGGATTATTTATGCCCTTCCTCACACTGCGTCCATCTCAACACAAGCCTTGCAAGGGGTTACGATCTCAATTTGTACCGCACGGTCCACAGATTTGTCCCCAATTAAGCATGCCTGGGATGCCAGGAGTAGACACATTAGGAAACACGGTCACCCTGCACAAACTGTGCAACAACTAACTGACTGCGCAACACATTCAGGTGTAAAAGGAAATGCCTCAAGAAGGCATCAGAACTCTTATTTAATTTATGCCGGCAAGGATCCACGAATGTATCTGTGCTCAAGGTGGGCGCTCTTTTTACTGACAACTTCATCTAAAGGTAATAAACTTAACCTGATCCATTTCAATTTGTTATCATTTCTTCTGGGTATGACCCTGGATATAAATACAAAGTTTCGGGGGGACGCCTGTTCGAATCCCCGTCCAGGCATCCAGATTTGGTTTCTCAATGATTTCCGCAAATCACTCCAGGAGTATGATGCGATGATTCCTCCAAAAGGCCATGGCCGATTTTTTTCCCGTTCCTTGTTCCAGTCCCATCCCGCCTCTAATGACCTCGACGTCGACGACTCGTAAAGCCGTAAGTAAAAAAAAAAGAAAAAAATCATACTTTACTAAAATTTCACCATTTCTTTCTGGGTGTTGGGATTTTAATCTTCGTCAGTGTAGGTACAGTATAGTAGAATTAAAGCAATGAAAATAGTGCCCTATATTGAGGCTATGTATTTAGAAATAAAATCATTTGAGAAAATTCTTTTAATATGATCACATTATTTTGTAGACAGAAAAGTTATTCAGATTTATCGTAGAATTAGAGGTATTGGATTAGTGGTGTCCTGATTATGTGAATTTTATTTGTCTTGGAATTTCATCTTCTTGGTAATATAGTTCATCTTTTTAGGGATATAAATTATTATTTAAATTTCTTGAAGAATTTATTAATCCCAAGTATCATACCTCTTCTTTTATTTGCACCTCCTCAAAAGCGCGTGGCCTAATTCCTTCCTGTTCCTGGTTCAGAATTCCTTCCTCATCTCCAGCGACCTGTAAAGTAATAAAACGTTGTATAAATAATTTTTCTGGGTAGTTTTGAAACCACGTTGATGATACTTATAATAAAAAACTTTTTAATTACCAATTTGAAAAAGGTTTTGGATAGTAAGAAGTAAACTGAATCAACTACTTCAAAATAAAATCGACGAGGATTCAATTTAACCTCCGAGCTGCGAGGGTAGTAATAGCGCATCACTAAAATTAAGTCACGAGTCAAATCTCACAATCTACTGCTGAAAAGATAGTTAGTTCGATTCATCCCATATGATAATACACTGCTGAGAGAAAAGGGTATGTATTATTTGTACAATTACTTTGTGTAAGGGCTACATTTAAAATGTATTTTTCTCACTAAGGGCTCTACATTAAAGTAGTGTTGTGTATGATTAGCCATCAGGCCTTCAGCTTTGTAATGTAGTTCGTGAAGGAAACCAATATTTTTGGTAATGCGGGGTGTGAAGATGTTTGATTTTTGTGCTGACAGCATGAGAATCGGCTTCTCTGTTCCATACTCTTTGCTAGTCCAATCAACGGCGGCACTACCTACACTTTTCTCGAAGAGATTCGCCCAATATTTAAGCCTGAATTTCATCGGCCTTGATGATGCTACATAGACTACATAAAATTTCTATTATGCATAGATATCAGCAATCTCAGCAAATGTAGAAAATTTTGTTCCGTCCCTGTTCCTAATTTGGGTGTTATTCATATGCGAATTTTACCGGTTCTGTCCCTCACTCACTAACTGGCTGAAGACAATCAAAATTCTGAAGTAGTTCTCGTAGAACTAAAAAGCTGAAATTTGGAACACACATAAAGTTTTACCCCAGATTATAAGAAAAGTCTAAAACTCGTAACTTTCCTTAAATTCACCCCTTCTCTAGCTCAAATCGCCTACTACCCAACTAACTTCATATGCCTCAGATTTACTTTATAAAAGGATCTTACAAAGTTAAACCAATGTGTCAGATTTTACTTCCTCCCTCTCCTTACTTTGGAAATTACTGAAAGTAAATTCCATTACACTTCCCGTGGTCCTAGAAACATGTAATTTGGTACCCATTTATAGTTTCATCTCTAAATCATAATTAAAGTCCAATATTGGTGATTTTCCCAGTATATATTCAATGGCAACCCCAAATTTGAACCATGCGTGGTGGGTGAGCGGATAACGCTCTGGCCTCGCATTCGGGAGGACACCGGTTCGAATCCCTGTCCGGGTATCCAGATTTGTGTTTTCCCTGGTTTACCCAAATCACTCCAGGCAATGCAAAGGGCCATGACCGAATTCCTTCCCGTTCCTTGTCCCCTATCCCTTCCCGCCTCTAATGACCTCGACGTCGATGATGCGTAAAGCCATAAAATAAAAAACCCAAACTTGATTCATTTCGACCAAATTTCAGGTTAATTGCTTTGCTCTTGATGAAGCTAGAAGCAATTTTTTTATGCATAGAGATCAGCAAGCTCAACAGACACATTAAATTCTGCTTTTTAACTATGTTTAGTTCGGAAGGTACTTTGAATTTGATATGGAGGCTCATAACGTATGCAAACCCATTGTTTGAAGAGAGCATTAGCACTGTTTGTATCTGACACACGGATAGTACATAAATGTCGTGTATTCTGCAATGTGTGTCCATACACTATGTGGCTCCATACTGGCTTTTCTTGAAACACTCCCTCCCCCACGTAGCTTTTGCTTTAACACCCCTACCCCCTCCAACCCCCGCCCATGTGGTACGTAGTTTGTTTCCATATTAATTCCAGAAGATAGTATGTGTTTTTTTTTCCAACCGTTAAATTTATTGCGTATATAATAAACACTACAGATATTTACTGTATATACTTTTATATTATTATAAATATTCTCAATCAAATGGTGATACTAGCCATTCCTGGAAATGTTCAATTATTGGGAAATCCTCTTTGTCAGATACAGTTTCTCGAGGTGTTATTAAAAATCATTCTTCTAATCTCCATCTCCGGTGTTTGTTAATTTATTATCATTATTCCGTGTGGTCGGAATGACCTGGTGACATGGTTTCTATTGGCTGCGCATTCCGCCCCTGTCGTAGCAGCCTTAACCTAACCCGGCAATCCTACCGAGTACAGGGTACCTACAGTTTAACGTGGAATCCGAACCACGGAGGCGTTCTGGCGTACTTCACCTTACACAGTAAGCTGTGCCAGAGGTGAAGGTCGGGATAAGTGCCTATGAAAATCCCCGCCGAGACAGGGATTCGAACCGGGGACCTGGTGATCTCCAGTCACACAGCTTAACCACTGAGCGACAAGATGTGGCATAACAGGTTCCTTAGAGAAGTTATGAAAGACAAGGTTACTCTGGAGGAAATTGGTAACCATAGTAACAAGAGAGTAACACGAGAATAATAAGATCGAGCGAGCGAGAGAAGAAGTCTGGTTTCCGCTTTTGAGTTGATGACGTAAAGTTGCTACTAGCAAAGACCTTTGTATCTTCGGATCCTTAAGTATGAATAATGTTTTGATAAATTGCAACAAGTCAATAGAAAGTTTATAATTATTCAAATATGAAAGAATAAGTGTTAAGCTTAAAGTTCATTCACGAGTTCAAAACGATTTTGTATCCCAGCTCCGACACCAGAAGAATAATATAAAAAAATGCAACATTAAAAAAGGAGGACAATCATAATAAATACAATGAAGAACGCTCCTGTTTGTTAATTAATAAAATGGAACAAGCTATCCCTGCCGCGTACAAAAATTAAAAAATCACTAAGAAGTTCTGCATTTTTTTTTACTTTCAGTTGGTACTGTTCTGTCACCTTTTTTCCTACATTATCAGGGAATGATTTTTTGTTGTGCTTGATGGAATTGAATAATTCTTTGACGCCGTTTTGTATATTAAAAACTCGCCGAAAGTCATTTCCGATAAGCATCGATAAATTTACTGCACAGCGCCACTTCACACCACACTTTGAACTTCAAATAACACTTCAGCGTGCTCTACAACTAAAGATGGACTAACAGAACAAAATTAGAATTATTTTATCAATGAGCGGGGTAGTGACACGCGGCGATCAGAATCAAAATAATTTTATTTGGAAACAACAAAACAATACTGTTCCATTCACATTCCAACCTGTAGTGCCTTCGATGTAGGACTCTTGCTGAAGCGTGGTGAGTCTACATGTTATAACATATCTGTTGTAATCGGTGCAAATACCGTTGTTCATTATAATTCCTAATTTTAATTTTTTTGTGTGGGTATTAATTTACTAATTATAAATAATTTGTAAGGAAAAAAAGAGATGTAAAAGTTTAATTCTAAAATGCCTTCCACAGACAGTAGTGTTTATAATAAGGTAGTAAATATATAATAATATCGTTGAATTCAACAAGAATATAGAATCTCTGTGTGGAGAGTTACGAGATTAGCTGTGAAGTTGGCTTTGTAAATTAATTTTGAAGAAATTAAACCAAGGCATTTAATAATAGTAAAATGCTGTTATTTTATTTTAAATAAATTTGGAAGAGAAGGGCCTTAATTATATATAAAATGGGGCTGTCCTCCCATGATGCAAATTAGGCATTTAAAAAAAAAAAAACTATTGTTCGGCACGCCGAGAAGGGTGTTACAATGTTGGAAGTGTTGGGTATTGTTGGAGTTCCACAGGTTCGCTCACGTCCAACATAATACCGCGTTGGCTCGTGAATGGGGGAATCGTCCAACAGACTGTCAAACAAAGCGGCTTTTCATTTTTTTTTTATCTCGATAAGTCTTACTGAAATTATTTAACTAGTCATAAAGGGGTAACAACATAATACAAGTAAAATTAATTTGATTTTCTGGTAATAAAAATTGTGGGTTGCATTCAAACTGCTTGTAAAAGCTTTCAAATACTTTTTTGCTAGTATTTAAAATCGTTACTGTTCTGTTAATAGATTTAATTCAGTAGAAAGAGTTATAAGTACCAAGAGTATCTGGTTGTTTTATTCACTTACCATCAGATATTCTCCTCACAGTACTTTATAAATTGGTCTGCTCGTTTCAGGTATCACTTTACGAACTATCTGAAGAGATATTTTGAAACTGTTTTTCAGATTTCCGTATGTTCTCCCTGTGGCCATATACAGCAATGTTGCTATAAGGCATTGTTCTGCAGGTATAGAAGTGTTGTACAAGTCTTGTGGTTGTCTTGTCATGAGCCTAATACTTTACAGTGTGCATTCAATTAACTTTCTGAAACAGAATGGTTTCTTGCTGTATTATAGATCGTTGATTTAAATTTAAAAAAATAATCCTAAATCGGATCACATTGTTATGTCCTACAAGCTGGACTGTAAACGGGCCGCTTGACAGATGTCACACGGGATTTTCCTTGCCAGTGACAGTTCATATTGTTTTGATGCTTTGAAATAAGCTATTTTGATTCTGATCGCCCGCTTGTTAACGAACCGCTCGTTGATAAAATAATTCTAATTTTGTTCTATCAAATGAGTTTCAGTTTATCTTTATTTGTAGTGCTCGTGAAGTGTGGTGTGAAATGGCGCTAAACAATAAACTATACCAGGCTTACCGGAAATGATTCTTCAGCGAGTTTTCAATATCCAAAACTGCTTCATTGAGCTCTGGAAACTTTTTTGAGGACAAAGAGTATTTATTAATGGTAATGTAGAAAGAACTGCAGCAAACGAAAACAAGAAAAGGAGATCTCCTTAATTTTTCACGCAGCATATATAGTATGTTCTATTTTATCAGTTAATAAACAATGATGATAGACATAAGGTGAATATTTCTTTAGTAACACCTCATGAAGAAAATTCTCCCTCTATGTTCTCGAAAAAGAAGTTTTCCCAGTAATTAATCATTTCCAGGAGAAGCTAGTATCACCATTTGATTCAGAATATTTATTATTGTATAAAAGTACACAAAGCATATATCTGTCGTGTTAATTATATACCCAATAATTTAAACAATAGTCTGGTAAGAGAAAACAGTACAAAATATCTTCCGGTATTAAAAGGGGAAAAAACTGCGTTAAAAAGAAGCCAAACTGGAGTCGCGTAGTTTATGGACGCTCCCTAAGGACAGTTCAGAATTTAAGACATCAATCATCAGTTTACTCGTTTCTGGCCACGCTCTCTGTAATTTTATTTTATTATTATTGTTATATGCTATTGCATTTACGCCTAGTCGACGTCGTTGTCATTAGAGGCGGGAATGGACTGGAAGCAAGGAATGGGAAAGAATACGGACATGGCCTTTTGAAGGAATCATCCCGCTATTCGCTTGGAGTAATTTCGTAAAAATCATGGAACAAAAATCTGGATGGTCGGGCGGTGATTCGAACCCACGTCCTACTGAATGCGTGGCCAGAGCGTTACTGCTCATGCACCACGCTCTCTGCAAACATTAAGTTTGAGTCCGTTGAGAGTAACGTCGATTGCAATATATTTAACAGCTTCCATAAGTAAATTCATATAAACTTTCAAACTACACGTGCGAACAAAGTAAAATTTAATGTAGTAGTTAAGCTTACTGATCTCTACGCAAAAATGAAATCTGAGGCATCTAGCTTTATCAAAAGCAAAGCAATTAACCTGCAAACATACGCCGAAGTGTTACACGTTTGGGGTTGTCATTAAGTAAATACAGGGAAAATCAGCAATTTTAGACTTTTTTATGATTTAGGAATGAAATGACACATGTGTTCCAAATTAACTGTTCCGAGGACCACGGTCAGTATAATGTAGTGGTGTCATAAACAATTTTTTTATAAATGAAGACTTCTACAGGCGAGTTATGTGTTGTTTGGATGGGGGTAAATCTATGAGTTCCGTCACCGACATGCTGTGACGTGTTGCGATATGACATTCCCCTTGGAAGCTTTTTGGATGGGTAAAATCTTATGAGTTAGCGTCACCAACATGCTAATGTTAGTATCTATAGCGGTCTCGTGACTCTGTGCCTAAGGTGTCCGACTGGGGAACGAAAGGAACCGGGTTCGAATCCCTGTCTTGGCGGCGATTTTCGTAGAGCCTTAACCCGACCTTCAGCTCTGGCACAGCTTGCTGTGTAATGTGAAGTACGCCAGAACGCTTCGGTGGTTCGGATTGTACGTTAAACTGTAGGTTCCGTGTACCTGGTAGCACTACAGGGGTAGGTTGAGGCGGGTAAAACAGGGATGGAATGCGCAGCCAATAGAAATCCTGTCACGAGTTCATTGCAGCTACACGGAATTATTATTATTTAGTGTTTCTGTAGCTATAAGTATACCGTGTTACTAGTATGATATTCATAGATTTTTTTAAGTAATTTCCGAAGTAAGTAGAGGAAGGAAGTAATTTAACACATTAGTCGAACTTAGTAAGCTACAGATAAGGAGTAGGCTTAGGGAATTATAACTAAGGCTAAAATCTTATCTGTAATCCAAATTTCAGCTTTCTACGACTACGGGAAGTTTTGATAATCATCCGTGAGTCAGTGAGTGATGAAATCGAGGAAGTTTCCATATGAATAACATACAAACTAAGAACAGGAACGACACAAAATTTTCTGCGTTTTCTAAGATTGTTAATATCTATTTATAATAAAAATTTGAGACATGTAGCGTCACCTTTGACCTCTAACGTTTGGAACCGAACGAAAACATGTTTAGAATAACAAGCGATCATAAATAAAACAGTAGTGAGTGTCATTTCCATGCAAAACGTTTCATTCTACCTCAAGTAACATTTCAGTAGAGAGAAACAAAGTAACAAGATATCAATACCATATGAAGGAAATTGTACGTAATTCAAAGAAGTCAGTGTATCATTATATTTCAATCAACAGTGCCAAAAACTCTCTGCTTAAAGTACTTAATAGCGCAAAACACGCACATACAGCAGTACCACTCACCTGATAGTGCTTATATAAGTCCTCAAAGTGCAGATGCAGGATTTTGATGTAGTGGTAGAGAACAATGTACACACCTCACTAAAGCCACGTTATCACGTTCCAAATCACTTTCGAATTCATGCAGTCCAATATAAAAAGCCACACTAATTACATTTTCAAATGATGATGTTGGTATGTCAATGTCATAACCTGGCTTTTGCCAAGCATATTGCAACAAATTGATTGTAAATCGCAAAGATTCATGATGAAATAACGACCATGTATCTTCACTTGTGGTTTGGCACATTGTAGTCTTACAAAATCAGTAATCATTTTGATATAGAACTTATATTGCCGAAAGAAGTAAACATCAAGGGGTTGGCAATATTTCGTTGTTTTCGGTGAACATATCTTCAGCATAACATCTTTGTTTGGAAAAGTTGCATCTAGAAGGGTACGATCTGTATAACATGACCAGGAATCACACAAAAATAGGCTCTTTTCATGACTCTTTAATGGCGCTAGCAGACAAGTGCTGAGTTCCGCATGGAAATGATACACACCACAGTTTTGTTCATGATCGCATGTTATTCTAAACATGTTTTCGTGCGGTTTGGGCGTTTCCTTGTAAGCCCGAAGAAATTGAGGTACAAATATGTCCCGTATCTCTTTGAGAAAAGGGCAGGCAGTGCCGCCGTTGATTCGACTTGGCGGGTGCACAGTAGGAATGAAATTCACTCTCAACAACAAATGTCCTTTCAAAAACTGCCATTTAATCTTGCTGACTTAACTCCAGCAGACAAAGAGGAAATAAAGATCATAATGCGTCAAAAACAATAAAACATCCGGCAAATCTTCGATTATGGCAGAACTTTTTAAGTACTCTGGGGACAAAGTAATAGAACAATTGGAGAAGTTCTTCCAACATAATTGCCATACAGGGAAAATCATTGACGAATGGAGGGATTCTGTTATATATCCACTGTATAAGAAAAGAGACAATACAAACGTTATTAACTACACAGGCAGATCACTTAGTATAGCAATCACATCCAAGATACTCTCTATTCCAGAATAGATTAGAGAGTCAAACACTCGTAGATCAGCAATCAGGAGAATACTTAGCAGGTTTCAGGAAAGATCTAAACCATCAAAACAAAGACATTACCAGCAGATAAAAATTTCACTATGCCATTCGTAGATTTTAAAAATACATGTGACTCCATCAGCAAAGACACACTAATTAAATTTCTTAAAAAATTGGAAACGATGACAAAACAACTACACTGATTCAACAGGCGTTATCTAACACACGATCGAAATAAAAAAATAAAAATTGTAAAGCTATCAGAACAGTATTAAATGAAGATTGTTGTGGGGCGTGGGGATGGCCTCTGCCGAGTACTTTTCAACTGCATCTTAGAGAGGGTGATACGGGGATGGCGAAGAGAAACATATCAGCACAACATTCCACACAGGTCACCAGAAGACTGCGCTTAAGTCCGAATGTGTTGCTCTCGTAAACGACAAATGATCTTCGCTAAAAACCTTGAGTTTGCCACCAAGCAGATAGACGTTCTGATAGAAACAACAAAGAAGGCTGGACTGCAAATGTCCTTCTTGGAAAACGATTACATAAACATATGTCCCAGAGATACAACCTGGACAGTGAAGACCAAACATGGAAACATTATACGAGTTCATCAACTCAAGTACCTAGATGACCTAATGACTCCGAACAACAACGAGAAGACAGCAATTGAAGAAAGAGCGACGAGAATGCGTTTAGACAATGCCAAGAAACGTACAACTTCCTATCCTAACAAACCAATTTTTTTTATTTTTTTTTTTACTTAACGCTTTACGCCTCGTCGACGTCGAGGTCATTAGAGGCGGGTTTGGACTGGGGACAAGGAACGGGAATGAATTCGTCCATGGACTTTTAAAGGAAGCATCCCGGCATTCGCCTGGAGTGATTTGGGGAAATCATGAAAATCCCAATTCTGGATGCCCTGACGGGGATTCGAACCGGCGTCCTCCAAAATGCTAGGCCAAAGCGTTAACCACTCACCCACCACGCTCGGTACAAAACCAAAATTTTGAAACTAAAATACGGTAGTAAAACCTGGGTGAGTATATCTACGTGACAGACATAACAGCCAGACAGAGAATTACAGAAAATGTATATTGATTTCAAAGGAGAAATTTTCACACAAAAATGGAGAAATATCAAATATGTAGTGTACCAAGCATCAATACATGCATACCAACAAGTCTGATGACAAACGATAGACATCGTTAATACACCATAGAATAAAGTTGTGGAAGATAAGGAAAATTCCATCCTAGAGCCAACTAAGAAAAGCATTAATACTAATCGACCAGCTCCAGTGAAAATTAGTTGAAATGGCTACCCGAGAGAAAATCAGTCATAAACGTGGGTATGTTTTATCCATAATCCTAGCTAAAAACACAAAGAAAATAGTGCACTGGCTATGCACTGAAATTAGTGACAGTAACATTCCTAACTGTAGGTGCTCAATGCGTATCTGCATGGAATCGTTACAGCCTTTACCAGCTGTAATTGGACCAAACAAATGTTACAAAGAATTTCAGGTCGAAGCTCCTCTAAGGAAAAGTCTTTGACTTCTTTCAGCGGCCAACAAACAAAAATCACCTATGTTATATTCATTCAGTGCCTCCAAGTAGGCAACCATCAGATTAACATCCTAGTTCCTATATAACAGCAATGTTACACTAAAAATACTTTAATTGCATGTCACTGATTGGTGGCAGATCTGTATTTGGGATGCAGTAACTCAGTAAGCAATGTCTGAAATATACGTTAGAAGTTTGCGTAGAACAAAACACAAGTATTGCTTTACGCCACTATTGATAACAAAATGCAGGTAAGTTCATCTGAGAACTATGTATACAATCAAAGATCCGAAGCAACATGATTTTGGAAATATTTGAAAATAAAATCAGTAGCAGCATAAATAGGTACTAATGTAGAGCTAACATGTTCATAATTTATTTCTCTTTATAACTTCTGGATATATTCATTAAATGTTTTGTTTAATTAGACTCACTTAAGGAAAATTTCATTAACTAAATACTTGAACGATTGTGATACTTCATATGCCAAAAACACATTCAGGTTATCTTTAAAATTACACGTTACGCAGTTTTCTCACGTTAACTGTAAGATCAGCCACAGAGGCAGAATTCCCAGCAAATCGGATCGTCCGAACAATCCAGAGTGATTTCCAGACTAACAATGCCATACGCGATTACTTTACTCGTAGAAATAGTATACCATTATTCTACAGCAATGCAGTAAGTTAAATGCTAAGAGTTGTCTTCCAAAAAACTGACAAAGAATGATAAAATTAACTATTCGTTAAACATTCCAATAAATTGAAAGTCGGTGAATAAAGAAGATAGCCATGAGTTTGAGTAGTTAAGATATAAAAAGTTAATAATTTATTTATTGTCACGTGAAGTTAACATAGTCTTACGAACTTATATTGTAAGTGAGACAACAATGCTACACACTTAGTATTTCGACCAGGAAAGGAATATTCCAGTCATTATTATCACCGTCTAAAATTATAGCATCAAATACTGAAAAATTAAACATTTAGGGCCTACATCACTATAAATTTTTTGTATGATAAACCTACACGTTTACGATCCAAGATATGGTTAAGGAACGACTTAAGGAATGTAAAAAACTTAACGGTGTACTAATAAACTAAACTGTGCAGTCACCACAACCATAAATGAATCACAAAATTGTAAATGGAACGGAGAGATACAGAAGATATGTAATTCGTTTAAATCTACACATTAATTATGAAGATAATGGTGCAATAGTATGAGGAGGATTGAAATATTTTCATTACAATATTATAGGAACATGTTATGAGTGTTATTTAATATCAGTTGTATTTAGTTAAGGAATTGTGAAGAAAGAATTGTCTGGACACTGCATTCAGTATGTCACACATTGGCAGTAGAGATGAAAAGGCGGACGAACAGGATTGGCTAAAAGCGTCACACAGCCACCCAATGAAACAGGACCTTGGTTAGCGGTGTTGCCAGATATGTCACTTTATCAGTGGACGCCGTACAAGCCACATCCTATCTACCCGCATATCACTCTAACATATTAGCTTAAACTATAATCATTGCTAAACGTAATAATCCCTTGAAATAATGAAGCATTTAATAATTATGTAAGTGTTAGATGTTGTAAAGCAATATATTTTCCTTGATTTATCGTTTATTCATATGATAAATGTACAAAAAGAAATTCATTTCTACATGGATTCTGGCGTCGGTTAGAACAATAATTTCTCCGCTCGGGACTGTTTCACTGTTAGATTCATATCTATGCTCAGTACAGTCTTCTGAAAGACTGCTATTAGATATAAAATGATTTTACGTAATCTGTAGCAGAAATACCCGAGACAGCAACTCTTGGTGTCTTAGCTACCAGCATAACAGAGTATTTTCTAATGTAGAGATTATGCTTTAGCTTCGGAATTCATCTTTGCGTGGTAATTATTCCCTTCTTCCATATTAACAAACAAACTTGACACTATGCGTAGGAATAAATTGCATATAACTTCCTGGAACTAACCATTACAAATAATTGATACAATATTTCAAACTATTAAATACAAAAGTTTTCTGCAGAGATTTAGTGATCTTTTTCCTCCATAAATCCACTCTATATAGAATCTTTTAGATCTTTTCATGCAATAATTTTCGATAAAAATGCGTTTAATTTTAAATAAATAATTCGTCTGAAACCTGGTACTATTAAACATTTCTCAGTCTGTTACAGTCTGAACGATAGTATTGGCCGCAAAATTGCGTATCTATGACGGAGTCCGCATCGTTAGATTTGAAGCACATAGTTTGGTTGAGATAAGCGAACAGATTTTGTTCCTGTCGAAAGAAATACACCAATTTGAAAAGCTTATCCCCAAAGCAAAATAAAGATTCTTAATTTCAACCCAAAAACTCTTCATGATTGTTTACAATAGTGGATAAATGAATGATCTGCCGCATTTTAAGTTGGTGATTCCTGAATTTATGACTATAAAACATTTAGGATGCCCAAAACCCACGACGACCGAGGTAATGATAACAAAAATTCGCAAAACCGACGAATCCACGTATGGTAACATTCTAACTTCGCAAAAAACTAAAGGAAATGTGTAAAGAACATCTTAGATAAAAACATTTACATGAGAAAATTATCATTGCTATGTATACCAAGTTCATTAACGTTTGATACGAAAAGCAAATTTGATGAATATTTCAAGAAGTGTTTGGAGTAGAACGTGTGATATATACACCGAGTTTGGTTTCAACGAAGCTATCGGCTGCCGAAGCCCATTCAGCCAGTTGTCCCTATAAGTACCGTGGAGGGAATTCCACGTTGAATGTAAAGTTTAGCATGGAGCTAATTCCTCCACTACCAATAATTCCGTGTCGTCGTAATGACCTGCAGACAGGTTTTCTGTTGACCACGTATTCCACCCCTGTCGTAGCCACCTTAAACTAACACGGATACAGAGGACCTACAGTTTAACATGGAATCCGAACCTGGCGTACTTCACATTACACAGGTCGGGTTAGTAGCCTGTTAAAATCCCCTGACCAGACAGAGATTCGCACAGGGAACCTTCCCATCGCCAGTCAGA
This sequence comes from Vandiemenella viatica, assembly GCA_031002005.1. NCBI lineage: Eukaryota > Metazoa > Arthropoda > Insecta > Orthoptera > Morabidae > Vandiemenella > Vandiemenella viatica. Next base: position 340,271,456 of record CM061921.1, on the reverse strand, counting down.
ACACTTTAACCACTGAGCCACGGGATTGCTCATTTATATGTTGATGTCATTAGGAAATCATTCATTTTAATGACACTTTGTTAGATACAATGCTTTTTGCTGACGACCGTGGTGATTTATCTTTTGGGAAATCTCCTCAGAGAAGAAGAAAGACGAAAGTAATGACATTCAGGGAAGAAAATCCTCTCTAAGATTGTTATTAATGACAAAATTAAAAAATCTGCACATTAAGGATTAGATATAAGCTTCACCAGAATTTGACAATGTCAGTAGCAAAAAAAAAAAAAAAAAAAAAAAAAAAAAAAAAAAAAAAAAAAAAAAAATTAAGTACCTGTGTATAGTAATCGAAAGAAATATTAACATTATCAGACTAGACACATTGATGAAATTTTTTAAAGTGATGACTTTACCAACATTACCATAAGGGGCATCCACAAATTACGTGAGGTGTTTTTCCGGATTTCTGGACCCCACCTCCCCCCTGGTGAGATTTCGTGAGATCTGGCCGGACCCGCCCCCCTCTGGTGAGATCAGGTTCGTGAGAACCCCCCCCCCCCCTAGAAATCGCCCTCGAAACTTTTGTAGACCTTTTTTTTTGGCTCTACTGTCCCCAAATTTTTCGCAAAATCTCACGTGAGATTTCCGTAGACCCCCCCTCCCCCCTGGTGAGATCTGGTGAGATTTCGCCGGACCCCCCCCCCTATTTCACCTCACGTAATTTATGGATGCCCCCTAAGGGTGCGAATCATGGACATTGAGCGGACTGGTGACGCAATGGTTAAGGTGTCTGACTACAGATCGAAGGGTCTCCAATTCGATTTCCTGTCTCGGCGGGGATTTTCATAAGACCTCAACACAACCCCCACATCTAGACTAGCTTACTGTGGAACGTGAAGTGCACCAAAACACTTGTGTTGTTCTGGTTCAACGTTAAACTTCAGGTCCCTTATACTCGGTAGGACTCCCGGGTTAGTCTAAGTGGCTACAATTGGGGACGGACTAAGTAGTATATAGGAAACCTGTCACCAGGTCATTTAAGGACCACACGAGTTTAATTCTAACGACATTGAATAAACAACACATAAAATAGAAATGGCTGAGATGATTTTGTTTCGAGTCTGGATTTACGCCTCGTTGAAGGTCACTAGAGGCTGGAAAAGACTGAGGGCAAGGAACGGGAAGGAATTCGACCATGTACTTTTGAAGGAACTATCCCAGCTGAACTGGTTTGGGGAAACCATTGAAAACCCAATTCTGTGTGTCCGGTCGGGGATTCGAACATACGTCCTCCCGGACACGAGGCCAGAGCGTTACTGTTCACACACTATACTGGGTCAGGTGAGATGCATTCTGGATGACGCGGGTTAGAATCCCCGTCCAGCCATCCAGATTTGGGTTTTACATGGTTTTCCCAAATCACTCCAGGCTAATGCTGGGATGCTTCCTTCAAAGGGCAATGGCCAAATTCCTTCCCATTCCTTGTCCCCAATCTCATCCCGCCTTTAATGATCTCGACGTCGATGAGGCGTAAAGCAATAAGTAAAAAAAAAATTGTAAATGAGCAAATAATTAGATACATGAAGAAGTGGATGAAGCGTGTAACACGTACGGAGGACCCCAGACTATCTAAGGAGCTGCTAAATTACAGTGAAGAAGTAAGATAGACCACACATTGTGTTTTTCTGGGAGTGAAAGTAGATATAATATCAACAGTGATAGAGCATCAGAAAGATTTGATTCTTTCTTACAATAACATGCACTGCTAGCTGCACTATAAGCAGATATGTACAGTGTTAAAGCCCATAGTGGCATCATGCTAAAAGTTATGTTATACACGGAAAAAACATCGGAACCGTCATTTGTCTCCGCTAACAATGGTTTCATGCAGTAAAGTTTCTTAACTTAAGATAATTCTTGGCAAGATGAGCCTTTACCTGTTCAACGGATCTTGTTGGTCTGCCAGTTCGAGGGGCGTCGTCAATACTATGCTGCCCTTCCTTAAAACGACTAAACCAGGTATATACTGATCTTAAGGTAATTGAATTATGCTTATAAATGTTTTTTAAAATATTGTGAGCCGCTTTTGCAGTTTTCCCACGCTGGAATAACGTGTGCAAACGTTTGCGTTGGTTTCTCAACGCACGGGACATTGTGAGACTCTGGATGCCTACACACAACTGCTTGTCGCTGCGGTCAGCCCGCCTCTTCTACGAGCGCTGGGACTATCAGCATTTTTGTGGTTGCTTTGGGGCTACGGACAGAGGCGTAGCTATCGGAGGTAGTGATGTTCCGATACCATCAAAGTATCGATACCTACTTAAATGAGTAGTACACAAATTAACTTACGATACTTAATCATATGAATACTGCAAAAGTATCGATACTTACTCATGTCGATACCTTTTTAATAAATGTCTAATTATAAAAATATACGCGACATGTTGATAAATTATTTATTTTATTTGCCTAGTGTAATAAAATTAAATAACACTCAATAAACATTTTTATTTATTTATTAAAATTATAATAAAGCTCACATTTTAAGCAAACATTGAAGGTGTCTGTCTTATCTTTAAATATTTATTTATTATAGTTTTAACACTTTTAAAAAGTCCGCTTTTGGAAGGTATCCCAGAAAACTAATTGTTCCAAATATTTTAGGGACAGCTTGTTTCTTTTGTTTGACATTGTTTCACCCGCATTAGAAAACAAACATTCACTCAATACTGACGTTGCTACAACAATAAGATACTGTTGTGCGTATTTATACAGACAAGGGAAGTTAAGTTTCATTTCTACCCATTCTGTAAATGAATTGCTTTTTAGAGTCATTGCAGTGTTTGACAAGTAGAGAGAGACTTTGTCACTACCGTGCGTTTTCTTATTCTTTGTGATGTTTCCAGAAGTGATGTTCGTGTGAAAAGCTAGCTGAAGCAGCTTCTTCTTCCAATTCACATGGGCTACTTAGTTGCTTATGAACCATATCTTTTAGTTTTTGTGTGTGACTGCGCGGGAGCGACCATTGGCCAGGCATAGCGAAATGCGTGCCAAGTACGACTTTATTACAATGAAATAGGGACCTAAAACAAACTCTTTGAGATTAGATTGCCTATTCTAAGACTGATTTTGTTTGATTTTCAATGCTACAAACTTGACGTCAGCGGGAAATTAATTTCTCAGGCGCGACTGAGTGGCGCAGCAGAGATAATGCATTTAGAATTTAACACCGGGTGCGTTTCGATACTTTCGATTCGATACAAGTACTTTTCTTCCGATACCGAGTAAGTATCGAATGAACTAATTCGAATACAAAAAGTACTCGGTATCGAAACAAAGTATCGAGTACTTACTCGTATTTACTTGTATCGGATCATCACTAATCGGAGGGCTAGGCGGTGCCGCGCACGGGGGCCCCCAAACTCAGGAGGCCTCCAAGTTTAGCTGAGGGGGCCCCAAAGCTCAGCTCAGGGGGCCCCTAAGCACTGCTCAAGGGGCACCAAAGCTCAGCTGAGGGTGCCCCCAGCTCAGATGAGGGGGGCCCCCAAGCTCAGCTGAGGGGGGCCCAAGCTCAGATGAGGGGGCTCCCATGCTCAGCTCTGGGGGACAACAAGCTCAGGTGAGGGGGCCCCAAGATCAGGTGAGGGGGCTCCCAAGATCAGCTCAGGGGGCCCCCAAGCTCAGATGAGGGGGGCCCAAGCTCAGCTCAGTGGGCCCCCAAGCTCAGCTGAGGGAGCCCCCAAGCTCAAGGAGCCGAGCCCGTCTGGCTTGAGGGCCTGGGGCCCTTGTTAACCTATCTACGCCACTGGCTACGGAACCATAAATATTCCAGTACTTCAACTGTGGCATCGTTAAAATTTCTTACGTAAATTACTTTGTTTGCGAATTTGAGCCGGAATGACAGGAAAGATAAGATTAGAGAAATAAGGTGCCGCAATGATTCTTATATGAATTCTTTTTTCCCTTCTTTTCTTAATTTTTATAAACGATCTCGGAGACAATATGAAAAGCCTTTTTAGATTGTTTGCTGATGATGCGGTTATTTATAGGGAAGTAAGGAATTTGGCCGATTGCTTAGAAATTCGGCGGGATCTGGATATTATTTGGCATGGTGCGCTGAGTAGAAACTTACGCTAAATTGTAAAAAGTGCAAGACAATGAGCATAACTAACAAAAAGAATCAAATTGTTCAGAAATACGAGTTAAACAATTCAGCTATTGATATGGTTGCTGCGATTTATAGGTCGAATCTTGAAAAATTGTAATGAACAAACAAAGGAGATAGCGTACAAATCTCTTGTGCGTCCACATTTGGACTATTGTTGTGCCATTTGGGATCCGTTTCGTAAGGGGTCGATCGAAAGCATAGAGAAAGTACAGAGAAGAGCCGCTCGATTTGTGACCGGTTGCTACAATCCTAATGAAAGCGTCACAGAACTGATTAGTATACTAGGCTGGGAGTCTCTGGTAGATAGATGACGCACGTTTCGTATAAACTTATTGGTAAACATGTGTACTCCCACTTTCACTTACGAGTATAATGAAATACTTCGTCCACCAACCTATTTGAGCCGGAATGACACGAAAGATTAGTTTTGAGAAATAAGGTGCCACAATGATTCTTATACGAATCCCTTTTTCCCTCGCACCATTAGGGATTGGAATGCACAACAAAGAGATTAGCTTTGGTGCTGAGCACCCTCTCCCACCCACAATTTTGTGAATTGCAAAGTATATATGTAGAAGAAGATGTAGCCATGGTCGAACTCCTTCCCGTTCCTTGACCACAGTCCTGCCTCTAATGATATCGACGTCGAACAGACACAAAGACATTCGCAAACCTCCCTTGTTCCTTTTATTCAAAAATCGGTTTGCGGAGTCGAGTATTACCCTTCTACGATTTGTTGTGTTCATTACTTAAATATCACTGCATTCAAATACTTCACTAAATTTTCTGCCCCGAAAATGAGACAACATACATAATTGGCATTTCAGTAAGGCTTATTGTATGTATATCTTAATGTATCGTCAAATAATACACAGTTCTTAGGAAGACAGTATACGCTACGAAGTATGGGCGCTTTAAACTTAATCTAGTCTCTATATAAGATCACGACAATGTCTTCAAACTCACATTGAATACAGCAAGCGGGCATTCGCCCGCTATTTTCATTGAGAAGTGGAATAAGGAGTATACAACTGCTTACACTGCGGGTAACTTGTTTTTACTTTCAGCAATCAATTCTACGTTTACTAAAAGGCTTAAAAAAAAAAAAGACTAACATTCGAGCGAATTGTGCATGTATAATTTTATAATTTGGAAACTCAAAGAGAAGATACTTAGACTCGGTCCAATTAACAAGTTAATGACACGCAACATAGTAAGGATTAGTAGGCCTACGTCATAGCAGCTTGTATTCAAAACTGGCTCTAATTTATTTACTACAATTTGTTTACAAACTTTACGAAACTGAACGACTACTGCTTACCAAATAGCTCGTAAGCTCATTATACGGGTAATATCGACGTCCTTATGCTTTTCATGTTAATAACTGATCATAAAGAAACTAAATAAAAACGACCAACATCACAGGTATCTAAAGACGATGGCTAAATTAGTGCAAAAAAGGACTAAAGAATGCGAGTATGTATTTTTTAAAAAATTCAGTTTGCATATGGCTTTACGTTTAGGCCATTAAAGGTCTGAAAGGACTGTGGACAAGAAACTAGAAGTAAGTTCGGCCATGTGGTTTTGAAGGATCCGTCCCGGCAGTCGCCCGGAGTGATTACGGAAAGTCATGGAAAACGGAAATCCTGTTAGCCGGATGGGGATTCGAACAAATGTCCTCCCGAATGCGAGGGCAGAATATTACTGCTCACCAGCCACGTCAGGTGAGCATCTAACATTCTTTTCGTATGATAAGTCACTTGGTGGGGATGAAGGAAATTAAAATCGTTTTTTTTAAATTAAACATTTTGAAATTTAATTATTTAATGGATTCTGAAGGGGTTTTGTAGCCTGAAGGCATAGAATCAGTTTTAAAATCAGAGGTATGTAACATCACGCTACCCCACGTGATGACTAAGCAGAATATAACATTTGATCAAAACATTTACAAAGAATTAAAAGCCGTGAAGCAAACTTATCGCCATCTATTGACTTCTTGTGTAACTATCAGGTCTCTAAACCGACAGATGGCTTCTGCGTACTCATATGTTAGCCGTCTACCTCGTGGTCCAACAATACTAATGTACGAGGAGGACACATCGGAAAATAATAATTAAAAAGTGTAGGCTAATTTTTGATGAAAAAACATCCCATGGAAAACCATACCGTCAAAATTATGTTCGAAAATAATTATTGACTTGGTTGTAACCTAACGTCGTTATATCTTCATGCATTCGTTAAAAAGTTCTAAATGTTAATTATTCAACACAGATTAGGTATATACACTAGCTTCTTTTACAAAGTGTAATCAAAATATTTTACTACGTGTAGTTTGATACTGTGTATAGTTTCGTTGCGCCTAAATTTTCTGAAAGTAAAATGAGTCTGAAGTATATATTTACAAATATATTTAAATATATTAACTTTGCCAGCAGAAATAAACAGATTACAGTTATTTAATATTTATCCTTAATTTCTCTGATTCTCCAATTGAACGAAATAGTGGTCAGAATCTAACATATTATCAATTGGTTCTGTGTGACTTATCGTCTATCTGCATTCTTTCACTAGATTTCAGGTTTATAAGCAACCTTACAGGGTCTTTATTTCAGCAGCAATTTTACCTAGTGCGAAGTGCGGGGGGTGGTCTGAAATATTTTTTTTTTTTTTTTTTTTTTATTGGCATTTGGAAAAAACCATACAGCCAGCAAATTACATTTATCTTTGGTTGATTAAAGAAATGAATTTACAGATTGAATGTGCTCCTTCTCCAGCTCTGTCTTACCATCCGATATATACGACATACAAAATTAGCAGCATAAAGTATATACAATATATGACACATACAATTGGACATGTGTGGAGCACACCATACATAAAATACGTAAAATATACAATATGTACAACATACAATTTAAAAGAATATACAGGTTTTAGGGAACAATAAATAGAATATACAATATGTGCATATAGAATTTAATCTACAATGTTGAACATGCTAATTATAACATGTTCTGGTGAGACCTGTTTGTTTTATGTCGGCTACGTTAGAGGACAAGTGCCGTAGTTGACTCAGGCGGGTTGCCGAGATCATAGCCACAATTTGTATCCTTATATTATGGGAGTTGTTTAAGATTGGTTCCAGTGTCGCGCTATATCTTGATATGGTTTTCTTCAAGAAATTGGGTTATGGCGTGATAGATAGCAACGTCTTCCAAGGCCAGGAGGTGGGTTACATTTAAGGGTAACTGTAGTCCTAATTCCACTAGTTCTTGTATAAGTTCGGAGCACTTCTGCCATTTCTCCTTGCAGGCAAATAGAAGGTGGTTTGGCTCGCATTCGCTGACTCCATCGCAGGTGCAACTTGGTGTTTCCCTTAAGTTGATGCGATGCAGGTGTTTGGGGAAGAGCCCATGATTAAATTTCAGTCTTGCAATGGTGGTTATCATTTTCCTGGATGTGTATTTTTTTTCGTGCCACTGTGCCTTAGGAATGGTCGGGTGGATGGTGCCGTAGTGTCTTCCTTTTATTTTTATAGAATCTTGCCACGATGTATCCCACATTAGTTTGGCTTTGTTTCGTATACTCGCAAGGAGATCAGTTGCTTTAATGTGTGGGAATATTGTGCCATCTGTGGTTGCCCGCTTTGCTAGCTGATCCGCTCTCTCATTTCCTTTGATCCCCGTGTGTGCTCTAATCCACATGAAAATGATTCGTTTTCCACTATCTTCTAACTCCGTGACCGTCTCGAGAATATTGTGATGTTAGGTGACATCTCCATGCGTTACTGTTCAGGTGCTGCAGGGATTCCAGGACACTCCTAGAGTCGGATAATATGATTACTGTTTTGAAGGTGGTGTTCTTTGCATATTCTAGGCCTTTAAGGATCGCAACCATTTCAGCAGTGAATATCGATGCCTCACTGTGGAGTTTATAGCTTGCCTGAATTCGCGCATTCATATCCACAAAGGCACATCCTACCGTGCTACCGATCTTTGAGCCGTCGGTATAAATGTGGACACTATCTTTGTATTGTGCAAGATTTTCAGACAGGAGGATTATGTTCCTAGCCGTGCTTTCGGTAAATGGTATATTCAACCTTGCTTCGATTCTTGTCAAGGTTGTTTTATATGGGTATTCGAAGCAGGGCATTTGTCCTGAGGAGAATATTAGCGGCTGATGTTGAATTAGGTCCTTGTAAGACATGAGGAATGATGGAGTTTTTTTTCCTTCGCCAGTAGCTATCGATGGTGGTTCTTCTCACCAGTGTCTCCAGTGCCTCCATTAATGGGCTATTTACGAATTGCATAGTCTTTAACACAAATTTACTACTTAAGTAATATCGGCGGATATTCAGTGGTGGTTCCATGGCCTCTACCAAGAGAGCGTTAGTGGGGGTAGAGTGCATTGCGCCGAAGCATATGCGTAATGCCTTGAATTGTAGTTTGTCTATTTGGTAAAGGAGGCTATCAGCTGCAGAGCTATAGCAGAGGCATCCGTAGTCGATTTTGGATCGCACTAGGGCTCTGTAGAGAATCATGAGCGTTTTCGGATCTGCACCCCACCAGTAGCCACTTGTTGCCCGCAGCAGGTTGATTGCTTTCTCACATTTGTTAGTTAAATGTTTTATGTGTGGTCCCCAATTCAGTTTGTGGTCTATCTGCATCCCCAAGTATTTGATTACCTTTTTGTTAGGAAATGTATATGGTCCAAGTTGTACAGATGTCATTTGTTGTATTCTGTGCCTTGTGTGTATCATAACCGATGATTTTCCTGGTGAGATTGTCATCCCGTTCTCCTGTAACCATATCTTTAGCCGTTCCATTGTTATGCTGAGCAGGTTTATGCATTCCATCAGAGTTTCGCCTTCTGCGTAGAGGCATATGTCATCAGCATATTGCAGTATATATACTCCCCTCGGTAGTATTTTGGCAAGGTCACTTGTATATATATTAAAGAGGATAGGTGATAATATTGATCCTTGTGGAAGTCCCTGGCTTGTGTGTCGCGGTCCTATTGTAGCGCCTTTATATTTTATGACAAGTATTCTGTTTTCCAGCAGTGAGATGAGATTGTGAGTAAAGACTGCGGAGAAGTTCATCTTTTGCATCTTTTCCCCTAGTAGGTTGAGGTTGACATTGTCGTATGCACTGTTTATATCAGTGTAGAGGGTCATCAGGTAACGGTTTTTGCTTAGGCTGGAGTGGATGTCGGTGGTAAGCCTTATTAGGAGGTCATTGGTGCCTCTTCCTCGTCTGAACGCCCACTGGTGGTCTGGTAGAAGGCTATTATGTTCGACAAACCACTCGATCCTGTTTTTCACCATCCTCTCTAGTAGTTTGTACGGGCATGGCAGTAGTGCAATCGGTCTGTAGGCTGCAGTTGTATTCGGGTTCTTCCCCGGCTTCAGGATCGGAATTATTCTTGAGGTTTTTAATCCCGCGATCTGTATTCTTTTGTTCCAGACATTGTTTAAGATTTTTAAAAGTCTTTCTTTTCCTCGTGGTGGTAAGTGTTCAATCATTCCATAGTGGACGTTGTCCGTTCCTGGTGCCGTGTTGTTCGACTTCTTGGACGCTTTTGCAAATTCCTCCATATTAAAAGGTCTTGACATCGAATCTCCAAATTGGTCTTCGGGTGGGGGATTGCGGTTTGGGTTCACGGAAGGAGGTGCAAGGGTTGTTAGTATGTCCTCTAGCATTTCCGTGGTTATGCTAGGTGATACATACATATTGTCAACTGATTGTCTGTATTTTTTCACTTTTGTCCAAATGGTAGTAATAGGTGTGTTTCTATTGATTGATTCACAATATTTTTTCCACCCAGCACTCTTCTTTTGCTTTAATGTTCTTTTCGTTCTAGCTTGTACTTTGTTGAGTTCTATGAAGTTTTCCATGTTACTGCACCTGCGGTATATTCGAAGCGCATCACTTCTTTCTTGGATGGCCTTGTCGCATTCTTCGTCCCACCATGGAGGCTGGTTCCTAGACGTGTAGGTTTTCTGCTTTTTCTTTGGTATGCTTTGTTTAGCTGCAAGATTGATAATTCGGATAAGGTTGCCATAATCTTCCTCTGTCTCACCAGTCTCTTCCGACCTCCGTAGATGTATTCCTGCGCTATTTGCGTATGTGCCCCAATTTGCCTCGTTAATATTCCAGTTATAATCTGGTGTAGCCTGAGGTTTTCTATTGTTTTGTTTTAAGTTGATGGTAATCAAAATCGGATAGTGGTCTGATCCCAGAGGCTCATGGATCACTTTGTGCTCGATCAACGCTGCGATGTTCGTAGACGCTAGCGCGATGTCTACTACTGATTTCCGTTCTTGTGGGTTGCTAATTCTTGTAACTGTACCGTCATTGAGTATCACTAAGTTTTGTTCTTCCATTACGTCTAGCATGATACGGCCAAGTCGGTTTGTTTTTTCGCACCCCCAAGCACTATTGTGGGCGTTGAAGTCACCAGTAATGATAAATGGGTCAGTTATTTGCTGTAGCAACCTTACAATTTGGGGTTTGGTTAGGGTTACATTGGGGGGGCTGTATACTGTCACTATTGTTAGCCTGGTGTTGTTAATTCTTACGGACATAGCACAGGCCTCAATTGGTAGTCCTGTGACGTCTAATTGCAGTGCGTCATGTGACATGCTCTGTCGGACCAAGATGGCTGTTCCTCCATAGCCGTCGTCGCGGTCGCATCGGATGATGCTGTAGCCATTGATTCTAATGGTGTCTGGTGGTTTTAGCCATGTTTCCGCAACTGTGGCGATGTCCACGTCATATGCTCTTAATGCCTGTTCAAAGCTCTCCTTGTTAGATCTTAATGAGCGTGCGTTCCATTGCAGCATTTTGGTTAAACGTCCTTGGGCCATAATTACTTTAGTTATTGGGTACATTGTTCGGAGGCCTTCATAATCTGCTGAAGTGAGTTCATTACTTGTGTTGGGTCCACCAGTTCTGATCATCTCAATAATGGATATAATTAAACTCATCAGCCTTTCTATAATTGGGGTTTCGGTGGTTGTAGGCTGGTTTCCCGCTGACTGTTGGTGGTTTTGTAGAGTTTCTGTCATTCTCTGTGGGTGTGGCGGGTAAGGATTGTGAGTTATTGGTTGTCTTGGCCCGTTGCTTCTCCACATTAAGTTTTGGGGAATCCTAACTTGATTGCCTGTTGTGTTTAGCTTTACTGTGCTGGTATTTGGCTGTGTTTGTTTGAAATGGTAGTACTGTACTGGTTCCGCTAGGTGCACGGGTCGTTGTGGGTAAGATTGAGATACTGGATATGTCTCTTCACGGAGAGTTGGACATGAGCTGTGATTAATTGGAGTATATGGTATAGTGGTTAACGGCGGGAATTCGGTGGGGCTGTTAACCTGGGGGCTAGGATTAGTTGCCTATTCGGGCATAGTGTCTGTTTTCGAATGTAGCTACCGCTTCGCTGTAGCTGACGTTATTGTATACCATATGCTGCTTGATCGCTTTTGCTCTCTGGAAAATGGGACATGAGCGGTCGGTTGCCAAGTGTTGCCCTGAGCAATTTGCGCAGAGTTGTGGAGCTGTCTTGGGGCATGAGTCGGCATTGTGTTCCATTGTGCAGAAACTGCATCGAACCTTACTGCGGCATTGGTTACTGCCATGTCCAAAGCGTAAACATTTAAAGCACTGAATGACGGCGGGGATGTAGGGTTCAACTCTGCATCTTACACCGTGGATGCACACAAATTGAGGGAGAAGTTGTGATCTAAAGGTTAGAACGCATACCGGTAGTGGAATTACTTCTTGTTGCCCTAGTTTAACAACTTTTTTTGTGAATCGCCTAATATTTAGTACTGGGAACTCACACTCTATTACTGAGAGGATTTCGGTGTCACTAAGTGAAGTATCGACATTTCTCACCACACCCTGTTTTTGAATCATAGATTTTGGGATATACGCCTCCAAGTTATTTCTGATGAAGACTTCAGATTTTACAAGATTGTTTGCCGAGTCTCTATTGCTAGATTCTATCTTGATTCTATTCCGACCGCAGCTTGAGATGTTTACTAGGTTGTTTGATGTCATGAAACCCTGCTCCCTCAGTAGTTTTCCTATCGACATCGGGTGGATACGCCCAACGTTCTTGTCTTTTCCTTCAACTATTACTACATACGGTCCACTGTCACTTGGTTCATACCTGTTGTTCTCTGAGCACTGCTGTGGAATCTGCAGGTTGTTGACAGCAGTGTGTGCCGGTGCCAGTGACGCTGTCGTGATGTGTGAGGCTGCTGGGCTCTGCTGTAGACACTGCGGGTTGTTGGCGGTAGATAGTGCCGGTGCCTGTGGCGGTGCCATGCTGTATGAGGCTGCTGGGCTCTGCTGTGGACGCTGCGAGTTGTTGACAATAGTGAGTTCTGATGCCAGTGGCAGTGCCATGCTTTGAAGGTCTGCTAGGCTCTGCGATCTTATGCCGTCTGACGACAGTCGTGCGATTTTCTCTGTCGCGCGCGTGGAACTTCTTCTGTCTCCTTCTTCCGGTACCTGGCGTTTGGTGGACTTGACACTCGAGAGTTGGTAGCCGCACATGGGGTCGTCTGTCTCCGGTTCAGGTAGGTTAGGTGTGGTGTTGGCTGGGTTGGTTTCTTCTGTTGGTTGGCTGGTAATCGTATTCAGTGCTGTTGATATTACCATACTTGTTGAAGGCTGAATGAGATTTGTCTCTCTAGTTGAGGTATCCTCTATGTTGTGAGTACCTCCTTCACCATATAATCCTCCAAACATCGTCGGCGCTATTCGCTCTGATAAAGTTTAGAGATGATTACGGTGGTTAACAGATTAGGTGGATGTCAAGCGTCGATGATTTCAGTTCAACAAGTATCTTATGTTTCGCTTTTGACTAAATACTGGTTATTCACTGTACCCTTGACTGGAAAAACTGTAACTTCCTGGTCCGTTTATAACACAACAACTGTACTAAGCCGCTTCGCGCGCACAAGGAAGTTTCTCCTCCGAAGGTTGCGACTCGACTGATCGGTCTGAAATATTCTTGACATCGAACCAGTAGCGTAACTAGGTGCACGGCTCCGCCTAGCCCTCCGATAGCTACGCCACTGCATCGAGGGTACTGCACGTGGTGATGATATTTATTCTGTGTTTTAATGAAAATAATATTGAAAGAAGCATACGTTTTTATAAAATATGGTGTTCCTTTTTCTTTTCGATAAGCGTTCTATGTATGAGCGAGCTATTTCCAGAGTTCGTCGTACGTGATAACAGATACAGGAAAAGTATATAGCATACTAAGACATTTTCTTCTTCTTCGCCTCTTTTCCAAATATTTTGGGGTCGGAGTTTTACTCATCGTTAGTATGGCCACATGCCCTTGCTGATGTACTGCCAGGTCTTATTATGTAACATGGTGGGAACTGAAGTGTTGCCATCTGTCTGTGAAACGTGTAACTATGTTGAGCTTGTGGCAAGCGTATTTTTTTGTTTGTGAAATGTGTAGTTTATGAGTCGGAGATTAGGGATCTTACCGATATTCTTGATGGTTGCTGCAGGCAGGACGGCCTGTACGCGAGGTCCTGGGTTCGTGGCTGGTCCCGTTGTACCTCCCTGATCTAGTGCTTAGAGCCGCAGTGGAGGGTAATATACCTACGTGCAATGAATGACTGAAACGAACGTTTCTTCGATATAATCGAAAGAGATCCAGTTAGAACTTAATACTTTCTTGACTGGATGGACAACAATAATATTCCAGTCACTCATAAGCAATATTCTTACTCTGATGTTTGTAACCAGGAACTAAATAAATGAAAAACCTAAAACCCTCAATTAAAAAATGTTGCTGTTTTCTGAGAAATAAACTCTAGATGGTTGCTAGACAAGCAATACACTTGTTTTTAAAAATACGAATTTTCAAGTTTTATGCCATCTACAACTTTTTTTTTTTTTTTTTTTTGACTGCTTTACGTCTCTCAATAGCGAGGTCTTTAGAGACGGGAAAGGATGGGGCGGCAAGGAATGGGAAGGAATGGGAGGGAATTTATTTTACTTTTAATTGAAAAAAATACAATTAGACTAATTAAATATAATAATTAAGAGCTTAAGGAAAAAAATCGGTAATATCGTATCTATAGTAAATTATATTTGTTTTTGAAAATTACCGTAAAAAAACAATTTTTCAACAAATTGCGAACTAAACCTTCAAATAAATTTGATTTAAGAAATAATGAAAGTTGTACGTAATTTACTCGAGGTAAGAGCTAGGGGCATGTTGATAATATATCGATATTATTTTCCAGAAATATCGATATTTTTGAATGATATTTTTAAGACGATATATCGATACTGAAATTTTGATATCAGCGTCGATATTTTTAAAAATCATTAATTTTTTTCCATTCGTTTATCAATATACGGTACCTGTTATGTTGAAATGATTGATAAGTATACTTTCTTTGGTTCTTTTCACAAGAGAATATCTCGTAATTAATAATGAACTATTAGAAAATGACATAGAACTCAATTAAAACACAAGAGGTCACTCAGGAATTCACAAAAGTTACAACAGAAAGTGTTTCAAATTCTGGGCTTCCGCTCTGCAACAGAATATCAGAAGAAGCTATAAATCAACGATAAATGCATTTTTATTGAGGAAGAATTTTTATTCTGTTACTTATTTTATGAAAACATAAAAAATAGTAGTTTAGCATATCTGAATTTTGTGTAAGTGGTCTCTTAATAAACGGAGTTCATATCATGTATTCTCAGTTTTGTTATTTTCGATGTTTCTCCGTTGCTTTTGTCCCTCATATTTTTCAATGCGACTGTTGCGTCTCTCCTGTACCTGGCAGACCATTCTCACCAACAATCCAGCTACGGGTGTCTAATATCTTTATTGACCACTGAGACGCTTTTAACTGTCAACTACTAAGTCGCGATTGTCAGCAGCAATAAATCACCCTGACCTTCTGTTGGCTCAACAATCGAAGACCCTCAGGCTGCAGAAGTCGTAAAAAAAAAAAACAGATTGCATGATTACACCACCTGTTCCAGCGTCTGCCCCTCAGAACATTATATTATGAAGTTTAGTTCAGTCAATACAGTTAGTGAAGAATAGTGAAGTGCCGTAATATGTCGTCTGCAGTAAATTCCTCAATTGATTGGAAGTATTTCAAGAAGGTGGACACGAGAAGTGCTTCATGTAATTTATGTGGAAAAAAAAAAATACAAAAGTAGTGGAAATACCACGAATTTAGCTACACATCTGAAGAACAAACACCATTATGCATACGCTCAATTAGCCATAAAATGTAAAACTAATAATACCAAAGGTGCATCCAGTGGCACCAGTGCGAGTGGTGAGGATGAAAGTTTCAGCAATGTGTCAGCTTCAGTTTCAAATACCAGAACAACAGCTTTTCTGATGAGAGCGGGGATTTAGCTGATCAGGTAAAATTTTCTTTACGATTATTCCGTTTAATTATAATGTTGGTGCCAAACTAACGTTAATGTTTAATGTGCATTTACCACTGTTATTTCGGGTTGAAATTATGAATAACTGTTTCCCATTAAGTCTTCAACGAAAAGTGTACCCGAAATCCATAAAATAGGTAACAAAAGTGTAAAGCTTACCGAAACATACAGCTACGCACATTACTGACAACGTCAAAAGCCGCCTGTAACGTAATTAATATTATAGCCAGAATTTGGCATGGCAGCTACCTTCTTCACTCAAAATCCACTAAACACCATGGAATATTAGTCTTTATTCTATTCCAGGGTGCATTTCAACCTAACCACACCCGCCGCTAATACATCTCCTTAAAAATCAACATGCGGAAGTAGCACATTCATGGTATTAGCGACCGCTGCGTGTTGACTAATATCACACGTAATCCGACGATTGTCATTGTATTACCTGTTTTATCTGCTTCGCGTACACTTTTCCTTGGATACTAATGCCTGAGGAATGTGTTAATCAAGAACAGTTCTTAATATAAGATTTCGTATCAAAGAACAGTTTTTTTCTACTGACTTTGCACAGCAGCCAAAAACGCCTTAGATGGGTGGCTACACAAACATTTAACGTCGTAACGATGATAAATAATGCGTTATTTCAAATTGAAGGTAGAGGCTGTTACAAGGTAAAGGTCAAGGGATTCCTACGGCTCCTGCAGGCGCCCCGTAGGATTCACGGAGAGAGCTGCGCACTCCCATTTCAACCTTCGGCACTACAGGTGATGTGGCAGGGTCGGCGCCACGAAGCGGTTAGAGGCGTTTATGACTATCAGTGATTATTTTATAAATGTATTATACTAAGCAGCAAGCAAAGCAATAATAGCGTTTTTAGAACCAGTGTTTTGTTTGAAAAAATTCAAAGAAACACTTTAGGTGTACCACAGTCCCTACCGCTGTTGGATGACGAAGTAAATGATCCGTTAGTCAAAGCTGCGTATTCGGGGGGGGGGGGGGGTATAAGTTTTGTAAATATGCAGCAGCCGTGAATACGGAATGGTAATTAGTGTAGGATTATGGGGGATGCGTTCCAAGTTTACAAATCAATTTTTATGTTATGGAGTGACTGTCGCACTTGGAACTTATTAAAACAACCTCTGGTACATGAAACAGTCTACAAAAATATTTACTGTAAGACTCTTTCACATGTTTCTCACGAATTAATTATAGCGCCACTAAGAAACACTATTCTTTGATTGTGGTGATATTTATAGCTACTGAATTCCTCAAACACACCTGTAGTAAGACATTAAAATTGAATAGATAAAACAGATTGCATCTATGTATTTATAAAAGGCAATGTTCGTATGTGTGTACCCTACGCGTATTCAATTGCAAAACGACCGATGTGCAGTATATTTTGATAGAATATTATTAGATATTGGAAATAGGAAAATTATTTCATGGCGAGTGATACTGTTACATGCTTCTGCAAAGGAAATCCAAAGTATTTCTTTTTATATAGGTGACATGGAATCCGCCAAAACATTGTAGTCCAAAAGAATTGGAATTGATTAAAAACGTAATTACAGTTTATGTAATCCAAAACACCAAAATAATAATGTCTATGTAAATATCTCATTTTAACAGAAGTTTGGTATCAAACTTTCAGTTTTGTTCATTTGGTCTATATATATTATCAAATCTAGGAAGGGAAAAGATGACCATGACCACAAGCTGGCAGTCGATTTCAGGCACAAGGGTGTGGGAAGATTCTCTTTTTTAGGTAAGGGTGTCAGGGATTGGAATGAGTTACCAAGAGAAATGATGAACAATTTACCGTAAACGTTGAAAGAATTTAAAGATAAAATTTGTAAAGGGTAAAGGTAGGTGGGTGCAGGATAGGGGAAAGATGGGGGTGTAGGGAAATTGCCACCGGAGCCTGTGCTCCATTGCAATTAAATTAAATTAAATATCGAAGCGTTGCTGGGTCCGCTAGTTTTTAATAAAAAGGATCAGCACAGCAGAAAAATAAACACCCTGCTAAGCTAACATTTTCACAATTATTAATGAAGACATAACTGCATTAACAAGGGCGTAGCCAGGATTTTGTCCAACTGATAATATGCATACTACAAAAAAAATATTAATGGAATACATATATATTCTATTAATTAATTTCTTAATTGACCGATTAATATATATATATATATATATATATATATAATTACGCTAATAGTAATTTTCGAGCTACTTCATCTGAAATTTTATCAAAATTTTCTGTGTTAACCAAACATACACAGTTTAGATGGTTCTCTAGCATCGTTGACCTCAGTGGAGAGAAGGACTCTGTTGCTTGTTGCACAAGACTGAGCCAAGGAAATTAGGATTGCGTTTTTTACCGCAGAAAATGATATTTTCGCCTCATTTAACTCTTTCGTAAGGTCTACAATATAATACAATACAATACAATACAATACATTCATTTTCCAATGATCCCAATATAAGAGACTGGCTCTGTGGGATGTGGAAAGTTGTCAATTTACAGATGAACAGTTGCATAACAAAATAATAAGTACACCACTAGATGTACAGTCATAGTATACATGGTACATTAAACACTTCCATTACAAAATAATACATACACCAGAAGATGTACAGTCATAGGATATATGGTACATTTAAAAAAAAAATTAACAAAATAATACATACACCACAAGATGTACAGTCGTAACATATATGGCACTATAAACAATTACATAACAAACTAAATACATACACCAGGAGATGTACAGTCATAGCATACATGGTAAATTAATTATTTGAACTATATTTACACAAGATACTGGCAGTTATTTTTAAGAGACCTTAGAAATAAATTCTTCGACAGAGTAGAAGGAGTTGTCAATTATAAGTTCTTTCAATTTTTTCCTGAATTTATTCTTATCATCTACTAGACATGTAATATGTGTTGGGAGCATATTGATGATATGTGTCCCTGAATATCGGACCCCTTTTTGAACAAATGACAATGACTTGTAAGTCTTGTGAAGATCATTTTTACTTCTAGTGCCGTAATTGTGTATTTTACTATTTGTTTCAAACAAAGTATAATTTGTGACTACAAAGGACATTAATGTGTATATATATTCAGATGCTAATGTTAAAATCCCTAACTTCTTGAACAGCTCTCTACATGAAGTTTTATTGCTAACCCCACACATTATTCTTATTACACGCTTTTGGGCTCTGAACACTTTATCTCTATGGGTAGAATTGCCCCAGAATATTATTCCATATGACAATAAGGAGTGAAAATAAGCAAAATAAACTAGCTGCCTCATACGGAGATCACCTAAAGCTGAAATTGTACGAATTGCAAACGTGGCTGCTCCCAATCGCTTTAGTAAGTCAGAAACATGTACTTTCCAATTTAAATTATGATCAATACACAAACCTAGAAATTTCACACTATCTACCTCTTGAATGGACTGGCATGCAAATTTTATGTCTATGTCAGGTGTTACTCTGTGTGATGTACTGAATTGCATATACTGAGTTTTATCAAAGTTTAAAGACAAGCCATTAGCTGAAAACCATTTATTAATCAGTTCAGAGACATAATTTGAAATATATTCTGTAGATAAATCTGGAGTGTTTTTAATTCCTATGTTTGTGTCATCTGCAAATTGGACAAATTTTGAGTTTTTAGATGAAACACAGGGTAGATCATTTATATATATTAAAAACAATAGTGGCCCCAATATAGAACCCTGAGGTACTCCACATCTGATTAATTTCCACTCAGAAAACAGTGGACCTCTTAAGGCAGCCTTAAAATTCTCCATTGACACTTTCTGTTTTCTATTTAGAAGGTAAGAACCAAGCCATTTATTAACAATGCCATCTATACCATAATAATTAAGTTTCTGTATCAGAATTTTATGATCTACACAGTCAAATGTTTTAGATAAGTCACAAAAAATTCCCACAGGAATTAATTAATCATTTATTCCTTCTAAAATATTGTCAGTGAATGCAAATATAGCTTGTTCTGTTGAATGACCCTTTTGAAAACCAAATTGTGATTTAGTTAGAATATTATTATTTTTTAGATGTTCATAAACTCTATTTTACATTGCTTTCTCAAAAACTTTGGAGAAGGCTGTTAGTAATGAAAGTGGTCGGTAATTCGATACGGCTGCCTTATCTCCCTTTTTATAGAGTGGTTTAACTACAGCATACTTAAGCCTTTCTGGAAAAGTCCCCTCAAGTAGAGATATATTGTATAGATAACTTAGTATATTACTTAATTCTGTGGAGCACAATTTAATTAATCTACTGGAAATCCCATCATAACCACTTGAGTATTTTCTCTTAAGGGATTTGATAATTTTTCTTATTTCTTCTGGAGTAGCTAATTTTATAGACATGGAGTTAAATTTTTCTTGGAAGCCTTTTTTGACAAAATCCATACTGTGTGTCACTGAGCTATTAGCAGTCAACTTATCAGCAACAGATAAAAAAATGTTTATTAAAATTATCAGCAATTGAGAAATTAGATTCTACTGAATTTTCTTTGACAAAAATATCATTACTTGTTTGATTACTCTTTCCTGTTTCCTTTTTTACAATGTCACATATTGTTTTAATTTTATTTTCAGAATCATGAATTTTATGTTTGTAGTACATACTTTTAGATTCTTTAATAACCTTTTTCAGTATTTTGCAGTACTGTTTGTAATGTGTTTTAACATTAGCATTCTCACTGTTCCTAGAGGCAATATACAACTTCCTTTTATTAATGCATGATGTTCTAATGCCAATAGTTATCCAAGGCTTTTGTTATTTTTGAGAAGCATGACACTTTTTCAAGGGGAAGCAACTTTCAAAGAAATTTAATACAATGTCACTAAAAATGTTGTATTTTTCATCCATACCTTGAGCACTGTATACCTGTTCTCAGTTTGTGGCATTCAGGCACTTTCTAAAACAAGTAACTGACTCATCATTTATTACACACTGAAGTTTAAAGACATTACTCTTAGTGCTAGTTCCTATTAAAGTGTTGATGGTTAATAACTGGGCATCGTGATCCGAAAGTCCATTGATGGATGGCTTGGTGGTATAACTGAATTTTGAGGTATCTATGAAAACATTGTCTATAGCTGAGTGACTATTATTCATTATTCTAGTTGGAAAATTAACTACCTGATTTAAATTGAATGAACTGACTAATGATTCTAACATGACTTTACAGGGTAAGTTATTTAGAAAATCTACGTACATTAAAATCACCACATACTACTATGTTGACTTCTTTTCTGCTTAAAAATGTTAATAAGAGTTCAAACTGGTTCATAAAAAGAGAAAAGTTTCCTGATGGTGCTCTATATACTGTTACTATTATGAAAATTTCATTATTGAATCTTAGCTGTGTAGCACAGGCTTCAAAATGTTGGTCAACACAATATTTGCTAATACTTATATCCTCAAAACTATAACCATTTCTAACATAAGTGACAACTCCTCCTTTCTCCAAGTTCGTCCTACAATAATGAGAAGCTAAATTAAAATCAGTTACATGTGACATACCTATTCCTGCAGTTATATGGTGTTCAGACAAGCATAAAACATCAATTCTACTGATATCATTTAATTCATTTATGTGGACTAGCAATTCATCCACTTTATTTGTTAACCCTCTGATATACTGATGTAGTAAATTAATCCCTACACAATTTTTAGTTTCGGTATCTGAAAACTCATTATTGTTTAAACTAATTTCTCTTAAAAATCTCTGCCTAATACATGATCCTAATCTAAAAAAGGAGCTGCTCTAACACCATTAACAACAGATATCTTTTCATGTGAATTTGTGGCCCCAATTAATTGTTTTGCTATGAGATCTGAAAGAACCCCCTTCCCTCTACTATTGAGGTGAAGGCCATGCCTAGTATAATCCCACCTATCAATAACATCTACAGGTACCAAGCCCATGCCAGAGCCAATATCAGACATAAGATACCGTTCCAGTTCCAGATTCACTCGCCTCACAGCAGAGTTCATCTGTGGCCGATCATAGCGTCTCAAGACCGACATCACACTGACCCGAGTGTGGCACGTTGCTTCTGCTATTTTCTTTTCTAGTTCTCAAAGATTTTCTGTTCTCATACCCTTGTCCTTCTATATTTTATCCATAGTTCGATTTCATAATCAAAAAATTTAAGTTATAGTATAGTATTTATCAACCAACGACATACATTCACCGGGATTTAGCTAGGGATTGCAATGATGGAACCCACATCATTTGGCAGTCTGGCGGATCTAGCACAAAAAGTTAAACGGATCCGCAATCCGTGAAATGGGATGGACACATATTTCAGTCTTCACACCTTGTCTCCCTTGTCGTCACTTTCCGGTCTGACTCGTTCTTTAGTCGGTTGTATCGTCCCGTTTACCTGTACCCAGTCAGTGTTGACATTTGACTCACGGTAACAAGTGTGTGTTTATGTCGTCCTTCGTGGTCGTAAGTAAATAGATTCACTTTTAAATTTTATAAGAATTCCAAGTTAGTTTTTGTTGTGTGCATTACTGTAATTTGAGTTAAGTTGTCCTATTTATAAACTAGTTTCCTGATCGTACACTCAAAAAGATACAATTACGAGTTGTTTCTAAGGAGAAAGTAGAAACAATACGAAAAGAAGGTTACAAATATTGACAGCTATTTCAAATCTATTGAATAAATGACGTGTTAAAATGTTTTTGTTATAAACTGTACTTCATCGTATTTGAGATATTTCTTTTCAAAACATTGATTTCAGTTTCCTAATTCTGTAAGACATATAATAACAAAGTTTTCAAATACCATAAAAGTTAATAGTTCAATTTGAATATTTCCAGAAACAACGGCAAAGATTTTCAATGAGTTTTTGATGAGTGGAAGTCACAAAAAATCACCCATATTTGTACGTCTATGATCAATGCAAAGAAACACATTTTAATATCAGCTTGCTTGGAATACGCGTTTCGTGCACCAAGAAGCATTGCATCAGTTTAATCAAAGAACGACTGGCAAGCTTGGCTGTTGCTGATGAAACTGATGCTATCGGCAAAAGATCTGATGGAACAAGCATCATGGAAAACATTCTGCCTTGATACCTGCAATTGTACTTTTCACACATAACACAATTGGCAGTTGTCGATATTTTATACCCCCTCCCCCCCCCACAAAAAAACAAGAAAACTACTGAAAGAAATTGAACGCACAGAAACAAATTTGACTCGGATGTAGACCACGAAGACCTGGACGCCACAATTAAAGCACAAAGCGTAACCATAACACTGGTTCATCCACATACTGAGGTAATTCCCAGATATAATGATCTAAAAAAGTACAGGAAGTTGTTAAGTTTTTCAAACAGATTTTTATTTATGATCATTTCAGTAAAACTAACTAATGAGGAGGCAGAAAGGGCTTTCTTGGCTGCTTTCTATATTTATAATTCTTTGCAAATAAGGTGGTAGTTTCAGTGCTAATTAGATAAATAGATTATTTTCGAACTGTCTTGATTTACTCTGAGGCATGTAATGTGACCTTAAACTGAATACTTACCACAATTGATTATTTACTAGAGTTAGATTTAAAACAAAACGTGTGTAAAGCACAACGTATAATCCGAAAACATTGCTCCAGAGGAGCTATCAAGGAATTTAAATAAGGTATGAAAATATATCCCTTTCAAAAATCGTATAGAGACTAAGCAGGATGATTGTAACTACGTTGTCGGACAGGTACAATGCGCCGGACTTTCAAATCGGTTCCAATGGCAGCTGCAGCTCTGGTAGATGTGTTTAGAATATTTTAGTTCTTCAGTGTCCGCGTTGCTGCGATGATCTTTCATGACTGACATTACTCTATTAATATGATCCATGCATGTATACATGTCGATCACCTTTGATTGTAACGCAGTGGCAACAGGTTACAATAATTCTGAGTATTCAATCCAACGCATATAATGAATTCTGACTTATTAGCAGCGCACTGTACCTGGTAAGCAGGTTTCCTCGCCGCATCATTCCCTTCTCTAGAAACATTCGAAAGTCCAAAGGCAATGTCTTCAAAATACTCGTTAAAAATAGCAGAACACGTATATTTCTGAGACCAGTGGGTCTAATATAAAGCTGCAATACTTGGCACGTACTTTCTCCATGTAAAAAGGTTTCTCGTAAAAAGTTTATGATGTACTGTATGGTGCTAATTGTGTTCCTTGTTTATGTAATTTGATTTAAATTATTTACAACCAGGTTAAGTCTGTGGCTTGTGCAATGAAAATACAAGGCTTTTTTATATATCTCTTTAAAAAGAAATTTGAACTTCACCAATATCACGCGCCAATGTTAGAACACCCTCCAGTACCCTTGGCTAACACAGCTATAAGGTCCATGTCCTTCGCTTTCTAAAAATGTCAATTTCTGATGCTATAATTTGTCATTCAACGCCATCAGTTCTACCATTCCGAGAATTTTTTGCGAATTGTGTTTTCATCTTTGTCATAAAAACTGATTTTTAATGGAAATCTGTTCTTTCCCAGTTATTACACGACTCATCTGCCAATATAATACAAGCATAAGCCTTCTTTACTGTATGATTTCACTTTTAATGACCAAACCTCACAGAGCAATGATTTCGTTTGGAATCTGTAGGGAGATGTACATGACATTATTTTTAACTTTTTCAGTATGCTGTTTCAAAACTAGAACACTTGAATCAATGCTTAGTTTCTGCATGTCTTCAAGAACACCTTGATGTTGCTTTTTACTTCTTAAAAGCCAGTCATTTGTAAGGTGTACTACAGAAAATAAACGAAGATATTATAGATGACACGATTTGTCGATTGTCTTCTACTTACTTTTGGTGAGCAGTATTTATCATCACAGCGACCGGTATTTTTACAAGAAGTTCTTAGAATCGTTAGCTGCTGATTGATTATAATGTGATGAATCATTTTTAAAGTGACAGAAATTTCGAGTAACAAATTAATTAGAATATACTAGCTGAAGAATGTAAGTCTGCAAGCAACCATGATTAATTTTTTATTTCAAATTAGTGGCTGTAGCATCTACAGAAAAGTTGCAATTATTAGGAAGGTACACAGCAGCGTTTTAGCATTTCTCTCCAACACCGCTGTGCTTAATTCATAAGACTGAAATTAATATGAAGCTGGGCCTGTGGGCAATAACACCTTATGTAGCAGTATCGACATGACCACAGAATGAGTGAAACAACTTGACCGTTGTAGTGACCCAACTCTTATCCAGGCGAAGCCGGGCACCTAGGACAAATATACTGTAAATTCAAGAGTAATAAATATTTTATCAAAAATAAGTTCTTACACTATTGACTTTTTAACTATCGGTTAGTGGTAATAAAAATAAATAAACATTCGAACGAATGTAGCTAATTATAGTTATTACATAAAAGTCTGTACTTTTCATAGGTACTGTATGTAATATTATTAAATGCCGTCGTTAGCCTTATGGTAAATACAAATTAATTACTTTTAAAAAACTTCCTTACATCCATTGTTATTAACTCCGGCGATGTCACAATACAAACGATCCGATGTGTCGTATGACGTGTCGAGTCAGCCTGCAGTCTATCGCTATTTAGGCACGTGGCTCCTCAATACTTGGCTCGCGCGCATTTAAGACAAATGTGTACTTGTTCAAGTTGGCTCATGCGATACATCGACAGAGTGTTAGTAGGATCAGCACGAGGCCTCACCAGCAGCCGTTTTATAGGCGCTAGAATCCGTCATCGGGGGTACGCGAGAGAACTAATCCCCCCTCTATTATCAAACTGCGGATACCTGGCTACCCACACTACGCCCCCGCCGCGGAATTGGGCTCTTCCGAATCACCCGCCATTACAGCGGGGACGGTGAGGTAAGGCGCCTTTCGCCACCGCGCGGAGGCGGCGCCCGCCACGAACCAGGCCCAAGACCCATCCAAAACATGGCTGTAGAACATAAACCTCTCTGTGGTTCCTACGCGCAACACCCGACCCCACCCGAACCCCGCAGGGTGGGCGGCAGCCGTAGCGACCGAGCGTCACGCAGGAATGCCCCTTCGCATGATCCACCACGCCAGCCGACCAAACATATCGTCACTGAATACGCGGCTTCCCACACTATGGCAGACTCCTAGTGCACTTTCCCCCACAACCGCCAGACACTCGTGTCCAGTGCGAGCATGGGTTCCCACGCACTCGTCCAAGCTCCACAAAGCACCGTCGTAGCGCACGAGCCCGCTACAGAGGCCCGAAGGTCCCCACAACGTTCACAGTGTGAGTGCTGCCCCACCCCAGGTAAAACCCATGCACTACCAGACCCCAATTATATAGTGGACCTACAATGGCAACATTAGAGATGGCTCCACCAGCAGGGATGATACCCCTGAACCCAGAGGCAGCGAACCGCAACCAAGCACAGCCCCCAAGACCGTTGTACTGACCCCTTCATTCGACTCCGGGGATTATGCTTCACTGGCAGCAGAGGTGCACCAAGCCTCTGGGATGCTTGGTCTTCGTTCACCAGGACACCCCGAATACTGGAACAGTCAGAGCAAGGTTGCTCGGCGTCTTGAGCTATGTCCAACATCGTAGTGCCCAAGATGCATTTTGACTACCCAAAAGCCATGCGTCCAGCAGGTGATGCGATCCCCTCGGAACCCCAGCCCGAAGACCAGGAGTGATAGAACTCTGGACGCCGGGCATTAGTCCCGAGGACGACAGAGGCGGTAACAACACGGCCCCTGCAACTGTCCCTTACAAGGACCAAATTGTGACGCCCAGCAATATTCCATCTGTTGGTAGACGCAATAAGTATAAGACCGACAACAGCAAGTTTCAAATTTTGTCAATCATCAAAAGTCAGAAGGGCACCTCAATCAACCTACCGCATCCCTCCAGAACGAGAAAGATTTTCCCCCAACGCCTTAACTTGTACCTATAAAGATAGAAGAAATCATCGGGGGGGGGGGCGGAATCCCAGGTGCGCCAGACCTCCCTGGAGGGAGAGCCAGAACCCTGGGGGGGCGGTACGGCGACAGTTTGTTATCATGGATTATGAAAACTGACGCCTTTTAATACAATTGTACGGTGCCAAATTTTTTGTGTAATAGCAAATGTTCAGCCTCATCACACTCCGATGGTATCACCTCCATCACCACCGCAACCATCACTTGAAACTCTAATCAAGGAATCTATAGAATCGCTAAATGACATAATTAACTCAATAAATTTTATCTAAGTAAGTTCTCCTTAAGAATGGCAACAGAAAATTGAATAGCAATAAAAAATTTAGTATGAAATGGGTGCTATTACTTTATCTTTGCCCATTCTTTCAGAGCTTTGCATAATGCGTCGAAAACATCTGGAAATGTTCAGAAAAATGATTGTTTTTACAGTCGAAAAAGCTATTGCAGGCTAGTACACGAGTATCGAATTACTAGAAATCTTGAAGTCACAGCGTCTTTCAGTAACTGAAATCGCCTACCGAAATTGAGTGTTTACTGGCTCAATTAATGATTTTTGGAACTCTACTTTTATCGTAAAATTTGTTTATTGTATCCTCGATGGCTTCGTATCTCATGTCTTCTATATAGTATTCTATTAAAATACAATTTCCATATCCACCAAGTCACTTTTCATTTAGGTTTCTAGTATATATAGTGTGATGCATTACAGTGAATGTTGCAGCTAGTCGTGCACGTGAAATCTCCACGGTGGCTTTACGTAAAGACAGTGCCTGGCTGGGTTGCGTTGAGACGCGCGGCAGCCGCATTCGACAACAGAAATGGTTCGCGCGGCAAATAGCTGGTTTGGCGCGCTCGAACATGGCCCGCACGGCAACTGCACATAGTCGATACGCAGCTCGAAGCACCTTGCGTGGCGCATTGTGTCACCTCGCTCTCGCTAACGTCTGTTTCCCGCAGATAGCAGTATCAAGCATGTTTAAATCGCGCGAATCGAATTAATTTTTGAAAGTTGCTTAACACTGTTTACTCTTCGATTTGCAGAACTCCGATCGAGCGCATACCCGCGTCCTGCTAGGGGGGGGGCAGCTGTCCACCCCCCTGCCCGTACCTGGCTACGCCCTTGTGCATTAAGTAGTTTGAGACAAGAAGTAGGCTTTTTCGGAGCCTTAAGGGACAAATTCGTGTGGCGGTAAACTCCTCCCTTCCCATCCTCTCCTAGTGCCCCATCACTGTGAAGACCGCGATTTTTGTTTTCTGTCGAGAGTACCTTAAACAAGTTTCCATTCGAAAAACTTGAATACTTCTTTTTCATGAGACCACTCCATTTTGTGTTTTTGTAAATCGACGACTGAACATGGTGGGTGAGTGGTTAACGTTCTGGCCTCTCATTCGGGAGGATGCGGGTTCGAATCCCCTTCCGGCCATCCAGATTTAGATTTAACATAGTTTCCCAAATTAACTTTAGGCGAAAGCCATGATGGTTCCTTCAAAAGGTCATAACCTGATTCCTTCCCGCATCCATTGACCTCGACGTCGACGTCGACGAGGCGTACAGCCAGAAGCAGAAGCAGTAATTCGTCGTATCCAAAACTACAGCGTAGGGAGCGTCCATAAGCGTTCCATTTTGGCCTTCTGTGAACGCAGCTTTTTCCACTATTGATTCCAGAGACATTTTGTACTGTTTTCTCTTGTCAGACTATCGTAAATTACATACGGAGATAATTAAATGACGGAAATAAATATCCACGTACTGTTGTGTGTTCTGTACCTCATTTTAACAGTGATAAATAATATAAATGAAAAGCGACGTGGCCTGGCTCAGAAACCCCTCCCCCTTTTTTCACACCTAACCTAGCGTATCTTTCCAGGCAACACCTCCCCTCCTCTCCTTAGACTGAGCCACGTAGTTTATGGACGCTCCCATAAACGTTATGAAATGTTTATGTAGCTACAACGCCGTGAAGGACGCATTAAATCCCTTTCTTGTGACAACAGTGACCGCCACCCTAGCTATTGTTAGAGGCCACATCAAATTAGTCTCGGCAACTACCGTGATTAATGTTAAATATCACGATGAGTATTGGACATTAGACGTTAGTGCGGCCCCGGTATAATAATGAACAAAATTATATTATTTTTTCACGAGATACATAATTTTACAATTAGCCTATAAAAATGCACTATAAACACTGAATGTATATTACAGACTAACCAGGAAGAAGATAACCACAGCTTGAGTACTGTATCTTTTGGAAGTACATCATCTAAGTTAATACAACAAACTGTATCAGAATTGTTCGAGAAGAGTGCAAGTTATGATGGTAAAACATTTATTGCTTTTTTTCCGTTTGTTTACATCTTGTATTTGATCTTTTAGCCTACTTAATGTTTCTTCCAATCTTAGACGGATTAGAGCGTCATACTGCAATTACTCAAGGTTTAGTTTACATGATCACTAAGGACAATTTACCTTTTGCTTGTGTTGAAAAGGAGGGGTTACAAAAATTTGTCAACACAGTTTGTCCTCGTTATAAACTACCATCAAGATTTTTTCCCTTAAAATGTTGCTAACTGTATAATTTGCTCTACAAATTCAATACTAATTCTAACAATTGCTCGTTTTTAGGTGACTGGATTAATCGAACAAAGATACAGTACTACAAAAGCTATATTAGCAAATGATTTACAAGAAATTAGGTATCTCAGCATGAGTAGTGACATAGTAACAGTAAAAAATTCAACGAGAAGTTTTCTTACAATAACAGCTCATTTCCTCAATATTATTGATGCTAGTCTCAACAGCTGTTGTCTTACTGCCCATAACATGACACAGGTAGAACTACTATTGAATATTTCTCTTCGCGCTTTTCCATTTATGAGTAATATTAGGTCATGTAAATTATTAACTATTAATTTTTGCATTTCAGGCGCAGACAGGAAAGTATATTAAACAATGCTTTGAAAAAATAACAAGTGAGTTTTCAATAGATAAAGCAAGGATTGTAAATTTCTCTACCGATAATGGTAGCAACATGATAGAGGCAGTCAAATTATTCTTGGGGGAGCAGAAAAGGATTCCCTGTGTTGCACATAAAATAAATTTAATTATTGATGGTGTTTTAAGGAACAATACAAATTTTTCAAACCTGGCTGATCAAATCAAATCTATAGTAACATATTTCAAACACTCAGTTAGTGCTTCTGATCAATTGCGATCTGAGCAACAAGCAGGAGGCAAAAAAGATGGCCAAATATTAATGCTTATTCAAGCAGTTAGCACACGCTGGAACTCTTGCCTAGAAATGATGGAAAGGTTTTTAAAATTGTCTTCAATTGTCGCAAAGGTTTTAGCACTAAGAACAAGTTACAATGTGCCAGATATGGTAGCAACATCACAGCTAAATATTTTACGCGATTTGGTTTCGTTTCTCGGTCCATTTAAAACAGCAACAGAAGAATTGAGCTCTGGAAAATATGTAACAGCCAGTTTGGTTATACCATTAACAAATTTATTAAAGCAAGAAATAGAACTAAGCAAACCATCTACTACTACTGGAATGTCAGTAAAAAGCGATCTGCTAATAGGTATAAATGACAGATTGGTGCCTCTAGAATATAATTTGTTTTTCGCGAAAGCAACTATCTTGGATCCCCGATTCAAATATTGCATTTCAGTTCTGCATTGGCTGTTTCTAATGCAATATCATATCTGGCAAAAGACATTTGTGTGGAACATAAAAGAAGGGGAAATATTTCACCAAATATTGGGGCTTCTCCATATAGAGCAGAAGAAACGACGCCTTCTCTTTGGGATACACATGAGCACATGCTCTTGAAAAGTACGTCGAATGAAGTTTCTGGCACAAGTTTCAGTACAATGCCTGTTGAATTAAAACAATATTTAGATCAGCCGAATATTTCAAGATCTTCAAATGCCCTAAAATTCTGGATAGACAGCAGGCATTTTATTCCTGTGCTGTCAGAAATTTCTTTAAAATATTCGATTTCTTCTGCCACATCTGTTGCATCTGATGGAGTTGCATCAACAATTAATCTCCGAGTGCCTAACAATCGCAGCAGCCTAACAACAGAACATATAAAACAAAGAGTATTTTTAAAAACAATTGCTGAAAATATTGGCAAATATAATTTTATATATTTTTATTAATTCTTTCTGAAACACAGTGACCCAATGTTTTAATTAATTTGTAACTTGATGTATTTAATAAATATACATTTTTGATAAACTGTGTAATTCCTTTCTGATATAGCCGATATATCGATATTTTTTACCGATATATTGAACCCGATATTAATACTTTTAAAAATATCGATATATCGAAAACCCGATACTTTTTAAAATATCAACAGCCCTAGTAAGAGCTCACAAATATTTCAACTCAATTTATAAAAAAGTACATTTATTTAAAAATAACAGAAAACCCGTTGTCAGCAAATATATTTTAAAGATTATTATAAAAAGAAAAGTTAATCTAGAATGGAAGTGCAAAACATAATAATTTAAGTTCATGATTTGAGAAAAAAAAATTAAAATTTATTGCGAATTTTACAGCAAATGCCAAATTACATATTACAAAGTAATTAATTTAAATGAGACTTACTTTAAAATTCTTTCAATTATCAAGTAGATGGGAAAATTAATCAATAGAATAAAATTTTACACTTGGAAAAAAAAACCACTAAGTTTGAATTAAAAAAAAAAAAAAAAAAAAACACCAGTTGTCCGATTTGAAAACGGTGTTCACTCAGTGAAACTGTGAAAGGTAAGACTTTAATGAATGGCTGACAGAAAGGGCTAGCTCGTAGGCCAGGTACTGCAATCACCAACCTTCTATACAACCGCACAGTGAAACGACGTCTCGAGCCGTCCACAATCACTAGGATGCTCCCTAGCGGATGGCCGAAGACTTCCTCACCACTGAACGTGTTAAATCGCAATTGCTACACATCATGAAAATTCCAATGAGTTTGTTAACATAACGATGGAGTTTTGAATGTTAAAAATTAAGTACTGAATAATTTTCAATTAAGTTTAGTGTAATTTAAGCCAACAATCAATGACGAGATATTTTTTTATTTTTTTTATTACCTTTCATTCCCGGCAGAAGGCCTTGGGGCGGTCTGATGTAGAGCATTTTGCTCTTTGCAGCCAGCGCATCATTTATATATTTTACTTTATTTCTTATTATAGGTATTTTACAAAATTTATATAAGTTATTTGCAATCACAATCTGTAATTATATTTAGATTGTATAAAATATTATACATCTAACATTTGGTTACATACAATTTCTTGGAATTTAGAATCTTTGATTATATTTAACAATTTAATTTTTTTCTTACATGTTTGAATACTTATATAAAACAATGAATTACAGGGTTTTTTTTAACATTATAGTTTAATATTTATTTAAATAACTTTGTTTTTATGTGTGATAATTACATACTCTATATCTATATTTATTTATACATATATATACACATACATACATACATACATACATACATACATATATATATAAGTATATACATATATATACATACACATAAATACATATACACATACATACAGATACAAACACATTCATACACATACACACATATACATACACATACAAACACATAAACATATATCAGCCTTACAATTCATTTCAATGTTTCAGTTTATTTTGTTTAGGCAGCTGTATCAATTGCTTTCTTAGAGACATTTACAGTTAACTATCTTTCCTCACGTTGCCTCTCGTCAAGGTGTGTGGGTAATTCTTCATTTGCTATTAGCTGGTTGTTTTCCTCAGCTGTCTGTGGAAATACATTTCTCATGTTCAGAGCTATAATTTTGGGTGGATAGTTATATTTGAACTTTGGTTTACGTGTAGTCTGGGGTCTTGTTGTGAGTAAGTCGTGCATGTCTTGCCTGTGGGACATTAGCCTTTGTCCATATTTGGCTCGTTGTACAGCCAGTCTCGTCTGTAGCGGTGTTATATTTGCCGCGTCATACATCAGTTCAGAAGGAGTCCGGTAGTCTAGTCTTAGAATACTTCGAAGTAAACGTCTTTCGGTTGAATACAGTCGATTCGCGATAATTTCTGTCATGGTATGGCTACGTATTCAATCAGAGGTTGTATAAATGTCTTGTATGTATGTATAGCTGTCTGCATGCTGCATCCGTAAAAGCGTCCTTGTACTAGTCTCATCAAATTTTGTCTCTTCCTTATTTTGTTTAGTGTTTCTTTTAGATGTCTTTTCCAGTTAAAGTATTTGTCTAAGTATATTCCCAGGTATTTTGCAGTGTCGCTTAGTCGTATCTGTTGTCCCCATATTGTTAACTGTATGTCTTGTTGTCTTTGTTGTCGTTTCTTCGTTAAGTTTCTGTGTCTGAACAGCTCTGTCTGAGTTTTATCGGGGTTTGGTTTGATCCTCCATTTTCTCATCCAGTCGTGTAGTCGTCTGAAGAATTGCGTCGCTCGTATGTTCAGAGTCTCTGTGCTGAGTGCCGAGCACCAGTAGGCGGTGTCGTCAGCATACTGAGCAACTGCCTCGTCTGGTCTATCAACCGTCGGAATGTCTCATGTGTACAGTATGTATAGCAGGGGAGAGAGTAACCCACCCTGTGGAACTCCTGCTTTCGGAGTGAATACATCAGATGCTTTGTCGTTGCAATGAACGGCACATTGTCTTGTCTCAATTTGTGTTTTGATCAGTCTGGTCATTTTGTCCGGTATTCCTATGGTTTTCAGTTTGTATAATAGTCCGTTGTGCCAAATCTTGTCAAATGCTCGTTCTATTTCTAAGAATACTGCGAGAGTGCAATGACCTTTGTTTATACTTTCAGTCACTTGAAAAGTCAATCGAAGCAGGGAGTCAACGTCGAGTGGTGTCGTCTGAATCCTGCTTGTATGTGAGGTATAATATTCTTCTCTTCTACACAGGTTCTTAGTCGGTTGGTAATGATTCTCTCAAATGTTTTCCCAATAACATTTAATAGGGAGATAGGTCTATAGGAGCTGGGGTCTGTGGTGTGTTTGTTGGCCTTCGGAATCATGATCGTCTTTATTCTCTTCCATGCATTTTGTATTGTCTCATGAGTCAAGCAATAGTTAAATAGAAGGGTTAGGATTGGGACAATTACACTGATAGGCGCTTTTCGTAAGTAGGTCCGACTGATTCCGTCTGGTCCTGGTGCAGTGTTTCGTCCTGAGTGTATAGCTGACAGTACTTCGAACTCTGTGATTTCTTTTGTCACTACTGCGTCTTTTTCTGTAGGTACTGTAGATGACTGAAGTATAGAGGGGAACTGTATTTCTATTTCCTGTCGAAAGTTATCGTCGAATAAGTCGTTTTCAGGGAAGGCGTGCACTGTTTCCAGTGTCTGTTTAAAAGCTTCCGCTTTCTGTCTGTTATCTGTTGTCGGTATGTGGTCGATAATTAGCGTTGTTGGTTTGGATTGAGTCTGTCCAGATAGTGTTTTGAATTTTTTTCCAAAATTTACGTCCTTCCCTATAATTTAGCTGTTGACATGCATTATTCCATTCAGCCTCTTTATGCTCAGAAATTATCTGTCTGATTTTATTGTTAAGTCTATTCCAAACCCGTCTCAAGTCAGGATTGTCTGTTCTTTTGATCTCTCTATAAATTCTTCTTTTTTGTCTGATCAGGTTAAGTGCTTCGTTGGGTATGGTAGGTTTCCAGTTGGTTATGGTTTTGGTAGGAACTGCTTGGTCTATTGCTGTCTGCAGCGTGTTTTCTATTAGATCAGTTACGTTATTCATGTCTTGGTCATCAGTGATTGTCAGTGGAGCCTGTAGTCGTTTTTTATTGTCAGCATATTTTGTCCAGTCTGCATTTTTAATGATTTTTATGTCTCTTGTTTCAGGCAGTGGGTGGGGATTGGGAGTTGCTGTGGTTGAGAAAATGATAGGGATGTGGTCACTTGTAATACTGTCTTCTAATCTTTCAAATTTTATTTTGTCTGTCATTTTATTGCTGTGAAGTATATGGTCTGGAGTAGATTGGCCATGGATTCCAATGAATGTCGGTCCACCCATCTGTAGTCTGCATATACCTTCAATTGTCAATAGTTCAAATAGTTGTTCTCCGTTGCCGTTTTCATGTGAGTCATCTAGGTAGTAGTGTCTCGCGTTTAAGTCTCCCATTATTATGAAGTTTTTGAAAGTCATAACATATCTTATGAAGATAATAGGAAGATTGTATTGCGGTGGGTTGTATATGCAGACTATCAATAAGTCTATGTCTCGGTGTCTGGGGATGACTACCATTACAGCTTCTGTATTGTGGTATTGTAATGGAAGAGGCGCCTGTCGTGAAGGTATGTCTTTATGCACATATAGTGCTACACCTCCCCTGCCATCTGGTCTATGTTTAGCAAATGTGGTGTAGCCATTTAGTCTAGCTTGATCGTCTGTCTTTGTCCATGTCTCTGCTACCCCCAGAATGTGTATGTCATTTTTCCGGATGTAGCTCTCAGTAATGTCTTCCTATGTCTTAATCCAGCTGCGTTAACGAACAGTAAGTTATTGTTACGTCTTCCTGCCATTATTCTTGTTACTTGTTACTGTCTGTCTTTTTTCCCTCTGGGCGGAGGGATGGAGGTCTTTATTTTCGCTGTCTTCGTTTAAATCTATTGGTAGATACTCGTATTTTGTTACCTGTCTGGTTGACATTTACGTCTTTCTGATACAGCTGCCTAAATACCTGTTTCAGTACAGCCATCACTTCCTTCCTTGTGTCATGAAAAAGGTCCAGGAGGATTGCAACTGTCGTTCTGATATAGTCATCTTTGTGATTGTAGTTTTCGGCTATATCATCTAAGGTTTCTGGCTCTGGAGTCGGCTCGTCAATAATTTGAAGCTTTTGTATGAGCATGCTTTCTTGAATTTCCTTTGGTATCATTGGACATTTGTAGGAGAGCCCGGAATGATCTCCTTTGCAATTGCTACACTTTAAAGTTTCTTCAGCAGTTTTGCACTTGCTAAGGTGATGTTGGTCCCCACAGCGTGGGCACTTATATTGTTCTGTGCACTCTTCAGCTGAGTGCTGAAAGGAATGGCATTTTGTGCATTGTCCGGGTTGAGGAGGTGGAGGTCTTGACGGTTCTACGAAGTGCCTCAGGCCTTCTGCATGTAGTCTGTCTAGTGTGGTTTTATCGTGAGTGAGAATGCGAATCAGTTTTGTTTCTCTCTGTAAGGCTCTTGAAGTGATTCTCCATAGTTTAAATGGTATTAGGTTTTGTTCCATCATTTCACTTTCGATGTCTTTTGGAGTTATGTCAAAATCTACTCCCTTTGCCACAACACTAAATGCTGGTTGTCTTTTTTGAGTGGGGTGACTGTTTGCATGTCTGTCATGTAGCATTTTAGCGGTGACTGTCTTCCCGTGTGTTGCACTGAAAAGTTGAATTATTTTGGAGTCCATGTCACTTCGGGTAGTTTTTATTATGAGATCTCGGTTCCTGTCAAAAACATGTCCTTTATAGTATTAACTGTACCAGGTTTGTTACTCTTAAGGTTACTGTATATTTCCTTTTGCGAGACTTCCTTTGGTAGGTTCTTGATTAGAAATGTATACACTTCACTTGTTACAGATTCATCAAAATCTGTTTCTTGCATGACATAAGTATCTTTGCTACTCGTGGAACAGCAGCTGTCTAGCCTGGTTGAATTCCTCATAATGTCAGTTTCATCAGAACCGCTCGGCATGGTCCGCAAAGGAATAGTGACGTCGCCTTTCGTTGTCACCGTTAGATATCAGGACTACAATCACTCCTCACCCGTGGGTATCTGAATAAATTCAGGCCCTGGAGTGGAAAATTCCCTATGCTAGGTGGAACGGAGAGAATGCTCCGTGCGGATTCTGCCGAGATATACCACCTGTAGATGCTCCTGGTCTGTGGAATGACGAGATTTTTTTTTTTTTTCTTTTTTTTTTTCTCGCTTGCCTCAACGGCTGTGTTTGTGAAGCCCCACTGCTTTACAGTTTTACTTCTATGGGTCTGATTCGTTGGGGACGCTTTTTATGGATTTTTTCTGTCAGGGGAAAAACCTGGGCTGTGGTCATTCGATATGACCTTATTGGTAAAAACCCCTGCTGTGTTCGTGTGCTGTTCTTCACAGTTCAAACTGGGTTGTGGATTATGCTGAGGGGCACTCTGTACTTGTGCCACGTCTTTGGCATTATTGTTCCAATTGTCTCTGTTCTTGGGTTGTCTCTTGTCTGATTTAGTCTTTCTATAAATTTTTCAGTTTGTTTAATGATTTCTGCTTGTACTGTGGAGATTTCTGCTTCCCTGTGGAGTGTTGCTGTAGGTGTGTACCTCGGTGCGTTGTATATCATGCGGAGGCATCTGTTTTGTAATCTTTGGATGTGTTGCAGATTCGATCTGCTAGCCAGACCCCATATTTGGCAGCCATATAGGAGGAAGGGCCGGATTATGCATTTGTATAGGCGGAGTTTTGTGTTTGTTCGGAGCTCCTTGCTGCGTAATACTGGAGAGAGGTTCATTATTACCGCTAGACCTTTTTTTCGGACGATCGAGAATGTGCTGTCGAAAAAGTAGTTTTTTTTATCTAGTATTATCCCTAGATACTTGTGCTCATTAACCCATTGGATTTCCTGGCCCATTATTGTCAGAGCTCTGTTTAGTTGTGGCCTTTTGTTGGTAAAATATATGCTGGCACATTTCATTGCATTTACTTTCACCTTGTTTTTTCTGCTCCATGTGGTGAATGCATCCAGACCTCTTTGCAGCCTTGTTAGGTTTAAATCGTGCCTGTTCCCTATCACATACATGCCCGTATCGTCTGCAAATTGCGCCAGCTTTACGTGGGGTGGTGTCGGGATTTTATTAACATATATACTGAATAGTGGTGAAGAGATCGGGGCTCCCTGTGGTATTCCGGCTTCTATCACATGTGTTGACGATCTCTGTCCTTCAGTTGATACGTAGAATTTTCTATCTTTCAGGTAGTTTCCAATAAGTTTTATGTAACAATTTTTAATTGTTGTTTCATTTTTTAGCTTCGTTATCAGGTTGGCATGCCAGATTTTGTCATAAGCCTTTTCGATGTCTAGAAATACTGCTGCTGTTGACTTTTTGCGATTGAAATTTGGGGTGATTTTTTCTGTTATTCGTAATAGTTGGGTTGTTGCTGCGACGCGGCTCTGGAAGCCGAATTGTTCTGGCCTGATCGTGTTTTCCGCCTCGAGGCTGGACTTTATTCTTTTCAATAGTATTCTTTCCAATATTTTCGATGTTGAAGATAGTAGGCTTATGGGGCGATAGTTGTTGGCTTGTCTGGGGTCCTTGCCTCTCTTAGGTATTGCTATTATCTTTGCTGTCTTCCAGGCTGCAGGAAAATAGCTCTGGAGGAGACAGGCGTTGTAAATTCTTGTTAAGAGTACTATGGCTTTGGTTGGTAGCTTTTTCAAATGTTCATTTGTGATTTTGTCATGGCCTGGAGATTTGTTTTTTGCAATCTCTTTGATTGTTTGGCGTTCTTCGCGTGGTGTTGTTAACTCTGGTGGGACGTCCGCCGGTTCCTGCATAATGATTTGAGCTTGACGTTCCGTCTCTTCACTTTCCCTTTGCTCTTCAGGTGTGAGTTGGTAGTCAGCTACCGTATACTGTGCCGCAAAGGTTTCAGCTAGGATTTCGGCTTTGGCTAATGGTTGATAACATGTTCCCGCGGGTCCTGCTATGGCTGATTTTGCTTGACGCGGTTCTTTGAGTGCTCTTATAAGCTGCCACGGCTCTCTGTTTTGAAACATTAGGTTGGAAATTTTGTCCTCCCATTTCTCCGACCTTCTCTCTTGTATTCTCTCGCGTAGTTGTTTGGCGTAGTTTCGATACTGCCGTCTATCGTTTGGGTCACGATACTGCTGCCATAGTTTCGGGTAGCGGTTACGCAAGTAGCGTAGGTCCTCCAGTAAGGCGGGTAGCTCTGTTTGTCGATAGTTTGGGTATACTGTCGTAGTGCTGGCTCTTTTGTCTGCTTCAAGTATCGTTTTGTTGAAGTGCTCTATAGCGTTATCTACTTTGTTTGCAGTTGAGACGTTATAATTTGGTTTGATTTTACTGTGCACTGCTCTAGTAAATCGATTCCAGTCTGTTTGTTTATGTATTTTTGGCTTCATGTGGGGAGGGATCCACTTCTCTATCTTCAGAATTACTGGTAAATGGTCGGAGGATAGCTCGTTTTTAGTTTTTACTTCCTTTATTCCGTTTACATTTTTTGCCAGAAAGATGTCTATAACGTCTGGTCGATGTCTAGCGTTGTGCGGGATGTGCGTGGGCTCTGTTGGTCCCAAAACTTCGATGTTTCTCTGTTCCATGAGATCAAGGAGTTGCTCACCCCTCGTGTTGTTTGTTCTTGAATTCCAGCTGTTATGTTTTGAATTCAGATCGCCTCCGATGATTACTTTGTTTCCAGTTGCGAGTAGTTGGTCGATATCGAATTTGTATAGTGTTCTACTCGGTGAGAGTTATACTCCGATTATGACAATGTGCCCCTCCTTGCAGTGGATTCGTATGGCTGTAGCCTCCATGTCCAGCGTCTGTGGTACACTCACTATTTCGTGGGTTATGTTGTTTCGTACAGCGATTGCGGTGCCGCCGCCTCTCTGCCCTTGCCTGTCGGTGCGGTAGGTCTGAAACCCTGGGAGTCTGAAGTTGTCTGCTTGCTTTAGGAATGTTTCACTGAGGAGGACTATGTCCACCTTTTCCCTGTTTATGAATTCGAGTAGTTCAAGCCTTTTGTCTTTTATTCCGTTGGCGTTCCATGTTGCGATTTTCAGGTCTTGTAGTTGTGCTTGCGCCATTAGTTTATTAATGATATTACTCCTTCGACGAGGGCAAGGATTTTGTTCCATCTCCCTCTCGCTGTTTTCACCTTTTTCATTGTTTTTTTTAGTGTGCTGAAGATCTTTTTTATTTCAGACCCGAAGGTAGTAGCTATTTCTGTTAGTTCGTCCTGTGCGCCTTCGCTTTCAGTTGTCTGCTCCCCCTGCCGTTTTCTCTGCTCTTGCCTGTTTGGATTTTTATGCCCTGACAAGGCTTGTGAGTATGTTTGGTTTTGTGTTTGACCTGAATGAGTTCCGCCCGGGTGTGCTGTTTTGTTTTTCCTTCCGTTTTCCTTGCTGTCTTCTTTGTCTCTTTTCCGGTCGCTCGGGCGTGGTGGTCTCAGCAGGTCTTGGTAGGCTTTGCATCCACGCCAGGACGCCGCGTGGTCTCCTCCGCAATTCACACATGTTGCGCGCTCTGTTTTGGGAAGTGTGCAGTCCTTAGTTAGGTGTGGGCTTGCACATTTCACGCATCTGCTGGGTAGATGACAGTAGTTAGAGGCTGTGTCCGTGTCTTTGACACCTTGTGCACTGCGGAGGTCCTTGTTGTTGGCGATATCGCTCAATCTGGACTCTGGTGTACAATATCGAACGTTCGTTGTAGATTTTTTCGGAACTTGGATCGTTTTCCAGCGTAACTGAATAGGTTGCCAGTGGAATTAAGTCTCTCGTCTACGGGTTCCTTCTTTTGAACTGGTGAACTGCATTCACTAGATATCCTTTGTCCGTGAGGTCGTCTGCTATTTCGTTTGTTAGTATTGTAGGTGGTAGGCCTTTTATGACCACCTTAAGGAGCCTCTCCTGTGGTAGTTGGTGGCTATAATAGCTGATGTTGTTTTTGTTGAAAAATGCTATCAGGGCTAGGTAATCTTCCTTGTTTTCGACGAAATATTTGAGGCTGTTGCCTCGATACACAACTTTCAGATTCCCTGTTAGGTATTCTTTGATGGTCTGATTCATCTTTATGAAATTTCTTGTTTCATATATTACGACGGGAGGAAATCTAGCCTCGTTAGCCGGTTTTTCTTTCCCTTTTGGTGTCTCAGTGTTTGTTTCCATGTCTTCGGTATCCTTTGTGGTCTCTTCTGCTAGCGCGCTGTATCGATTACTTACTGCCACCTGTGTATGGTTTGCTCTGTACTTTTGGTGTACTGCTTGACGGGCGCGCTTGCTCCTTTTTCTTGGGAACTCGAAGGGCGCTTCCTCGTTTTTGTTGTGCATTGTTGGTTCCTTCCTTTTCATAAACTGTTGTAGTTTTCCACTGTTTTCATTGTAGTTTTTCTCGGGTTCGTTTGTGTCTTCTGAGTACATTTCCCAGTCTTCTTCATTTTCTTCAGATTCCGTCCCGGGTGGGGTGTCTGAGCTGTCGCGTAGCTCTTCTCTCTGCATCGTTAGTCCTTAGCCTGTTCGTTGCCGTTAAAGTCAGTCCGCGAGGCTTACCAGTGAAACCCTTGTTGTCACCGTTAGGTATTCCCGGGTTCCACAGTAATGCCAGATCGTCAATACACTGGTCCTAAAGAGTAGTCCAAACAATGTCCAATATATCCTTGCTTCGTCGTCACCAGTAAGACTTCCCTATGTAGTAGAATAGCACACGATAGAACTGCGATCACTATTCCTCTCCTGGTATATTGACGAGATATACCTACACGGATGTATATACCCACTGTTTGTACCTAATGCATTACGAGGTATTAAAATATCCCAGCTACA
Organism: Vandiemenella viatica; assembly: GCA_031002005.1. Lineage (NCBI taxonomy): Eukaryota > Metazoa > Arthropoda > Insecta > Orthoptera > Morabidae > Vandiemenella > Vandiemenella viatica. The sequence continues at coordinate 340,230,230 of CM061921.1, read as the reverse complement.
TATATTGCTAATTTAGTGAATATTCTTAATAACCACAAGGAAATAAAATACGTAATTAGTCGAATAGCACTAAACAAATGTTACGTTTGTTGTAATAATGTATATTTATTTGTTTAACAGAGAAGCTAGTTATTATCTGTTGGCGACATAATCTGACACCTGACGACAGTTTACGGCCTCATTGGTATGTCTCCACGCAGTTAATCTCTCCATTGTATTGTCTCTGCTCTCCACCGGTAGGTACCATGGAGGAAGGAATATATGGAGACGACGCAAGGCACCTTCGCCACATACTGGAGTGAAACCGGGTGGAGACAAGTGGGGAGGGGAGGCCGCCATATTGCTTGACCAGAGAAACACGGAAATATGCACAAAAACCTCAAGGGAATAAAAAGACAACCGTGGCACCGCAATTTGATGATGGATTATTATGTAACTCGACGAGACACATCAAAAATGAAGAATAAAATTTTTTATATCGTGCTTAGTTCTCGAGATATACTGTCTCAAAAGAGTGGAGTTTCTGGTTGAAATTCAGAAGAAACGTGTCCCCAAAGTTAAATTTGGTGATAGATTCTTATGTAACACGATGATACAAATCGAAAATAAAGAATAAATTTTTTCGATATCTCACTTAGTTCACGAGATATACTGTCTCAAAAGTGAGGTTGTTAGGTTCTGAGGGGATTCAACGATAACCGTGGCGCCGCAATTTGATGACGAATTCTTATGTAACTCGATGAGGGAAACTGAAAGTAAAGAATAAAATTTTTTGATATCTCGCTTAGTTCTCGAGATATTGTACCTTAAAATTGACGTGGTTAGGTTAAAATGCGGCCTGGATCAGAAAAAAACTATCGCCATATCCATATTTGATGAAGAATTCGGACGTAACTTAATGAGCAGGTAATTCTTTTTGACTTGAATAACAAACTGTTTATTTCTACAGTCCTTAAATTTTAGTTGATGTTCAAATAGGTTATATTTTCACATTCTATTTCAGTAATTGACAAGGAAGATTTCAAAATCTAGAAATATAGTTGTAGACATATTTACAAACAGAAACAAGTCATATCTGAAATTTTAAAAAAAGCATAATTCAATGTTTAGAGCTTTAAAAAATAATAATACTTCATAAAACCTCATAGTTTCTGAGCTTACTTAGAAGATATTGTACTGGTTGTGGCCTATATAATTTTGCTAGAAAAATCAGTACATTCAAAAATCAGAAGCTAACAGCTAATAATAAATAAATTGTTTGTTCTCTTCTGGTATACACCGAATTTAAACCTGCCAACATTTCCATTAATAAATCCGCTACAAAACCAAACTATGTAGACACATCTAAACACAAGAAATGCATCGCGAACTACATTTCCGTCAACAAAGTTTATTTCATCACGTTTAGTAGTTCGCACAGCACAAATTATCACGATTAATTTCATCGTGCAAATTCAGTGTAAACTCAAACGTGAGTAATGCATGCAGAATACCATTTTCACTGTGTCGCGATGTAAACATGACCCGTTTAAATTAAATTTCCAACATTTGTCTACAATAAGGCTAGCTTTTCAGGTGCAAAATAGTAATATATGCTAATTGTCTACACTACACCAACAAAAATTTGAGAATAATATGATCCTATTGAGAGCAATGAATAAATTTATAGCGAATGGCACTAATGTTGCGGTTGCCTGTCAGATACTTCAACAACGATAATTACAATGTGACTTACTTATGAAACGCTATTCCAGGTTTGTTCCTATCTCGTATGTTTGTGCAACCATATGCATCACAACGTCTATGTAATGCCTCTGTGAACTGAAATTAATTGAACTTATTATTCGGAAAGGCCATGTTTTTAAATGTTATGGGAGACCGGGGCAAGTTGACGAGCGGGGCAAGATGACGAATGATTTATTTTAAATTCCCGCTTCTATGTAGCAGCACTGTATTCGTACTACTAGCTCTCCACACGACTAGGAACTAAAATATAGAGCACTGGTGTCGCTCGTGCCGTATTGTTCCTCGCTATTCGCTGATCGAGAATTCTCTGTGACGTGCTGTAATTTTCTACATCTCTGAATTAAGACTTCACAGACTAACAGGTAAGATATTGTTTTATACTTTGTCATACATGAGTAGCTTAAACAATGTGCTTTCATAAAGGCTGTGTATTTGTATCTCATTCTTTTTTAAACTGCCGCAATAATTGATAGTTTCTAACATTGTCGTTCGGGGCAAGTTGGCTGGGGTAAGTTGACGACCTCGTCATCTGGCCCCAGATGACTTTCGCTGTGTCTGTTTCAGTCTTTGAGTGCCTTTTTTGTGTTTCGTGTAAGAGTCTTGACTTGCATGACTCACATAATTTCTCTTAAAATTTGGAAGGGCGCTACTTTACTTATTCATGACACTTTATGATCCAGATATGGTGAGAACTTATAAAAAGAAGTCCTCCAGAGGCGAGTGGGACCGAAATGCTTTGGCTGTTGTAATAATTGATGTCAAAGGAGTTAAAAAGTCCTGCTTGGGTGCAGCGAACGTTTACAATATCCCTTAAGCAACACTACCTCGCCATTTGAAGAAAAAAGATGACGTAAGAATTGGATGTTTGTTTCATACGCACAGGCTCGGGATGCAAGAAATTTAAGTTTTACTAAAAAACTGACGTTTACCTCTTCTGAATTAAAGAAAAAACCCCGTGTTGCGACAACATCAAGAAATGCTTCCGAAGAAAGTTTAGTTCAGTGTTCAGGATGTGATGAGATCTATGAAGACCCTCCATCAGAACACTGAATACAGTGTTGCTTGTGCTTTAAATGGTGGCACGAAGACTGTTCAAACTGTGAAGAAGGGAAATTTGTATGTGACTTCTGTTAATGTATATACAACAATGTACACATATTGATGTATAACAATAAAAATGTATTACAGTTTCATTAAATGTCATCTTGCCCCGTGGTCAAAGTCATCTTGCCCCAGATTTGCATTACTTTCTAAAATTAATAAAAAAGCTTTGATAATATGAAAATAAAGTTGTATATAATTACGAACATTTCAATAAAAGACCAGACTAATAATATTTGCAATGAAAAATTATTTTCTTCAAAAAATGAATTTATTAAAAATGTTTAATCGTTAACATCGTCAACTTGCCCCGGTCTCCCCTACATGATAGCATAAAAACAAAGTACCACAAAATTTATAAATGAGTTTGTTTTATTTAGTATTTACGTTGTACTACTTCTTGCTGATATTATTATGACAGGTCCATTAAATATATAATTCATTTTTTAAAAATTCTTTTCTGAATTTAATCTTATCACCTGCGAGACATTTAAAATATTTTAAGAGCTTATAGCTTGTATCTTTCCCTGAATCTGGGGCCCCTTTTGGAACAAAAGGACAATGACTTGTAATCCTTGCGAAGATCATTTGGGTTTACTGGAGAAGGCTATCCGCTACTACAAGTCACTGGGTCTACTGGAGATCGCGATTCCATTACATTATTATCCACTAATGACGTCATGAAACTGCTATTATCAATCGCAAGAAGTATTTTTAAGCAGTAATTCAATTGTAATACAGCCTGGACCAATATCGTCAAGCAGAAATTAGGATGTAGGCCTAAGTCACCCTGGATCATCATACACCGTTAAATGTATTGTACTTCAGAAAGTATTTACTTCTAATGCCATAATTGTGTATTTGGCAGTAGTATAATCACTTAGACTCGAGAAGAAATTCTACTTTTGTTTTAAAAATTGCTACACACAGTTTAATGCTCAGAAAACATGTTAAAATTATTAAAAATGGCAAGAAGTGTACAGAATTGGGAATTATATCCTCATTTTACAGAAATTAAGTTCAAAGTCTGAGAAATCCTCTTCTGCCCGAGAGCTCTTATCTGTTGTTGACCAATGACAGAGGTTATTGCACAAACATTTTTTCTCCTCAGGTATATACTGCGGCAGTTTTTTTATGCTCATTTTTTTGATATTGAATATTGATGGAAAATTGTACTGGTATCAGGTAATGGTTAAACACTCAAGAAAGATACAAATATCAGGCACAGGCACTCAGTTATACTCTCAGTACACTAACCTTATAGACTATATGCTCTGCCGAATCAGCCATCAGGAAATTATCAGTTTGCAGATGATTAACTCGCTTGTAGTTGGCTTCCACGAGTAACTTTCTTGTACATATGCCAACTATGGGCTAACTTTATAGCTTTATTATCCTTTGGGTAATTGACATTTACTATAAATGCAAATTTGGGCAATATTAAATGATCGGGATTACTGGAGATCGAGATTCCACAAGGAATTGGCGTCATAATACTGCAGTTGTCAAATGCAAGACACTGCTAGAAATATTTTCTGAAGTAAATTTAATGGTGTCATGCTGGTCCAGGATGTATTACAACATAATTTCTGCTTGAAAATAATGGTCCAAGCTGTATCACAATGGAATTACTGCTTGAAAATAATATGTCTTGCTATTGACTACAGCAGTATTATGACGTCATTACTGAATTTTGTCAGAGTGGAATCGCAATCTCCGGTAGACCCAAATGATAAAGTCAAATTGTTAATTTTGACCAGAATCCTAAAAATTTCTGTAACCGCCAGCATTTTAAAAAGTAGGTTTATTTAATTCTTCACTTAACTCATCTGTAAATTTTAGATTTTCTATTTTTTGCATCATTTAATTGCTTATTTTTGTCTTCTGTTGTTAAGAAATACACTATTCCTTACGAATTTCATACTGTTTACACTTCTGTCCTCATTCTTGTGTGTCCACAGTTCTATTAGTACTGCAACTAATAATTTCTGTAATGCTGTTTATAATAATTTTTCTTCATTGTGTAGTTCATGCTCTATTTTTGGTTACAGATATATTCCAGGTTTCACAATGTTCATCTAGAGCTGCTTTTTTGTTGAAAAATTGCTCCACTAATTGTTCCTCTTTCTCTGTGGTACACTCTTTAACCATCGGGGACAACCTCGCAGTCTAGACTAAGATTGTACACCTATAGCTATTTGTGGTTTATGCATCTCTGTTAAGTTACCAGAATTTATTACCATATTCATTATACTCCTACAGTTCACCAGTAACATACTACTGACTGAATTTGCCACATACGCAGCATTACTCTTCACTCTTCTTACCGTGACACTTCCTTTGTTTCATCAGCTTCACCTAGTTTAGCAGTTATGATTTCTCATATTATGAATCTGTAATTGGTAACTCTGTGGTAACCTGTTTTTATCCTCTCACCAGCAGCCTCTAACTTAAAAGAGGCACAGTTCTACTCCATCATAAATGGGAGAAGGCTCCATTACTTCTTTAGCTAATACATCCCTCTCCCCCTTCTCTTCAGGTGTAGCTCATACATAGCAAAACCCTACTTACCAGTGGTGCCCACAGGTACAAACCCTATTACTGAACTCATACCATTTCCAAATGGCACCTGTTCCCGCATTTACGTGCATCACAACTGGAATCAACTCTGATCAACCTTGGCTACTCATATCTGTATGCTCTCCACCCTGTATGTGTCACCATCTTCCTTGGGTCACCGTCTACTATAACTTACATTTCTATCAATAGTGTTCCTCGAACATCCCAGTGTCACTACACAGTCTTCATTTGTGAAATCCCTGTTAAGTGATCCTACAATATCTATATATATAAAGATGAATATATGTATGTTTGTTTGTTTGATCTTCATACAGATCCACAGTTTTCATCCTATCTCAATGAAACTTTGCACACTTATCCTTTGAAACAAGGAGAAAAATACTGTCTACATTTGATTGAAAAATTATCTGTATAAACAATACATGTTGTCTCATAATTTCGAAATACTACTGAATGGCGATAGACAGACACGTTGGATATGGACGTCTGTACACTGCTTATTCCATGTATAGGTCAGACAGCTCAGTGGTTAAAGAGCTTGCTTACAAATGTTTGGGTCGTGGTCTCCGGTTCAAATCTCCATGGAGGCTAAGATTTTTAAAAATTGTTTTTGATAGTAATCGTCACGCCTGGACCGTAGGTTATTCAGATTGAATGTTAAACTGTAGATATCACAAAGTTAGGGGTGCAATGCGAGGCAAATCGTAGGTAGTCTTGCAGTGCTGTAGGTGTACACTTTTTTACGTTATAATGATTCCTCAGGGGTTGTTCGCAGTCAGAGAGAGAGGAGTGTGTGTGTGTGAACCGCAGTAATAATACTATAAATACGGAAGTAAGTCTCTGTCTTTCTGTTACGTTTTGATGACCAAATGGCTATATCGATGTTGATGGAATTTGACAAGAAAATCTGTATGAAGGGCACGGGACATTTTCTCCGGTATGTTTAATAGTTTTAGTCACAAAATTTTGAAACCTTATCGAATGGTGACAGAAATATGTTGGAAACTGATTCTCTTCAAGAGACTGGTTCGATGGTAGAATGATATAGTGATAGCTTTCCTGTCATATTATGCCGATTCGGTGTTGTTTGGGTCCAATCCTTCGTTACCAACAACTTTCTATATTCAAATCTGGCAAAAAATTCTTAATCCACGTGTACGAAGTTGCGGGTACGAGCTAGTACTAAATACCGTATTACTGTAAATTGTATTAACTAAATGAATTGCATGGGCCAGTCAGCAGATGCTGCTGGAGGCCTTGGGAAGTGTTTCAAGTGTTTATGTGATTTGTCTCAAGGTGATGTTATTGCTTGAGAGTACCAGCTAGGACTTCTTTGCAGGATAGCAGAATTAATGAATAAAACCTATTCTTCAAAGCCAAGCAGAGTGTATGAGTAAAATGTTGTTCTCTACGCTGCCTCTGAAGGCAGAAACACTACTGCCAAGGTACAAATAAGATTTGTTGAGCAAGTAAAGCTAGATTGCACATATTAGCATAACAGAGGTGCATAATGTCAAATAGTATAAGAGACCCCAACAGACTGTACTTGGGTGGTTTGATACTTTCCATTAGCTTCATAGCTGCCATACACTTTTGAATGACTGATCTGTGAGCTGCATAGATTTGCCATCGTAATCACTGGATCTGACTTTGGAAAACAGTACTTTCTCTTTCTGAACCTAACAACATTACATATACAGCAATAAAATCCTAATTCAAACTGTATTCTGAACATTTTGTTTCATTAAACTCCTATATCACTGGACTTTTTATCATATCAGGAGAGAGTTCTGATTGCCTCGTTCCAAATAATCCTCTGCACAGAGCCCTCCTCACCTCAGGTATTAAACCTGTGACTTTAATATTCCAAGTTTAAGCTAAAGCTAAACAGCTTCCATCTGGGATAGGACAGTCCTATATTCTCTATTATGTGAGTTAATGTTAAACTAAATTGAAAAAAACTTGACCTGGCAGTTTTTGCTTAACTGGCCCTGCTGAAGTGTTCCTACATCACCTCCCATGCCTATTATCTAGCAGCAGAACCATGTATTCCTATTTTTTACTTCGATATCTCTGATCCTAGAGGTCCACTGCACCTTTGACTGTGGTAAGAGGTCAAACCTCACAATTCCTGAAATTGGGAGCATAATCATCCTGTTTACACTATTTGCCCTAAGACCTATTGCTAGCTCCCATTCATTCTTTTTTCCCTTCCCTCTTAACCTACTATATCTCTTCAGCCTCTATAGGCTGAGCTTAAAGGATCCTAAAAAGTTCAACCCATTTCCTGACCATTTTCAGATTTGGGTTTTCCATGGTTTCCCCAAATCACTCCAGACAAATGCCAGGATACTTCCTTGAAAAAGCCGTGGCCTAATTCCTTTCCGTTCCTTGACCCCAGTTCCATCCCGCCTCTAATGACTTCAACGTCAATGAGGCGTAAAGCCAGGAGTAAAAAAAAACTGTCCATTTTGTCCCATTCCGTGATGGTTTCATTCTGTTTCCTGATAATTTCTTCCCGTGCCTTGATAACTTCTTCCTGGTCTAAAATTTTCCTATCCCTGAAATGTAGTGATGGGGGAGCCTCATTTACTTTCCTTTTTCTTCTCTGCTACATTTCCGTATTGAAATCACTTCTCACGCTCACAGCAATTGAGAGTTGTCCTAGCAACAATTGTTTGCTGTTTGAAAATACACAATTAATTTTATATTTGTTTATGAGTAATGGCATTTATTGTATTATTTTGGAAATTGTGTATAAAGTGAACTGGTCATAACAGTGTTTTACAGATATCTGTAAATCATATTCCTTTACAAAACATTAAGAGATTGGTCCTGGTTTGTGAGTGGTTAGCACTTGGGCCTAACATTTATGAGGACATGCCTGGTCTAGCCATGCAAATTTCATTTTTCTGTGATTTCCCAAAACCACTTTAAGCAAATGCCAGGATTCCTTCAAAAGTGATTGAGCAAATTCCTCCCTATTTTTTGCCCCCAATCCTCTCCTGGCTCTATTGTCAACTATGGCACCTTCATCTTGTTCTGTTACCCTGTTCATTAGGCCCAAAGCACGTTTCCCCAACTTATTATTTTTGTAATATTTCTTCATTATTATTTTTTGTTGACTCCATGGTAAAGGATGGATTTTTCTATGGAGTGTGAATAGCTTTCTTGTGATACCTCTATGTACTGTGCTGCCAGACCACTCTGATTTATTACCATCAAAATTGTATATAAACCATGGATTAGTACAACAAACATTAGCAAAAATTAAGTGGTGGAGGTAAAAGAGAAGAGGGGTTAGGTTTTTCAAAGCAAATGCTTTTTAAAGTATGCTTGTGGAAAAATTCGTCGATGTCGGATAAAAGCTGTGGGTTGATGTAAATAAAATTGCCAAAAATGAAGGGGAGGGGGATAAAGGGGTTTGGTTTTTACAAACCAAATAGACAGTATTTTTCTCTTTGTTTTAAAATAAAGTGCCAACATAGTCCACAATCCAAGGTTGATCAAATCCTCCTGAAGGAGGTGTAGCTTTGGGTCAGAGGCAGGACAGCTAATTCCTTTCCTGTGGGACCAACTGTATAATGTGGAATCCGAATCACGGAATGTCCCAGTGTATTTCAAATGATCAAATACAACTCTTAAAAATTCCTGATCGTTCTGGGTTTTGAACCCACGATTGGAGACAGAATAGTCCGGAAGCAAGAGTGTTAACCACAGAGCTACCAGATGCCTTGTTTTGAAGGATACGCGTGCTAAGTACTATCAAAATTAGATAAAAATTGCGGGTTTGTATGACATACGTTGGCAAAAATTAAGGTGTTGTAAAGGTGGAAAGGAGATTATTATTTTTTTGTTTTGTTTTAAAGTACACACGTGCAAAATTCCATCGAAATCTATCAAAAATTGTGGGTTTGTACAAAGATAATTTGAAAAAATTGAGGGTTTTGTAGGGGAAGATGGGGTAGGTTTTTTGGATTTTTTAAAATCAGAAACCTTCCCAGCACACTCACCAAAGCTTCATCACAATCAGGTGAATAGTATAGGAATGCATAGAAGACAAACAAACATTCATTTTTATATAGTAGATGATGTGGAATCCCAACCACAGAACGTCTTGGTGTAGCTCATATGATCAATTCCAGCTCATAAAAATTTCTGTTCCCACCAGGATTTGAATCCAGACAGAAAGTTTTAAAAATGAACACCTTAACCACTGAGCTACCAGACCAATCTACATTAAAGTATATGTGTGCTAAGTACTATCAAAATCGGATAAAGCTATGAGTTCGTATGAACAATGTTGGCAAAAATAAAGGCTCGATAAAAGAGGCAAGGGGTTAGGATTTGTTAACCAAACATAGACAGTATTTTTCTATTTGTTTTAAAGTATACTCAGGCAGAGCTCCATCAAAATAAGATGAAACTGTTTGTATGGAGAGCATTGTTAAAAATTTGGGGATTGGGGGTAAAGGTGGAAAAGGGTGGATTTTTGCAAACCAAATGTAGACAGTATTTTTCTGTTTGTTTTAAAGTTCATGTGTGTGAAGTTCCATTGATATCTTGAATATTTGGGAAAAAAAATTGAGTGGGTGGGAGAGGGGGTGACTTTTTTTTGGTCAGGTACCTTTGCAGACACACACAGAATAACTCGCCATTGTTTCATCATAAGCTGATGAATGGTATAGGAATGCATAGAAGATGAATAAACCAAGAAACAAACAAACATCACTCCAGGCAAATGCTGGGATGATTACTTCAAAAGGCCATGGCTGAATTCCTTCCCATTCCTTGCCCCCCATCCTTTCCTGTCTCTAAAAGACCTCGCTGTTAAGAGACGTTAAGCAGTAAAGAATAAATTTAAAAAAAATCACTCATTACTAGTTGAGCGGTTCATTGTTAAAGTTCTACCCACGCTGGAGAGTCTTGGTCATGTGCCATGTTGACAATACTTGTTCACAGGCCACGCATAACAAGATGGTTGATTGTGAACCTGGTAGGTTGAACTATGCCTCAAGATAGCCAATCTTCCCTCTCCCTCCATCCACGAAAACTCAGTTTTCTTGTAGCAGCAAGAAAACTTGGGAAAAGAAGGGTTTTGTAAATCTCAATGCTCTCTGATAGATTATGCAAACAGACAATAAAATTGGTAGACACTCCCATAGTTTGGCAACTCAGGGATACTTGGATCGTCAGCTCCCTGTCTCGCACACACTCAAGTTCATTGCAAATGTCTACATGTAAAAAGACTTGCAGACCCTGACATTCCGTACCCTTTCAGAATGCTACAATCCATTGATCTGGCCTGCAACTCTCAGACATTAATTTGCCTTGTCTTTGAAATGTGGGCAGACCACCCACCTGCATTGTAGGTTACCAGTCCTGCTATTGAGTCTCTCACCCAAACTACATATTAATATTATTTACAGTGAAAATAATAATAATTATTGTATAGTGTCATGTACCATTGACTGGTATGTTAGAGCACACTACACAATGTTAACTGAAGAGTTCTTTCTCATATTTGTCACTAAACATTTACTAATCTGTACTGTGATAGGTTTTGCATTGTATCCAGAATCCTCATCATACTATACTATCAACTAGTCAGTGCTTCATTGATGCAGATCTTATTATGTGAACTGATTTGGCAGTGAAGCTTAATTAGCTTCTTGATGTGGTAACTAGTTTTGTCATCTTGATCTGGTAACCTGGAATTTCTTATACCCTTTTAATGTCCCCCCCCCCCTTTTATTAGTGGCTAAAATTCTGCACATTAAACCTCGCCAAAATTAGTCACATATATGTGAGGAATGGTTGAAGGTTTGATTTCAGTGAGTCACCTCTTTAATCTTCATTGATGGTAACTGATATTGTCCTTCTGTGAATATGCCATCTGTATTCATCATCTTTTGTATCTAATATAATGTATATAACATTATTGACTAATGATTTCAATAACATAGGATTTCAGTATTTACAGGTATAGGTGAATGCCAAGTGCAATACTAGATTTTAATTTTAATGACTACTTGCAACATCAAATATTTATGGCGGGTTTTTGTATTAATGCTTTTGAAATAAATGAATTTTACTGAGAAAACTTTCTGTGAGAGATAGCTGTAGTCATTCTTTACATAGAAATGGCATGTTGATAACACTTTCACTTTGTACTTTTCTACTTCATCAGATAATGCATTATACATGTGAAAAATAGAATAGAAATCCAGGATAGTGCCATATTTTAAAGAAATTATGACTTTAGATTAAGGGGGCTTAGTAATTTTGGTACTTTGCATTTTTTTTTTCTTAACTGATACCACATAACCCAATTCTCTACTTACTTATGTGTGATGGCTATATTATATTGCAACATGAATTCAGCAACTTTATTAAACTTTTATGAATGGCCTTGGATTGTAAAGCCAGTCAGTTTGTTAATAACAATTAAACTGATATTATGTAGCTATGCTGACCACAGACGCCCGTGAGAACTCATTCACATGTCTGTTTTCACGAGTAAGGGCATAGCCAAAAATGTTTTTTTTTTTCTTTTTTATATTTGTGAGTGTTTTTTGTCACTGTTGCCCTTTTTCCTTCAACTTTGAAGAGTTATACATATTTTTTTGTTTTATTCCATATTAATTCAACACATTTTTCAGCGGCATGCTAAGTAACTACCCCGCTGATGAACTGACACGGGATTTGATGGCAAGGTGAGAGCTGAAGGTGCTTCCATTACTAGCTATCTCTCCTCCTAACTGTACTAAATAAGAGGAAGAAGATGGTGCCATTGCTAGTCTTACAGACGAATCAAATGGAGGTTGTTGTGGATGAATCAGAAAATAAGTAGGATACAAAGGTCAAAGATAGGTTCTCTGGCAAGTTTAGCTTCAGGGAGAGAATTGGGTGTATATTTATCAAATCCATCATACTTTAAATAAGTTGCTACATACCCAGGAAAATTGTTTTTGTATTAACATGTTGAACTTAATTTTTCACTGAGAAATTGGTTTTACATTCAAAAAATAAATAAATGAAATTATTTGTTCTTATGCCTGTGTGTTGGAAAAATTTGTGTGTCATGCACCCTAAATATTATGGTGATATGCTCAAATGTATGGATGTAATAATAAGTAAATTAATTTGTGTCAGTGCATCATGTGCATCACACTGAAGATTTTAATTGAACCAATTTTGTTTGTTTCTGCAATCTATAGAGACATAAAATTGCTTGCAACAAGATACACTTATAATGTATCAAGAGAGCGATAGTTGTAGCCAAGTTAGCAGAGGATCGTTTCGCATATTTGCTGTTTGCACCAGAAACACAAATCCAATATTATTCCTTTATCAAGTAACTAGGTGTGATATTTCATTCATTTCAGTTGTGATATCAAGAGCATATTTTATAGTAGTGTCAAAAATTGACTGATATTCCTTGTTCTTTATATATTTAAAACACACTGTATGAATATTTGGTGCCCTTATACAGGGCGTTCGCCGGGAAACGCAACCCACTGTTAGCGCTACAAGGAAGAAACTGCTCGCGGCATGCGAGCGGTCAGCTCCCGGCATTGTTCGACCGTCGGCCGCGGACTATTTCATAAACTTGTATGTGCTAAGCATTTAAATGTGACGTAATTCATTAGCTTACCTTATAAAAGATGCTGGAAGTGTTGACACTCTTGTGTAATGCACATTTCACATCTTCTGAACATATTTCGAGACACACGCTGCCCTAACTGACTTAATGATTTTTTGGGTGACTGTTCTAGTCGAAAAGCGATATCGTCAATTTTCTCCTCTGTGAGAATACGGTTGACCGACAGTCTCTTTTTGTTAAAAAATGAACCCGTTTCTCTTACTTTTTTAACCAGACGCAGAATTGTTGATTTAGCTGGCAGTAAAGCGCCAGGATATTCGCGACGAAATTTACTGCGACACTTTTTAAACGACTTCTTCTTCACATATGTATCGTAGAAAAATATTCTTTGTTGCAAACTGTAAGGTACCATAATTTTACTCACACTCAAACACGGTACAGATTAGTAAGAGTATGAATCCCCAAACCAGCCAAACCGCAAAGAAACGTTTATTCACAACACTGATTAATAAGAGACTGAAGTCACAAACTAGCTACAATGCAAAGAAACCGTTCTTAACAATGTAAGGGTCACTGCACTGCACTGTTGGGGCAGCGGAGGTGTTAAACAGTGCGGTGATTCACGGTGCCGCGTGGCGGAAACTGCTGGCTCCGCTGTCCGAGCAAGTTGCCGACGGCAACAGACTGGGAGGGTTGCGTTTTCCGGCGAACGCCCTGTATAATTTAATAGTTAGTTCTTCAAAGTCGATGCTGTGCTGTTTATGTTGCTGCAGTAAAGCACACTTTCTGCAAGATCATTGCCTTGTTGTATCACATCTGGGTCAAAATATCAGCTGTTCAATCTATCAGATTTTTTCCCCTCATTATAAGTATTAAATAACAATTGCAGATAATTTTAAATCTGCAGTTCAATAATTTTTTTTCTTTTGCAGGAAATTGTATATTATGCATTCTAATTATTTACTTTTGTACTTACAAAGAAGGTTCCCTGAGTGTCCCCCCCCCCCTCCTGATTTTAATAATTTTATATATACATCGTTGTACACTAAAATTTCAGAACAGCAGTGTATGCACTAACTGCCAGTTGCTACAATGGACGTGGAAGAGGAACATTTTTGCTCCATGAGCCTCAACAATTTTTTAAGTAGGTTGAATGAGGCTAAAAGGGTTGATGTTTGGTACAGACTTCAGATAGCCTTGCACCTTCCACTAGAAAACTGGGTATGGGTTTAAAGAGTAAAAAAGGTGGTTAGAGAACTCTGATAGATGAGGAGAATATGGTGATTCAACCACAGTAGTGACTGAGGAAAACATCATTACTGTGAAGAAAAAAAAAGGTGGTCTATGTTCTGTTTCATGACTTTTAAGGAAATCAAAACATCTGTGTAGGCTTGATTGTCAGCAGGGGCTTGAGACTCCTGCATGTATTCCTTCGCTTGAGGAAGGTTTTGTCCCATGGAGACAGATGCATAGAAGTGCACTCAAATTGAACTGTGCAAAGAAATGCTGGTTGGAATTGAGGTTGGGGATGAACCCTGGATTTACCAGTTTGTTCCAGAAATTAAATGCCAGTTGGCAGCATTGATCTTTCCTGATGACAGTCCTACCAACAAAATGTAAGTGACATCAGTGTGTGGGCAAGAAAATAATCACCATTTCACTCTCCAAAAGTTACCATGTGGCAGCTACACCTTTGAAGTTGCAAAGGAATTTTACTTTTTACTGCGACACTGCAGTTTGCTTTTCTCAATTTTCCAGAGGCTATGAAAATGGCAGCCAAGGACAGAACTGTGAGGAATTTGACTACATGTAGGATTTTTAATTGCCAGTGGTAAAAACATTGTGTATAAGGCATGCTGTTTTCAGCCCTCGAAGACCTATGAAAGGGTGCTTTTAACCCTTGAAGGAAATGAGTAGCAGAATTGCTTTTAGTTCAGGGTACTGTCATTATAATAAGGGATCCTCGCAAACATTATATGACATAGAAGATTTTTTTTGTATATTTTGGTGAGTATATACAGAAACTAAGTTTTCGATCTCCGACATCCTCGGCACAATTTTCTGTTGCCAAAAAAACCTCAAAATTTTTTCAGTTATAACTCTTTCTTGATGAGCTCTAGCAGGAAATATTTTATTTCTACTTTGAAAGAGGACAAAATTTCCTACAAATTTTGTATTGAAAATTTTTTTTGCTGCCGTAATTTTAACTGCAATTGTGTTAAAAACTTGGATTGTAACTGAATATTTCAAGCATTCAAAATGTTTAGACTTTAGAATTTTAAGTTATTTTGCTCACAGTACTATCTCTCTGAGATTAGCTATTTGCAACAAATATTGCAAACTCCTAAAATTTTATGCTTATTGTGAGTCATTTTTTTCCACCCCTTTTATTTAATTATTATTATTAATAAAATTTAAAAGCATGGAGTTGGCAGTTATTTTCCACTATTCCCCTCAGAAATTTCTGAATTTTTCTCTTAGCTTTACCATCACTTTTCAGAAGTATGTTTTAATCTCTGTAACAAGTTACATTAAAGCCATTAAGCAGTTATTTTTACTGTATTTGGGGATGCATTCTTCTAAAGTTATGGAACTACTTTGTCATCATATTCAAAATACTTCTTCTTTTTTTTTTTTTACCACTGTGTACCATAACCAAATAATGAGAACTACTTGTTTCCACCAATATTGGCAAATAGGACAATGTGTTGTGAAAAGCTGACTGCCCTGCCAGAACTCTCTCTAGGAATACATAAGAAGATGTTGTCATTAGAATGCATTCTTCCTGACATCAAGCTGAACAACTTTTGCTAATGCTATGAACAGGCTTGTGAGCAGTTTTGAAAGGACAGTGCAGGTCAGCAATGAAATCATAATTTAATGATATTTTTCCAGTGTTCCACATTTTATTTTTCTCTGTTTCTATATTAGAATGTTATGAGGAAAGCTACGACCTTTTATTCTAACTTAATCTATTATTTTTTGAGTGAAATATGCTACTACTGCCCCCAGTTTGAAGAGAAATGCTGGGCCTAGGGGTTTACTCAAACTGCTTCCTCCTTAAGAAGTTTTTATACTTCTAAGCTAAACATATGTTATAAAAATGGAGACTTTCCCGGCGTATGCTTGATATGAAGTCTTCACGGGTGTACCGCCAGATAGTGTTTTGAAAACACGATATTTCGACGACTAGCTCCGTTGTCTTCATCAGGTGTCGAGACATCTGCACAAGCCGGCTGACCATCGGATACTGAGACAGCCCAGGTGTCGCACTTCGTTATATAGGCCAATGGCTCTCACTGACGCCTGCGCCCGGCGGCTGGCAGTGATTGGGCGGGGCTACAGTGTTCGTTGCGATCCGAGGAAGTTAATATTCGGCCGTTTGTGGCGGTTGCTTAGCGAGGCATGGAAACCAGCCTTGGCAACTCTACATAGAGAGCATGGCACGCACGTTCAGCAACCGCCCCAAACGGCCGAATATTAACTTCCTCGGATTGCAACGAACACTGTAGCCCCGCCCACTCACTGCCAGCCGCCGGGCGCGGACATCGGAGAGAGCCATTGGCCTATATAAGGAGGTGCAGCACCTGGGCTGTCTCAGTATCCGATGGTCAGTTGACCTGTGCAGATGTCTCGACACCTGATGAAGACGACGGAGCTAGTCGTCGAAATATCGTGTTTTCAAAACACTATCCGGCGGTACACCCGTGAAGACTTCATATTAAACATTTGTTTTTCATAATTACATGCTGCCTCTTATAAACATTGACAATGCAATATGATGATATTGCATGGTAGGTGTAAAATGTATTTACTTTGAAATGTGGGCACAAATTTATATTAGATAATGATAGAGCACAGTTTATGTGAGAGATGTATAAAAAGTATCTAGCCTTTAGTTGGGAAATGTGTACCTTAATTTATGACATACCTTATCCATTTCAAATTAGGCTCATAATTGCACACATAGTCCAGCATTTCTTTCATTGCTAGAAGCAGTTCTGGAAAGCTTCTTTTGAGATGCTGTGCAGCTGTTCCATTGCATTGTGTATTATCTTCTCCTGGGTCTGAAAACTGCATTCTTTTAGAGTTGTCTTCAGTTTAAGGAACAACCAGAAACCTTGCAGAGTCATGATAGGCAAATAGGGAGCCTGGTAAACCTATGGAATGCTGTGCATAATCAGGAAAGTGTTGACAAGGTTTGGCGAATGAACCAGAAATCTGTTATTATGCTGTTACCAGTTTCTTGCAATCCACAGCTCAGGACTTTTGCATCAAACTGGATCACAAATATGATGGAGTACATCTTGGCAGCACTCATTATTTATGGTCTGCCCTTTTTGTGTATACTCATATTGCCCTGTAGTTAAAAAAATGGAGGCAGCATCACCTTCACTTTGATCCAAACTGGTCAAACTTTTCCGGTGACCAGTCTTAAAGATCTCAGGATCCTTTTTGGCACATTCCAGCATGTCCTGTGCAACCACAAGATGGAGTTGTTATGGCTTCAGTGAAAACATCTTTGACACAAATTTCGTTGCCACTTTTTACAAGGTTGGGAGGGAAACAATATTTAAACATGTGCACAAATGCTATCATACCCACATCATCCTTTCTTCACGTGATAAAAAATAAGGGTGAATACTTTTTTTGCAGACCTTGTAGGTGATGAACAAAAGGGGGAGATGGGGCTGACGGCGAGGGAGGGTGAGGGAAGGAGGGAGAATGGGGTTGCACAATGAAATGCTATTTAAATTTTAAGTATGTTGTTATCAGATTACACTACTTCTTATTTCCCTTTTTGCTCTAGATACTTGGTTGAACTATATCAAGTTTTGAGGAGGACAAAGGTGATTCAAGAAATGTGAAAGCGATCCAGGTGCAAGCTGGTAAAACCTTAGATTCAATGCTCACCCACTCTTTCATCAATGAATCTAACCTTTTAAAAACTGAGCCTACTGAATTGAACTCTGCTATTGCTGAAAATGGTTTCCATTATGGCATCTGTAGAAAATTTCACTTATTACCATTTTGTACAACATTTATTGAACATTGGTGCATGTAGAGATACAACTGCATGTAGTATGTTGAAATAAAAGTCGGAGATGAGTAACAAGTGTATAAACATAGGTGTTAAATGGTATTTTCTATTAATTTTTCCAGACAATCTGTGTTTGGAAGGATGTCACTAATCAGAATGTGCAGTACTATCTAGACCTCTCTCGCTATGCATACCCACTCATGCCAACTTTGACTCCCTCCCTGCCTCTTCTTCCACATCTCACCGTATCTCTGCATTTTGTATAGTATATTAACAGTGATTTATTATTTTATTCTTGTTCTTTAGATGAATACACACAGATGTTGTTTTATCAGAAACTGAATCTTGTGAAAGTGACTAAAGTTCTGCAATTTGGAATTGGCCATCACTACATGTTACAATAAATACAAAATTAACTCTCCTGGCATTGACACTGGGGAGCGAGTATAAAAGAATCTAAAGTTTCTTTTTTGGCTTTGGCTTTACATCTCGACGACATGGGGGGGCCAGGAATGGGAGGGCATTAACCCAAAGCCTTTTTGAAGGAACTATCCTGGCAGTTGCCTGGAGTGATTTGGGGAAATCATAGATAACCCAAATCTGGATGGCCGGACAGGAATTTTAACCCACGCCCTCCCAAATGCGATTCCAGAGCATCAGCAATCACCCACCACTCTTGGTCTACAGTAGCTACGTGTTCTTCATGTAATAGGTATTGACACATACATTGTACAAGTAACAAAATAGCTTTACTGAACTTTCAGTAAATCAGAGTATTTGTAAAATCGTTTTGGAAATATCTATTAGTTGTCCTGCAATTTTCTTTATTGTGCTAAAGAGAATTTGCCTGAGGAAATTAAAGCATGGTTTCAATATAAATAATAAAAAGAAATATGTTATTGGTATTTAACAGAGAAAGACTTGAAAATAATGCCTTGTCATTAAACAATCAGAACTTACAAAGTGTCACGCAATTTAAGTATTCTACAGAAAGTTTTGATTGGATATCAAATGCTGAATTGAGGCAGCTAAAATAGCTTCTGTAAACATTAGATTATTACAATGAACTCTTCACAGGTTTGCTGCCAGAGCGACCAGAGCCGCAGTGCTAACATCAGACCCGAAGATGGCGACGGAGTTGGTCGCCGAAAGCTCGTCGTTCACAAACGCTATCCGGCAGCAAACCTGTGAAGAGTTCATTGCATCGACACGCCGGGAAAGTCTTCGTTCGCACATTAGATTATTACTTTGGTAATAATCTTACACAGTGTGAAATGTAGATAAAGATTCATGAAGTGTTTCTAATGGTTAGTATTCGATAATGGCAACAATGAAACTGCTGCTAGGCAAAGAAAATCTGATAGGATACGGAAACCACTTGGCAGTGTAGTCAGTAAGACAGCAAACTCTCAATCTGAAGGTTGCGGGTTCGATCCCCACTTCCGAAGAGAGTTTTTCTTTTAGTTTTCTTTGGCGGTCACATGCCTCGAGTACGCTTGGCAACAGCGCCTGTGGAAGGCTGTTTGAATTCGCCCGCGAAGTGCTCTTATTGGCCAGCTTTAGCTGCGTATAACTCAAAAACGGTACGACTTTTATTAGATTTTTTTTGTATTTATTTCATTAGTGCAACATCCCGAACACTGACCTTACCCGTCGATGAGTGAATTTCTGACCACCCTGTATAGTATAAATGTTGATTTTCGCTGTACTAGAATATTATTTAGTGTCTACCTAAACGTTTCTGGCATCAGTATATTTTGTCTTTTTTTTTTGACATGCCTCGCATAGCACCAGCATCTAAAGTTATTAGAAACTAAGAATCTGATACTCATGCTGAAGAAAGCAGAAAAGACCAAGCTGAAGGACAAGATGCCCTCAATTAATCCCCACCCCCTTTAGCTTTCGCTATTTTTTAAAAAGGTTTCAAATTGATTCCCTTCATGAGATATATTGAATGGTAGAATGGTATGGTGATGGCTTCTCTGACGTATTATCCTGACTCGTGTTTTTTGGGACACCTTTTAAGTAACTTACAACTTTACATATCCAATTCTAGCACTACAGTTCCAAGTCAACGTGTACGAAGTTGTGGCTAACAGCTAGTTGGCTATATACCTAAACCATGCAAGGGTACTAATAGAGTATATCTTCAGGTATTGTTTTGCCAGACAGCCCAGGAATAAATTGCCATTTGTTGATTTTCTTTATATGAACACACACAGGTGTTGTTTTATCAGTGACTGAAACAGAAGCTCGCTAACCTTGCACTGGTGGTGGGAGAAAATTTGACCAATGATAATTGTGTTGTTGACTGCCATAGAATTTAGCTACTCTTGTAGTAGGGGAAGAGATGACAGGTTATAATTGTGGGATAAATGTTCTTGGAGATAATTTTGTGAGGTGCATTTTTATAAAAAAAAAAAAATATTATAAAAAAAAACTGGTACAGAATCTTTCCACACTTGCTGCAGTAGTGGGATCAGAGTTGACCAGTATTAACTGTGGGATGATCTCGGTGATGACAAATCATGGAAGTGTTATTTTATCAGAGACTGATTAAGAATCCAGCTACCCTTGCTCCGGTATTGGGTAAGAGTAGATGATTGATAATTGTAGGTAGAATGATATCGGTGCTTACAAGGAGATGTTGTTTTATCTGAGACTGATTTAGAATCTATATACCCTTTGTTCGGTAGTGGGTAAGAGTAGATGAGTGATAATTGTAGGAAGAATGATCTCTGTGTTGACAAGTCAAGGAGGTGGTGTTTTGTTAGAGACTGATACAGAATCTAGCAAACATTGCTTCGGTAGTGGGGGAAGAGTTAACAAGTGATAATTGTAGGAAGATTGTTTTCTGTGATGACACTTTTAAGAAGGTAGGTCAAGGAGATGGTGTTTTATCAGAGACTGTCACAGAATCTATCTATTCTGGCTTCAGTATTGGGGAAGCGTTGATAGGATATAACTGTTGGTAGAATGATGTCATGGATTACAAATCAAATAGGTTTCATTTTATTAGAGTTTGTTGCAGAATGTAGCTACTGTTGCTTCAGTAGCGACGGAAGAGTTGATGAGTGATGATTGGTGGAAGAATGATCTTGGCGATGACAAGTGGTGTTGTTAAATCGAAATCTCACAGAATCTAGCTACTCTTGCTTCGGTAATGAGGATGAGTTGACAGGTTATAATTGTTGTTTGAATGATATCAGGGATTACATGTTAAATAGGTTTCGTTTTATCAGTGACTGTCGCAGAATTTGGCTACTGTTGTTTCCATAGCGAGAGAAGAGTTGAGTGATAATTGGAGGAAGAATTATTTTGGAGATAACAAGTCAATGTGATGTTTCTTTATCAGAGACTTTGATATGATCTAACTACTCTTGCTTTGGTAGTAGGGAAAGAGTTGACAGGTTATAACTGTAGGAATAATGATCTTGGTAATGACAAGTCAAGGATGTGTTGTTTTATCAGAGACTGTCACAGAATCTAGCTACTCTTGCTTTGGTAGTGGGGAATGAGTTTACAGGTTATAACTGTGGCAATAATGATCTTGGTTATGACAAGTCAAGGAGGTGTTGTTTTATCAGCGACTGTCACAGAATCCAGTTTTTCCTCCTTGGTTAGTGGGGGTTGAGTTTAAGGGTTATAATTGTCGGAAGAATTATCTCTGTGATGAAAAGTTGAGGTTTTGTTTTTTCAGAGACTGTCATGGAATTTAGTTATTATTACTTTGGTAGTGGAGGAAGAGTTGACAGGTTATTATTGTGGAATCAATTATCTGAGTGATGACAAGTATAGGTGGTGTATTTTTATCAGAGACTGATACGGAAAATTACTACTCTTTCTTCAGTAGTCGGATAAGAGTTGACAAGTGATAATCATGGGAAGTATGATCTCGGTGATGACAAGTGATGGAGGTGTTGTTTTATCAGAAACTGATTCAGTATCTAGCTGCCCTTGCTCCAGTTATGGGTTAGAGTAGATGAGTGAAAATTGTGGGATGAATAATCTCAGTGATGAGAAGTCATGGAGGTGTTTTTTTTTTTTTTAAAAAAAGTCAGATTCTTGTGCAGAATCTAGCCACCCTTGCTCTGGTAATTGGGAAATAAATTGAGGAATGATAATTGTAGGAAGAATGATCTCGGTGAAGACAAGTCAATTAGTCGTTGTTTTATCAGAGACTGATACAGAATGTAGCTAGTCGTGCTCCTGTCGTGGAGGAAGAATAGATGGGTGCTAATTTTTGAAAAAAAAAAAACGAACTCGATGATGATAAGTAAAGGAGGCGTTGTTTTATGAGAGAATGATATGGAAATTAGCTACACTTTCTCTGGTAGTCGGGGAAAACGTGAGGAATGATAGCTGTGGGGAAAATGATATTTCTGACGATCAATTCTAGGAACTGGTGTTTTTTTCAGAGACTGGAACAGAATCTTTCTACCATTGCTCCTTTAGTGGGGAATAGTTGATGAATGATTATTGCAGGATTAATTATCTCTTTGATGACAAGTCAAAGAGGTGTTTTTGTTGTCAGAGACTGATACAGAATCGTGCTAACCTTTCTCTGGTAGTGGGGAAGAATTTGACGAATGATAATTGAGAGAAAAATGTAATGACGAGTCAAGGAGATGTTGTTTTATCATAGACTGAACAGAGTATTGTTATTCCTTCTCTGGTGGGAGGGGTGGAATGGAAAGTTGAGTAATTTTAACTTTGGGAAGTATGATCTCTGTGATTAATGTCAAGGAGGTGTTGTTTTACCAGAGACTGATACAGATTGTTACCTACCCTTGCACTGGTGAATAACGGAAATTTTTGGGAATGTTAATTGTTGGAAGAATGATCTCTATTATGACAAGTCAAGGATGTATCGGGTGACATACAGAATTTTGCTAAGTATGTGCTGCTAGTGGGGGAAGAATGACCTTGGTGATACCAACTCGAGGAGGTGTTGTTTTATCAGACACAGACACAGAAACTGAATCTTGTTATCCTTCACGGGTACTGGAGTAAAAGTTGACCTAGATACTTGTGGATGAATTATCTCTGTGGTGACAAGTCAAGGTGAATGAAATAAAAGAACATTCTAACCAAATAATTTTTATCTGTTATGAGAGGAAAAAAATAAATAAAAAATAGTAAAGAATATAGATTAAAAAGATATAAATTGGCTGTTTTTGTAATAATGTAAGTGATAGCTTTCATGGTCGGGTCTTGCGTAGTTTGAGACGATTTGTATGTGTGGTGTTTCACACGTGTTGTTTGGCCTTTTCCCATTTGTGGAGCTCTGAAATGGTAATGATGTCAGGAAAAACTCTGATCTGTTTTTGAAACAGGTGTTAAAATTGTTGGAATCATGTCATGTGGCATGGATTTGCAATGGATGGAATGGGTTGGTAGTGTAATGGGTTTGCCTGTAGCCATTCATCATATAGGACAGTTGTTGAGTGGTCAGACAAATGTAGGAAGCAGTGCTGTAAAGACAGGTAAGTTGGTAAATTAGGTGAGTAACAGTGCAGGTAGTGTGTCCAATATTAGAAAATGATTCCCTTGTGATACGACTAGAACAGATAGTGGGGGATGCATGTTTTCCAGCAGGGTTTATTCCATGTGAAAGATTGCTTTAGCATGTTGGAAGGTAATTCATGTGGGGAAAAAAAGGTTTCCTTATTTTATTTTATTTGTGTGTGTGTGTGTGTGGGGGGGGGGGGGTCTGCTGAACCAAGTGTGAGGGGAAGTGGGTAGGATTTTGGAAAGGACAACACACATTTCATGGAAGGAGCATAGAAAGCCTTCACCCCAGTGAAGAATCTAGTTAATGGATTCCAGACCAATAGTGAACAGAGTGGTGATAATTGGTCTTCGTTCAGCATTAGGAGGTGCAGAATGGAAGTTGTGGGTGGTGGCAGGAGAGATTTGCTTGTACACAAGATTAGGGGGTTATAATTGGATAATTAGGGCTTGACAGTTTCTGTGAATACCTGGATAGTAATTCATGATTGGAACAAATGTCTGCCATCAATTGGAAAGCTTCATAGAAGGGAATGTATGGAGTGGTAGAAATGGCAACTGTTATGCATAGGTACTGTTGTAAATTTGTAGGATTAAGCTACATAGAGATGAGGTGGCCCCTTGTTAAAATGTGATGAAGAAAGGTAATACAGGTGTGGAAATGTGGCCTAGGGAAGTTGATAGGGTGGCTGTTGTCAAGGGGATTGAGGAAGTCTAGGGGGTGGTTTTTCCTGAGATCTAGATCAAAGTTGTATCCTCTTGGTATGTGAACCATGCTTAGGGATTAAGGAGGGAATTTCTTCAAGAATGTTTCTTCCAGACAGCCCAGGCAGAGGTTGTCATATGATGATTGGTTCTTTAGATTAATACACGCTGTTGTTTTCTGAAACAGTATCTTGTCAACCTTGCACTGGCATTTGGGAGGGGAAGGAAAAATTTGACTAATTTTTGGGAAGAATGATTTCTGTGATGACAAATCAAAAATAAATATTGATTCTAAAGAGATGATTTTTTTTCTGTTATAAGAGGTAAATATATATATATAAATAAATAAAAAAAATATATAAATTAACTGTTTTTGTAATAATGCATATGATAGCGTTCATGGTTGTATCTAAGCAAAATTTGAGACCAGGTGTATGTATGGTGTGTAGGATGTGTTGATTGGCCAGTTTACATTTGCGGTGTTCCAAAGAGATAGTGGTGTCAGGAATAACTCTCAACTCATTTTGAGACGGGTGTTAATATTGTTGGAATCATGTCTTCTGGCATTGTTTACCACTGGATTGTATGCATTGGCAGTATAAACATTTTGTCTGTGACCAGTCATCATGTAGGACAATTGTTGAGTGATCAGACCAATGTACAAAGCAGTGCAGTGAAGACAGGACAGTTGGTAAATTAGATGAATAGTTGTGCTGGTGGCGTGTTCAATAATAGGGAATGATTTCACTGTGATTGGATTAGAATAGGTTGTGGTGGCTGAATGTTTTGCTGCAGGATGTATTGTTTGGGAAAGATCATGTAGGAGTCTGGGGGGGTCGAAGGTAAGTACACGTGGACCAAGAGGTTTTCCTGTCTGGGGGTCCATTAAAGCAAGTGGCAGTGGGTAGGATTTTGGGTAGGACAAAATGTATTTTGAGGAAGGAGCATAGTAAGTTATGGCCACAGCAAAGTATCTGGTTCAAGGGTTCCAAGTCAGGAGCAAACTGGTTGGGTGGTGAATATTGAACTTCATTCTGTTTTTGGAGTTGCAAGACAGGAGTTGTGCATAGTAGGAAGAGAGATTTGCTTTCACACTAGATCATGTGTGGGAAATGAGCTCTTGTGACAGATTTTGGGAATACCTGGACAGTGATTCTTGATTGGAACAATTGTGTCTGTCATGGATTTTACGGTAAATATTCTAACAGACAGAGATGCGTTACTATGCACATGGAAATGTCGGCCTGTTGGCATCTGGTTGGTGGGTGGTGGTCCTGGCAAGGAATTAATTAGAAAGCTAAACGCTTAAAGTTCACATAGAGAGATAGAAGCCAGTTTATAAGGGACTAGTCATTCCTAGCCAATTTAGTGTAGTTACAAGCTGAGTCCAAACAGTTATTTATTTATTTTATTTATCAATCTTGTTTCATGGATCCCTGCTGAGGAAGCACCTCTGGGATGTGAAACATGTCATGGTTAATATACATACATACGAGTCATCATCATGGTGAAAACAATTATATGTTACAAAGAAAAATAAAGAGAATAAAATAAAGATACATTTTTACAACTGAGTTTTGCAAAAGTCATATTGAATACAATTAATTATTTTGTTCAAATTCTTGAATGGAGTAGGAGGAGTTGCCAATAAGATAATCTCTGTTTTTCTTTAAATATATCTTTATTTTCTGCAAACTGTTTTATACCCTTGGGAAGTTTATTAAACAGATGTATACCAGAATAATTAACTCCTCTTTGTACTAATGACAGAGATGTTTGTGGTTTGTGCAAGTTATTTCTGCTTCTTGTATTGAAATTGTGTACCTGTGAATTAGAAATAAACAGGTTAAAATGATCTATGACAAAGCCCTTGAGAGAATATATATACTGAGAAGTCATTGTAAGAACATTGGGTTTTTTAAAAAAGTTGTCTGCATGAAGTTCTTGGTTTTACCCTACACAACATCCTAATAGCTCTTTTCTGTGCTATGAAAACATTTTTACTTTGTGAAGAGTTTCCCCAAAAAATTATGCCATATGACATTACTGAATGAAAATATGAGGAGTAAACCTGTTTCGTTAATTCTAGATCTGCTGTTAGAGAAAGTGTTCATATTGCAAAGGTGGCACTACTTAACTTCTTCAGTGGTGAAGTGATATGTTCATGCCAACAGAGTTTCTCATCTATTTTAATACCAAGGAATTTTATACTCTTTGTTTCTAATATTGTGTTATTTTTATAGCTTACTTGTAAATCTGGCTGTGCATAATTTTTTGTTTTAAACCTAATGTAATGTGTTTTTTTTTATCAAAATTTAATTTTAATGAATTAGCCTCAAACCAATTTGCTACTTCACTAAGTACTTCATTTACATTAAATTCTATATTGCTGTTTGGTGTTTTTCTCACAGTCAGGTTAGTGTCATCTGCAAATAAAACACTCTTAACTTTGTCAGATAAGTTTCCAGGAAGGTCATTAATGTACAACAAAAAGAGGAGGGGTCCTAGGACAGAACCTTGTGGAATTCCATGTTTTATTTTCTCCCAGTCTGATGAAGCATCTTTACTTATTTTAGGATCAAAAATGGAAACTTTTTGCATTCGACTTTCCATGTATGATTTAAGCCATTTACCTGCAATTCTATAAATACCATAGTATTCCATTTTCTTCAAAAGTAATTCATGATTTACACAGTCAAATGCTTTTGCAAGATCACAAAATATTCCTACAGGGTTCATTTTATTATTCAGTTCCTCAAATGTGTTATTTAAAAATGATTATATAGCCATTTCTATAGATGATCCTTTTTGGAACCCAAATTGTGATTTAGTGAGTATATTATTTTGGGTAACATGTTTTATTACTCTACAATACATGACTTTTTCAAAAATCTTTGAGAATCCGGAAAGTAATGAAATGGGACGATAGTTATCTACACATGTTGATTCTCCTTTTTTAAACAATTGTTTTACAACTGCATATTTTAGTCTATTTGGAAACACACCTTGCATTAATGATTCATTACAAATGTGGGCAAGTACACGATCGATACAATCTGAACATCTTTTCAGTAATTTACATGAAATATTGTCACAGCTGGAAGAATTTTTAATCTTTAATTGTTTCATGATTTTATTTATTTCTGAGACTGTTACTGGTGGCAATTGCATTTCCACAAATCTATTTGGGTAAGCAGTCTGAAGAAGCCTTAGGGCATTATGTGGGGACTGCTTTTCTATGCCTAATTTCTCTACAATTGTAGTAAAATGTTTGTTAAATATTTCACAAACTTCCCCAACTTCACTATGAACAGATCCATTTTGTTCTATTTTTATGTCTTTGGAGTGATTTACAGATTTTCCTGTTTCACTTTTTATTATATTCCATATAGTTTTCATCTTATTGCCTGAATTCTCTATTTTATTTGATATATACCTGTTCTTGGCCTTTCTTATTACATTTCTTAGTATTTTAGAATAAACTTTATAATGAGCTTTCAGTGTATAGTTATCTGATTCTGTTACTATTAAGTACAGGTCTCTTTTTGTTTTACAAGATATTCTAATACCCTTTGTTATCCATACCTTACCCAGTTCATTGTTTGGAGTATTGACTAATTTCCTTTTTTTGAAACTTCCTTCGAAAAGTGTTAGAAATATATTGAGAAAGGAATCAAATTTTGCAGAACAGTGAGTGGAGGGAAGTCAGCTCTGGCAGGAGAGGTAGGAGACGCTGTCTGTCTGATGGTTTCCAGCTGGAGACATCCAATGTGTTTCGGCCATTGGAGGATCTAAATGGTGACTTTGAGGACCGTCAAGTTGGACTGAATGATCTGGGATCTTGTAAAGTAAAAGGGAGAACTGTTCAGGGAGTATCTAAACATAGGAAGTTACTGTTACTTGGAAGCAGTCATGGGAGGGGAATCAGTGAGATGGTCAGTCTGACTTGGGGCCAGATTATGAAGTCTGCAGTATTTTCAAACCAAATTCAGATCTTGGAAGTGTTGTAGCAAATGTGGAAGACTTAGGAACAGATTTCTCAAAGGAGGATTGTATTGTAATTGTGGGGGGACCAGGAAATAGTCTTGATAAGGACCTCAATTATTCAATTGAGGAAGACATTGCTCACATTTCCAGGAACACGCGTCAGACAAATGTGGGATTTGTGGATTTGCTTGAGCGTTATGATAAACCCTGGATGTGGCATAACATTAGGCATACAAATGCATCGTTGGAAAGGGTTCTCTGGCAGCCAGCAAATTCCCACATTGATTTGATAGATGTGGACTGCATTGGTAGGGACAGTCATACTCGCCATGGGCTCCATCTGAATTTCAGAGGTAAAGGAAGCTTTCACTTCTTATTGCTGATGAGATCAGGGGATGCCAGGTGAGTGAAAGAGGTATTCCTGTTATAAGTGATGTTAAGTCCCGGCCTTTTTTAGGGTAAATAAAATAAATGTATTAAGATGTCTAAAAGAAATTAACATCTCTCCTGATCAAAACTTATCGAAATTAGAAATTCCATCTGACATACCAGTATGTACTAATAAAGTAAACAATTTAAATTAATTGAATCAGAGTTCAGACCACTATTCTCCATCAAAATATAAGGGGGATATTTAGTAAAACTGACGACATTACCTTATGCCTAGAAGAGATTCAAAATTCCAGAAATTTCAATGTAGATGTTTTGTGCATATCTGAGCATCATTTGTCTGACACAGGAATATCTCAGCTGTCCATCCCAAATTATAAACTAAGTTCTCATTTCTGTAGATGGAAAATGGAGAAAGGTGGAGTTGCCATTTTTGTTAAAAATAATATTCAATGCAATAGTGTAGGTGTAAGTAAGTATTGTATAGAAAAACACTTTGAATGCTGTGTTACTTAACTAGAATATGGTAAGGATGAGCTCATAGTAATAGCAATTTATAGGGCCCCCTCAGGAAATTTTAGTCTGTTCTTATCACAGTTAGAGTCTTTACTACTATGTTTCAAAAAAAACAAACAAATAGTTTTATGTGGAGATTTTAATGTTGACTTTCTCAATCACAGCAATGAGAGGCTAGATATGTCTCAAAGTCTTTAGAGTACAGTTCGGTTTGTAACTTATGTTATAAAACTGTGTAATGCACCAAGGTAAACTATTATGAATTGTTAGAAAATGATAGTTTAGAGAAAAAGCATATTGTACTTTTAAGACAGATAAATATATTTGAAAATGTTTTTAATGGTCACAGCAGAGTGAGTAGTGTTATAGTTCATTGTGTTGTGTAGTTATCCTCTGCATGCAGAAGTAACTTGTGTACTGAGAGCAAATTATATGGGAAAAAATGAGTTATATTTCAAATAGGTTTATCATCTTGTCAGCACTCTGCACTGGCCATCATGTCTAGTAAATTTAAATGTTAAATTGAACTCTTTAACCTATATAAGCTGTATCCAAATTGTCAATAATATAAGTAAGACTGGATTGATCCTTTTAAACATTATGATCATTTCATGAGAGCAATTGAATTATTTATTATTGTAGTTTTGATGTAATTCCTATTAGTATGATCAATACTTTTATAGCTAATCATATACCAATTAATATTAATCTCATGATAACTAATTATAGATCAAATAAATGAGCTGCACTAGTACTGTAATAGGCATAGTAAATCCATTAAACAACCAGTTAAGTTAAAAGTAGTGTGCATAAGTTGCTGGCATAGAGATATTATTGGAAAATTATATCATAACTCAATTGAACTTTTTATAAGATGTCATATACCCAGCAACCCTAATTTGTTACCTAATGTAACATCACCATAGCAAGGTCATTATGATTTGTATAATCTAGATATTTGTGTTGGTAAAACTAAAACAAATTTTTATCTATTTTTTTATGAACTGTTGTTCATTGTTTTGTGGTATATGCATAGAAAGAATTTTTGGAGTAAGAATTACAATTGAACTAACATATTTTCTATATGTCTCTGAAGAATGTATTAAGAAATTAGCAATGGGAATTGTAAGTTTCTCAGTACTGTTTTAAATATTATCACGGCAGGACGGCGGTTCGAATCCACGTCTGGGCATCCAGATTTGGGTTTTCCATGGTTTCCCAAATCACTCCAGGCAAATGCTGGAATGCTTCCTTCAAAATCCCATGGCCGAATTCCTTCCCATTCTTTGCCCCCATCCTTTCCCGTCTCTAAAGACCTCGCTGTTGAGAGGCGTAAAGTAGTTAAAAAAAATATTATTAATGGTTTTAAAGTGATTTCATACTGTACACCAATGCAAAAATGTATAAATAAATTCTTTGAATGATGGCTGTGTGAAGTGTGAAGTCAGATTTTGATGAAAGTAAAATACCTAGTGAATCAGAAGAAGAGATTAAAGCAAGTAAGAAAAGAAAAATTGAATCAGATAAAACTTATTTTTGTATTAGTGATTTAGTCAGTATTATTGATTTAATTTTTAGATTGTATCCCATTTTAAAAATTCTGAGGACTGTCTAGTTTCACTTTATGAAAAATCACTAAAGTTGATTTTATTTAAAATATTGTCTCATGTAAAGAACATATGGGAATAGAACAGATCTCTGAATATGTGTGTACTGAATTCAGATACTCCTATTGGACACATTCTGTCTTCTCATGAGACTATAGTAGCCGTCACGAAAATAGACCTGCGAAGGTCAATGCGTCTCCATACAATGTTGCAAATTCTCAGATAAATCAACTTTCAGTAATATGTGCTGAAAAATTCTAAAAAATAATAATCAATATGTGGAACAAGGTGATGTGATTTTTAACTCAAAATATTTACATGACTAATTAAAAAAAAAAAAAAACTAGTTCCCATGAACTTTACGAATGAAAATACTTTCTTCACTTCAACCAACCGAAAAAGCTAAACCAATGATAAAAAATACCTGAAAAAATTTATGCGGCTTCCCGAAAGTTAACAGATTAGCACAGAATATTTTATATTCGTTATATAGCGAAGAATGTTATTAAAAAAAATTAAAAGTTATACGAATCTCTTGTTTGTCCCTTTTGTGTAATGTAAAAAGTTGTCGCTGACTAACTTCCGTTCTGATTGTTCACGTAATAACTTCCAGCGAGAAAGTTTGTGAGAATATATTGAAATTATTTTTAGAAAAAACAACAGCATCTTTAAACGAATCCTTCTGGTTTGTTTAATAATATATCTGCACGAATGTTATCGCGTTGCGCTCGCGTCCAACACTGGCTGACAGCTTCCGTCAATTACGATGCGCGAGATACTAGAAGCTACCGTACCTTCTCAAAATATTCAAATTCAGGCTCACGTAAGAAATATTATCGTAACAGAGAATTACATGACAAAATACACATAAAAATGGTTTCCTGAAAAATCTTTTCACCTTAATAAAAATAAAGGTAACGCAATGTCTGCTTTCAATAAAATTACTAAAGAAATGATTGAAAAACTTACAAACTGGTTTATTTTCAGAGCTGTGAGCCATTATCCTCTCTGTAACTTATTCATCTTCGGATTCATTGGACTGAAGATCACTGTCGCTACTTTCTCCCAGCTGTATCACGAACTGATCCATTTCTGTGTCCCTCGCGCACTGTTTGACATAATCACTTTCTTGTAATTTTTCCGAATGTCTTACACAATTTGATCAATCTTCTTGAGTAACGCTGTCTAAAGCTTCGTGTGTAAGTCGTTTGACATCGGCAAGTTTGAAGGTCGTGTTCTTCTTAGCGACATCCTGTTTTACTTGTGCCCAGATGAGTTCGATTGGATTATACTGGCAATGATAGGGTGGCAGGCGAACTATTTGATGTCCCATTTCATTTGCCAATTGATCCAATTTGAATACCTTCTTGGCATTACGAACTTGTTCTTTATATAAAAGCTCATCCCTAGTTTCATGGGGAAAAAATTCAACACCATTCTTACGTAGCCATTCAATAATATCTCCCTTACGCCAGTTTGAAGATGGTGGTTTGTCTGTTTGAATGGAATGATAACTGGCATTGTCCATGACGATAATGCATCCTTCTTCCAGCGAGTGACACATATCACTAAACCACTTCTTAAAAACCTCACCGTTCATTTCTATATGGTAATCCGATAGAGACGAACTTTTTCCGCCACGAAACACAAGTTTGACTCCTGGTATGAAACCTTTACGTGCAGAACCAGCATGTACCATAACAAATCGACTTCCTCGGCCAGTAGGAACTTTAAGACCTCCGTTACCTCTCGAATCATACCAAATATATTTGTTTGTATGATTTTGGTTAATGTAAGTCTCGTCCAAATAAATAATTGGCCTAGTGTCCTTTGTACGCAATGAGTTTATTGTTCGCAAAAACTTTGCTCTTGAAGCCGTAATATCACTGCATTACATTAAAAATTTTCGTCCGTCGTTGAATTTCCTAAATTTAAAACCCAGTCTTTTCAGAAGACGAAGAACGGAGCTTTCTGAGCCTGAATAGCTGATTTTACGGGCGAGATCAGACCGTATTTTCATAGCCGTTGGGTATTCTCCTCTGTCGTAGTACTCTAAAACAGTTCTGCGAACTACTTCTTTATTAAAATCATCCAGTTCAGTGCATTTGTGTTCCCGCCTATACTTCTTTCTTGGTGATTCAAAAACAGGGCTCAAATCTTCGGTTTCTGCCGAACTTAATATACCGACGATACGTTGTACCGACTTCTTTGAAATACCACAAGCCTCCGCTGTCAATGCTTGTACTTGAGCAAAGTTAATGTTTCTCCTGGCTTCTTCGCTGTGGGAAAGGTTGCTAAAATACTTGAAAACATTTGCCACGGCTACTTTACTTTGCTTTCTAATATCTGGACGGCCTACACGAACACCGATATTACTTCTTTTCGGTAACGCACTACATTTAGAATTCTGTTCTACAATGTCACTCATCATAAAGACAAAATAATAATCTTTAAAGTAGCAAAATAAAACCGACCGCAGCGAAATCTACGAACCGACTGGCAGTGGAAGAACATTTGACAACACCGCCGGCTCAACTGAGGGTGAAGGGGGTAGTGCGGGCAGGGGATGGAGGCAAGACTGTGTGACCTTGAGTGGACTAAATTGGTGAAGCGGACTATAGCACAAAAGCAATCTTAAAATGTTTATAAACCTTCTTAAGACAGTGTATCAAAAATAGGAAACACAGATTCATCCTCAGTATCTTTGAAAAGCTCTGAAAAGCTCTGAACAGGAAATGAACATTGCCATGTCATCCACACATGCAACAGATTCAACGATTGGTGTAAATATCTTTTCCAAAAACATACCTTCAATAGACTGGAGAAATCTAGATTCCCCTCTGTTATTTCAAGATCAATAATGACAGAGGAAGAGAAGATATCTTTCACTATTTCTTTAACAAAAGACAATCGGAAAACTACATTTTCATGGACAAACTAGGAGCAACATTTTTTCGTGGTAATGCAATTCTATCTGACAAAAATAATCCGATCAGTAGACACAAAAAGACAGAAATCAAGATTTTTGTTATCTAGACCAGTTGAAAACTGTAATCAATCAATCAGTTAAGAATGTGATCTTGAATTCCTAAAATTATTTAGGAAAATTACAAAAGAGTGGGAATGACTCAACTGAGGAGATACTACAATTAATTTCTAATATAAATACTGTTCCCAAAGTTTCATAAATAATACTTAAACATATAAATTTAAAACAAAAATTATGTTAGGACTATGGAATTTAAAAATTGTAAAATAAGTATATAAATATTTTTGTAATGCTTAGAAAGTTAATTTTCAAAATCACTGCTCAGATTGTTCTGAGAAAATGTCTCAACAAATTATATTTGACTTGTTAGAATATCAATTTAAGAAGTCTATGATGCTATTAAGTATTTTCTTGTATATATAATGTTTTGAATAAAACTAACAGGAAGAAAACATTGTATTAATTTAATTGGTAAACCTAATAATATCAAGAGTACATTTGTGTCTGTGATATCCGCTGCCATGATTAAAACAGGCTGGTGTTATGAAAATAATAAGTATGTATTAATTGGATTACAAGAATGTGCAAGGAGAAGACTGATTGTAATGTATGATCCAAACTTTGATCCTGGAAATTTAGAACAACTAAAAACATTTTTTTTCTGGCAATTCAACTAATGTATCTGTAAAATTTGAAAGTGATTATATTTTTCTAAAAACTCCAGTTATTGTATGTAGTAATGTGAATTATTTTAAAGGGGATGAAAGGATTGAAAACTTTTATTGGAAAAAATGAAACTGGAGACTGATTAAGGAATTAAACCCAATTTCTTCATATATTTACCAAGTATAATTTATTGGAATACATATACATATTGAACTCGGCTTGTAACTAGATTCACAGATTTAACAATAAATTTGTATTGAAATTTATTATCTGAGTATGTTTTTATTTAAAACTACTACGCCCAGATTAATCATTTCTCCAATATATCTCTTCCCCCCCCCCTCCTCCTCCTCCAATAATATCAATAGCTATTGCTGTGGCATGATCACTACTTGTCAACATCCTCTGTGGAATACAGTTCATACTGTGATCTAATGTATGAACCATACTGCTATATGTTTCAACAGAAAATGCAATTTCAATTACCGTTTCCATATTTTAATATCCTTTTAGCATTTACATAACTATTTGCATCAGCAGGTGCATTATTTGCTACAGGATTAACTTTTAGAGTAAATGATTAGTTTAATATTTGTCTGTTTATTAGGGTCACAAATGGTATTAGATTTTTCAATGCCTTGTTGGTAACTCAAATAATTTAAATGAAGAGATAATGGTTTACACCATGAGTTGTTATTGCATTAAGTTTCTTATTGTCTGATATACTGCAGTGACTAGGAAGAGAATTATTACCAACATAATATTCTGTTCCAGTACCAGCGCATCCATGTGTGCATTTTCTACTTTTAATAACTACCGTTGAAGGTTCATACTCATATTTAAAACTTACATTTCCATCTACAGCCTTTGCAGTAACACCTTGTTCACAAAGTTTATGTAAATGTGGAACTCCATAGGTTTGCTAGCAAACAAATTACCATTGTCTTTAGATTTTCCAGTAGGTATTACAAATGAATCATATATTGATCAATTACGAGGTACTGTTAAATAACTAGGGTAGTCATTTGTAACTGTAGATCCCCATATTAATTTATCTAACATACCTCTTGCAATTGTTTAACTGATTACTGTTGGGTTAGTAGGTTCACTTGTCATAGTAATTGGTTCATGTGCAATTGTTGAATTAGCACCTTTTACTACCATAAGTGCTACCAGTTTAAAAACTAGCTTCCAATCCAATTGGAGTTGATGTAATCTACAATTTTTAAACAAAATGTATAAATTGACTATATTTGTAATAATGTAAGTGATAGGTTTCTTTGCTGATTCTTAATGTTGTTTGAAACCAGAAGTATGCATGGTGTTTAGGATGTGTTGATTGGCCAGTTCCCATTTGCGGAGTTTTATGAAGGTAGTGACGTAAGGAAAAAATCTGACCTGACTTTAAAACAGGTACTAAGATGTTGGAATCCTGTCATCGAGCATGGATTGCCAATGGATGGTATGGGTTGGCAGTATAAACATTTTGTCCGTGGCCATTCCTCATCTAGGACAGTTGTTGAGTTGTCAAAAGTTGTAGAAAGCAGTGAAGTGAAGACACGTAAGTTGGTAAATTACATGAATGGGAGTGCAGGTGGCATGTCCAATAATAGAGAATGATTTCCCTGTGAAAGCACTAGAGTAGGTAGTGGATCCATGTTTTGCAGCAGGGTAAATTGCATGTGAAAGATCAATCTGGAGGTCTGGGAGAGTCGGAAGGTAAGTACAGTACGTGTGGACCAAAATTTGTCAGAATTGAAGGTCTGCTGACGGATTGAGATAGGCAGTGGATTGGATTTTGGGAAGGACTACATGCATTTCATGGAAGGAACATATAAAGTCATGCCCACGGCAAAGATTCTGGTTGGTGGATTCCAGGTCAGGAGCAAACTTGGTCATGAATATTGGTCTGCGGTTAGCTTTAGGAGATATAGAGGAGGGGTGTCGGTGGTAGAAAGAGACATTTGTTTTCTCACAAGATTAGGGGAGATACCAGTGGGGAATGAGTGCTTGTGACAGTTATTGGGAATACCTGGATATTTATTCCGGATCAGAACAGATGTGTCTGCCATGGATTACAAGGCTTTATGCAAGGGAATGTTTGGTTTGGAAGGGATGGCAACTATCAAAGTCTAGGTACTGTTTTAAATTTGTTGGCTCGATCTACGTAGAGGTGAGGATGGCACCTTGTCAAAGGGTGATGAAGAAAGGTGACACAGTCATGGGAATATGACCAACTGAAGTTGATGGAGTGGCTAGTGTTAAGGGGATTGAGGAAATCCAGGAGGTGTCTGTTGGTCCAGGTAAAAATTATATCCTCTATGTATCTGCAAGGAAACTAAGAGTTTATTTCTCCAGAAAACGTTCCTCCAGAAAACCCAGGAAGACATGGGGACATGCAGGCATCTATGACATTGCTGCATGTCTGATGAAAGACTAGATGATTGAAGGAGAAGTAGTTTTTAGAGAGGAAGTGGACCAGGGATGTGAGAAGGAATGTGCTGGGGAGACTGTATTTGTTTGGGGGAAAGCACATTTCAAGGAAGTGTTAAATGGAAATAAGGCTCTAATAGTGTGGAAGGTTTATAAAATGTTAATGTCAATGGTGGTAAGGAAGGAGTCTGGAGGTAGAGGAGTGTGGACTGTGGACGCTCCAAGAAATGGGGGGTATCTTTGAAGTAGGAGGAAAGTTCTGCACAAAAGGTTGGAGGTGTTGATCTACATATTCTAAACTCCACTCAATGGGCAATCCATGTGCCACTACTATAGGTTGCTCTTGATTTCCAGCCTTGTGGATCATGGGAAAATTTTTGTAAGATAAAGTCAGTGCAGGGCTTCTTGAGGAGTGAAGATGGATATGGATTATGATGAGAGCCATGTAAGGTGCACTGGAGGTCAAGGTGGGTGTGTATTTATCAGCACACAGAAGAGGAGAGTTCTCTGAGGTGTGAATGATAATTATATGTGTTAAGCTGTTTAATGACCTCAGTCCCTTTGGTCTAGGACCATGGTTGTGGAGCCATTATCTGTTGGAAGGGTGATGATACTTTTGTTCCTGTGTAGCTCTCTCATGGGCTTTGGTTGGATCAGTGGTTATTGGAGTTGAGGAAAGATTTTGAGGACAAAGTAGATGTGAGTCACTGTTGAAAAAGAAGGGGAGGTGGGTCCAGTTGGAATGGAGGTTTGAACTGCTCTAGGTGGTACGTTCTGCCTTGGTATCAAAATGATAATGCTAGCAGTGTGTGCAACAGAATATATATATTTTTGTCATCAGTTTTTCAACTGGTTTGATGCAATCCTCCATCCCTTTATATCTTGTGCTAACCTCTTCATCTCTACATGCTCCTTATAATCCACATCCTCAATTATCTACTTCATATATTCTAATCTCTGTCTTCCTCTACAGTTCGTACCTTCGACTGTTCCCTCCACTTACAAATTAACTAATCCAGCATGTCTCAAAATATGACCTACCAGCCTGTCTCTTCTTTCTGTAAACTTCTTCCACAAACTTCTTTACTCATCCATAATTTCCAAAACTCGTTCATTTTGTACTTTGTCTGTTCACTTAATTTTCAGAACTCTTCTGTAGCACCACATTTCAAATTCTTCGATTTTCTTTCTTTCTGGTATTCCTAAAGTCCATGCTTTGGTACCATAAAGTGCTGTGCTCCACAAATAGAATTTTAAAAAGTTCTTTGCGAGTCCTAGATCAATATTTGAAACTAAAAGATTTATCTTTTTCATGAAGGCTCTTTTTGCTATTGCTATTCTGCTTTTAACATCATTCCTGCTTTTTCCATCAGTTGTAATTTTACTTATCAGGGAGCAAAAATCACTTACTTCCGATCCTATTTTAATATTTAATCTACTGTCATTGGTATCATTTCACTACATTTCATCACTTCTGTCTTGCTTTGATTTATATATAGTCCAAAATCATCCTTCAGTATTTTGTTCATGCCATTCAGTAACTTCTCAATATCCTCAGCCTGTTCTGCTAACAAGACAATGTCATCAGCAAATCGTAGCATACTGACTTTTTCTCCCTGAACAATTATGCCACATGAAAATTTTTCTTTTACTTCCTTTACTGCTTTTTCTACATACAAGTTGAATATTAACGGGGATAGACTACAACCTGTCTCTCACTCTTTCCAACTGATGCGTGTCTCTCACGGTTCTCTACTTTTATTATAGCCACTTGATAGTTTAATAAGTATTCTTCTATATCGATATTTTAGACCTTATTTCTTTAAAATTTTGAACATGTTGTCCCACCTAACATTGTAAAAAGCTTTTTCTAAATCAACAAGTGCCATAAAAGTATTTTTGTTTTTCTTGATCCACCCTTCAAGTATTAATCTTAAAGCCATAATTGCTTCCCTTGTACTGTGATTTTTCCAAACCCCCAACTGATCTTCACCTACTATCTCTTCTGTTACCCTTTCCATTCTTCTGTATATTATTCTGCTCAGTAATTTTGAAGCATGTGATGTTAGACTAATGCTGCAATAATTCTCACATTTGTCAGCTTGTGCTTTCTTCGGAAGTGTGAAGATAATATTTTTATTGAAATCAATTGGAATTTCTCCTGTTTCATAACTTTTTGATATCAGCTTGAATAATCCGTTGATTCCTTCTTCTCCTAGGGATTTAAGAAGTTCTGCATGGATCTCATCGATTCCAACTGCTTTATTTGCTTTCAAGTCATTCAGAGCTCTACTAAATTCTGTCCTCAAAACAGGATCTACTAAGTCATCAATGTCGACATTTCCTTCCTTTTGTATTACGCTATTGTTCATTACATCCCCATCATATAGTTTCTCAGTGTATTCCTTCTATCGGTTATTTATGAGCTTAAAAGAGGTTTCCCATCGGCATCTATAATGTTTACACCTCTTTTCTTCATTTCTCCAAAATTCTGTTTGATCTTTCTATATGCATCATCTACTTTCTCTATAACCATTTCCTTTTCTACTTCTTCACACTTTTCTTCTATCCATTTTTCTTTTGCCTTTTTGCATTACCTGTTTATTTGATTTCTAAATATTGCTCTCTTCCTGCATTATCCTGAGTGTTTTTATGCCTTCTCCTCTGATCCATAGACTCCAAAATTTCTTGTGTGATCCAAGGATTTTGGGCGGCTTGTTCCCTAAAGCCTAATGTTTCTTTACCAGCTACATTATTTTGGTCTTTAACGCATTCCATTTTGTCCTCGGTTCATCTCCTTTCGGAGTTACTTCTTAGACCTAATTCAACCATTTCTGCAAATTTTTCTTTCATGCTATATTGTTTCAGTTTATTCACTTCCAGACTGTTCTGTTTATATTGCTCCTTTATTCGCTTGAATTTCAGCCTGCCCTCCATTACTATCAAATTATGGTCAGAGTCAATGTCTGCTCCTGGGTACGCTTTACAGTCTAGAACTTGGTTCCTGAATCTCTGTTTGACCATGATATAATCTTGCTGATATCTGCTTGTATCCCCTGGATGTTTCCAGGTGTATCTCCTTGCATGGTTCTTAAACAGTGTGTTTGACATAATTGGATTGTATCTTTCCCAAATATCTAACAACCTGCTTCCTCGCTCATTTCTTTCTCCTATACCAAATATTCCTACATTGTTCCCCTCCTTTCCTTCCCCCTGATATTCCAATCGCCCATGATTATTAGGTTTTCCTTCCCCTTGACATATTGGACTGATTCTTCAATGTCGGCATATATTTTCTCTATTTCTTCATATCTTCCTGTGACATTGGCATGAACATGGATGGGGCAGGCTTAGTTTCTAACATCATCAAAATAATCCCATCACTAAACTGTTCATAATAACTCACCCATTTCCTGACTCTTTTTTATTAACTGCTTTACGTCTCTCAACAGCGAGGTCTTTAGAGATGGGAAAGGATGGGAGGCAAGGATGGGGGCAAGGAATGAGAAGGAATTCAGCCATGGCCTTTTGAAGGAAGCATCCCGGCATTTGCCTGGAGTGATTTGGGAAACCATGGAAAACCCAAATCTGGATGCCTTGACGGGGATTCGAACCACCGTCCTCCTGAATGCGAGGCGAGAACGCTAACTGTTACACCGCCACGCTCAGTCTGACTCTCTTATTCATTACAAATCCTACATGAGTAACTCCACTGACCGCTTGTGTGTTAATTATCCTGTGTTTCCCAGACCAGATATCCTGTGCATCCTTCCATTTAATCTCACTAATCCCAACAACATCTAATTTAAGTCGTTCCATCTCCCTTTTTAAGTTTTCTAACCTATCTGCCCTATTCAGACTTCTAACATTCCATTCTCCGACTCATAAAATGTTTCTATCCATTCTTGATGACTCCTCCCTGAATAGTCCCCACCCAGTGATCTGATTGGGGGACTATTTTACCTCAGGAATATTTTACCCAGGAAGAAGTTATCATGGTATATATAATTTGAGAGAATTACATGGCCTCAGGTTACCCTTTGGATCTTTAATGCAGTGGTTTCCCATTGCCTTCTGCATCCCCATGCCGTTGATCATTTGTGATTCATCTGCCTTTAGGGGCCGTTTACCCACTCTTTCACCCTCCTTTCGGATGTCGTTGGCAAGCAGTGGGTGACTCCTTGTACTGGGAATCTTTCAGTTGTCAGAGGCTTGTCTGTGCAAACTGGGTGCACCACATGAAGGAGAGGTTGACGTTTGTTTGGAAATGGCTAAAATAGTCTTTCCAAAACCCTTACAGCAGAACATCGGTGAGCCCCAGACCAGAGCAGCATGGCAAAATAATACAATGTTTGAGAAAGAAAGTCCTTTGGATAGGATCAACTGCTGGGTCATCCAATTAAAGTTTCATTTATATGCATCATACACAAGTATGAAGGATTGACTTTTTACAAAATTCTAATTGATATTGGCAAGTGATAATTCAATTTAGGAATAACTTGTATATCTATTACAAGACCTAAAACATACGAAGGATTCATTAATGTTTAAAAATTTGAGTGCCACAGACTTTAGAAAATTAATCTGCATGTCAATTTTAAGCACAAGAAAAGGTTTGCGTTTGATTCAAGAGAGATACATACCTTAAATTTCTGCTGTGTACCTAGTGCCTTTTTGAATTTTGTTATAACATATACATCATAATAATAATTTAAAAAAATTAATTTAAGTTATAAAATTTTAACAATAAACAAATGTGTGGTGAAAAATCAAATCTTTATGGATCATCGAATTCTGCATTCTAGTAAATTGGCAGATTTTTTTTTAAACTCACAACATTTTTTTTTTTAGCTAGTTGTATATTTCAAAGATTTAGTGCTAACTACAGCTATCCCTCTTCCAAGTTCTCAAAACTACATCGCCTATTGAGACTACTAAAATTTCACACTCTGAGCTTCAGAGTATTGCTATCAATTTGATGACTCCTCACCAAGCAGTCAGCAGTGAGAGATATGATTGGGGAACTTTTTATCTCTGGAGTATTTAGTAAATTGCTATTGGTCCTAATGTAATTTCATTACTTGAGTGGAATAATTGGATTCAGGTGATACCTCCATCATCTTCAATACGGTGACCATTTTCTTCTGAAGCCTCATGCCATATTACTTATTAAGTGTTTTTACTTATGGCTTTATGGCTCGTTGAGGTTATTAAAGGTGGAAAGGGCTGAAGAGAAACAATTTGGCCATGGCTATCTAAAGTAATAATCCCAGCATTCACCTTGAGTGATTTCACCAAACCATGGAAAGCCCAAATTTTGATGGCCAGATGGGGATTCGAACCCACGTCCTCCCGAATGTGAGGACGGAGCGTTATTGGTCACCCACCTTCTTTTAGTGGCAGTTTCCATACCCAAGGGCATGAGTGTGCTCTGGGCCTCTTCCTGATCTGTTCCTCTTCTTTCGGGAGACCATTGGTAAACTGTGAGTGACTATATTCTGGGGATTGCTTAATATCCATAGTCTTGTGTGTGAAAACAAGATAGACTACATTTGAAAGAAATGTTGGCAGTGTGGTGGAAGACGCTAATACAGTATCCTCCATAGAAAACTACTGTAACACAAAAGATTTGATGATAAATTCGGACATCAATAATGTCCTTTAGATATATTTCATATTGATATTTGATATTAATATTAGAAAAATAGTTAAATTTAAATATTGAATTAGTGAGAGTATACAAGATGTTATTATTTACCATTAATAGTCCCCTTTGGTTGAAGAATAGAATCACCTATATTGAAATTGTATCTTGTATGTGTTAAGAGGAATAGTGTGAAGTATTTACCAAGTGTTTGGGTACTTGTTTTAATCAAAAACACACTGTGATTGATTGGAACACAAAAATAATTTAATAGAAGGTTGTAAATGAGTAATAAAAATATTATGATATAGGATATTGTTAGGTGACAAAGATATAGATTAAAACTAGAGTTTTGTATCTTACTCAATTATAACAATCCAAGTATAGTAATGAAACAATAAAAATGTTAAGATGGCTTTTGTATATAATCTTCAATGGTGATTTTATTTTGTCGATGTGGTCTACAATTATCACCAAGTCAAATAGAGGGTAAAACAAGTATTTGATGCCTTTATAACATCAAAGGATCAGCTAGAGTATAATAGCACAGAGTGAATTTATTGAAAAATCAATGCAAAATGGAATATCTGGAAAATCCCAATTCAGGTAGACAAAAAAAGCTATTAAGATTTTCTTTAAGTATCAAGAGAGTAGAGTCAGGCCATTGTTATTTACTAAAATCTGAAGTTATGTGGTGCAACTATTGAGATAGCATTTGATGCTACATGTGCATAAGCACAGGAACAAGTTTTAAGGAAATTTAATTTAGTTTAATTGCAATGAAGCGTATGATGCAGTGGCAATTTCTCTACATACTAATTTTCCCCTTTTCATGTACCCACCTACTTTTTCCCATGAAAGAAAATCTTCCCACATCCCTACGCCCATAACTTGTGCAAGCTTGTGTTCATGGTCATCT
Organism: Vandiemenella viatica; assembly: GCA_031002005.1. NCBI lineage: Eukaryota > Metazoa > Arthropoda > Insecta > Orthoptera > Morabidae > Vandiemenella > Vandiemenella viatica. Next base: position 340,186,789 of record CM061921.1, on the reverse strand, counting down.
TTTCCCTTCCATGCACCTCTCCTAATTCTTCCACCAATATCTTTCTGTGCCTAATCACCAATATGTGCCTTTTGCACTCCCAAAACTCTCTTCACCCTTCTCCTGTCTTCAAATGAATCACATTCCAGTTCCTTTATTATATCAGTTACTGATTTTGTTCTGCAGTATTTTCCAGACTCATATCCAGTAGCCCTTCTCTACAGCCCCTCCAACTCCTATATTTGATACCCAAAATGTTGATTCCATACTATAGCAACAGATTCAAGCAATGGTCTGACCATAGGTTTGTAACCCAATTCTCTTACTTCTCTGGTACATCCCCTCATTACTCTATCCAACTAAAGAAAGATTTTGAAACCTATTCCTACTACCTGTCCAATGTGTCCTGCCCAGTTGAGTTTCTTATCAAATGTTATGCCAAGGTATTTATATTTGAAGTCTTCAACAAACAATTCTTTCTTCATTTTATAATCGTAATCAACCTTTAGTTTTTTATCTGTCTACCTAAAGGTGCACCCATAAACCAGCTGGCTCAGTCAAGGCTGGAGGGTTTGAGCAGAAAGCTACACTGGGCTACATGGGAGGCGGGGGGCAGGGGGGTATCTGAACCGAGCTATGTAGCTTTTCATTAGTTTTATTTGTCACAGTTAAAATGGGGTACAGAATACACACCAGTATCTGGATATTTATTTTCATCATTTGACAACATGCATACTTTAGATACCCTGTATACTTACATTACTGAGCATGCTTGCGACTTGAAATCACACTCTTTGGGTCCCATGACCTGCGACTACTTATTATACGCCGAAAAATATTAGGTATCCAGCCGTCGTCGTTGTCATTCGCCAATACTAGTTTCCGAGTTCCAAGTTTATGTTTCACACTTGGATAGGTTATTTACATGTACAATGGTGGCTGATGGGGGCCAGTCCAGACATAAATTAATAGTCTGCACATGTTCCACCTAATTGTGGGTGGCGGATGCGATAGGTTTTTTCCCCGCATTTTCTGTCTGTTATGAGCTCCTACTGACCGACTTCACTGCTCCTCAAAAAGTGTGACGGCTGTGGAGGTGGTTTTGCAGCAGAGAGCACAGTCTTCTGGAATGCAGTTCCAGCTGTTCAGGTGTATGTCCACACTATTCAAGATCTTTTTAAGCTGGTCTGTAGGCATCCAGTACCTAGACAAGAATTCAGATGTGATTCAGGATTTCCCACACCAGAGACAGTTCATATTGTTTTAGAAAGAAGCTGTTATGATTCAGGTTGCACTCATCTCACTACACGGCTCCTTGATAAAATATATTCTAATTTTGTTCTGTTATGTAAATTTCAGTGCTTCTTTAATCATAGTGGTCACTGATGTGTTATTTCAAAATATGGTGTGAAATGATGCTGTACAATAAACTTTATAAGGCTTATCTGAAATGTTTTTCCAACAGCACCAGTGAGCTATCAAAATCTTTTAAGCAGGACAAAGAATCATTCTCTGGTAGTGTAGAAAGAAAACAAAAAATTAGCTCGTCATAGTTTTTTATGTGTTGGGTAAACTTTGTTCTGTTTTATCAATTAATAAACAATGATGAATGAGATGAAGAGAATGTGTTTAGTAACACTTATAATAAAAGGATCCATGACTGTACCTAAGAAAGCAGTTTTCCAGTAATTGATCATTTGCAGGAGTGGCTAGTGTCAATATTACATTCAGAGTATGTTCAATTATAAAAATGTTTATAAAGCAAAAATTATTTGTATTCTTTATATAACCAATCATTTCAAAGATAGTCTGGTAAGGAAATGTCTTCTAGAATTGATAGGGGAAAAGCTACCTTCCACATGGGGAGGGAGGAGATCAAGGAAAAAGCCATATCAGGGTACGTGGGGAAGGGGAGGAGGGATTCAAAAGAGGCCAGAATGGAATCACATAGTTTATGGATGCTCCCTAATAAACTGATTCTTCTATGCATTTATCTTCATCCCATTTTGACCTAAGCAGCTAGATATCTTGTCCAGATAACCCTGCAACTGCTCAGTCTTCTACCATTTTGATCATATTATATAAGCATTATGTCATATTATATAGCATTATGTCATATTATATAGAATTATGTCATCTGCAAACAGCCTAACTTCTATGAAAGTTTCACGGGAGTCCATCCGGCTGGACTCCCGTGAAACTTTCATTGAATCAATACGCCGGGAACGTCTCCATTTACATAGCCTAACTTCTGATAGTAAACTCTCAACACATTCATTAGAATAACAAATAGCATTGGTCCAAATATACTACCCTGTGCCACTCCTGTTTTCACTCCCACTTCATTTGATACTGTATTTCCTACCCTAACTTTTTGCTTTCAAGAATTCTTCTGCCCAGCAAATCATGTTTTCATCCACTCAAATAGTTTTTACTTTATTTAGTACCATTTTACTGTTCACTCTATCAAATCCTTTGTAATATCTAGTACTCATTAAAATTTTGCTTTGTCTGTTTCATCAGAAATACCTTGTATATAGCCTATTAGCTGAGATTCACATGAATATCCTTGCCTAAGGCCATTTTTTAACTTTAAAACACATTCCTGTACAGATCTTTTTAAAGTGGTTGTGTATCAATCTCTCTATTATTTTACCTACCACTAATGTCAAACTGATTGGCCTATAATTTTTGACCCTATTTGTCATCTCTCCTCTATGGACTAGTACTACCGTCACACCGTGAGCTGCAAGTATGCAGACTTAATTTAAATAACATTTCAAGATAAGGTATAATGTCACATCCTACTATCTTTAAGACGTCTGCAGTAATACTATCTACACCAGCTTGTTTGTTTCTTAGCTTTCTTAGTTCCTTCATGATATTCTCAGGATGAATTTCAAATTTTTTGGTCTGCTCATTTCTAACTGTGCGTATAAGCTCATTCTCCGATTTGTATCCTTCCATTCCTGAATCATAGTACCTAATAGTTTCATTAAACCAGTTACTTAAAATCTCTGCCTTTTACAAATCCTCAGTAACTTCTCCCTCCTTATCTATAATTCTCTCAACACCCTCCTTTCCCCTAAGTTTTCTAACATAGCCATAGAAATTTCTGGAAGCATCCATCAATTGTCCTCTTGCACCAATAATATTCTTCATAAACCCATCTTTATCCACCTTCTTTGTTATTATTAATTCCTTGTTTAGTTGTTTCAAGCATTCCTTGCTGTCTCATAACTCTGTTATCTTCTCACTAACCCCTTTAACTGTTTCATCTCCCTATTATATTATGTCAGTTCTGTACTTTTCTTTATTTTCTGTTATAGAATAAATATTTCTACACCCTTTTTTTACTCCTTAAACCATTCCTACTGCAACTCCACTGTATCTGTGCCATACTTCAATTTTCTGAAACTGTCGCCAAAATATCTGTTCAATTTCGAAATCTGTGCCTTTTTATAACTGTACCTATTTCCCCATTAAATTTTGGCCACTGCTTTACTGAATCCTTTAATATTCATCAGAACTGCTTTATTATCACTTATTCAGCTACTGGTTATCATTGGGCTTTATCAGGAAGATATCCAACATGTTTTGTTCCCTTGTGTTCTGCTCAACCACTTGTGTATAGCCCCCTTTCCTTATTAAGGTATTTTCAAATCTCTATTCCCTTGTGTAATTGATATTATTTCCTACCATATTGACACCTGTCAAATTCAAATCCCCACCAATAATGACCGCTTCACTCTCACTTCTGAACTCTTTAGTATGAATTTAGTTTCTCCACAAGAGACGCATCTTCATCATTCATTCTTCCACTAAAGCAGCCAACGCCTGATTTTTGTTTTTTATTACCCCAGAAATCTACCCAAAGTAACTAATGGTCATGATCTATAAATACCAGTGAACTATAATAATCTTTGCTAACCACCAATTGCTCCTCCATCTCTGCAGTACACTCTGTAATCATCGGGAGAAACCTCATTGCCTAGTACTACTTCTTTTAATTAAGATTCTACCCTTGTAGTTACTTGTAGCTCCTATATCACTATTATGATTGCAAATTCTATTACTTTGTTCATTATACTTCTACATTTCACCAGTAACACTCTTATCATTGGCTTTGTATTTTCACCACTAACCTCCTCCTTCCCGGCTCTACTCCAGTCAGTTATTGTTTCAGCAACTTCATCCATTTCTTTAGCATTTGTGATTTTTCCCATCGTGGATCTACAATTGGTACCATTTTGATCATCTATTTCGATCCCCACACCAGTAGCCCCTAACCTAAAAAAGGCACAGTCTTGATCTCATCATCACTGGAAATGGGCTCCTTTGCAGCTTTAGCTAACAACTCAGAAAATAACACCTTTCCACTTTCTATTCAGGTATAGGCCGTGCCTAGTGAAACCCCACCTACCAATGGTGTTCACAGGCACAATTCCCAAGACAACTAATGCCTTTCCCAAGCACTTGCCTCACAGCACAGTTCAACTGTGGCACTGAGTGTGGTGGTTGAGCGGTTAACGTTCTGGCCTTGCATTCGGGAGGACGCTGGTTTGAATCCTCATCCGGGCACCCAGATTTGGGTTTTCCATGTTTTCCCCAAATCACTCCAGGCAAATGCTGGGATGCTTCATTCAAAAGGCCATGGCTGAATTCCTTCCCATTCCTTGTCCCCAGTGCCTTCCCACCTCTAATGACCTCCATGTCGATGAGGCGTAAAACCATAAGTAAAAAAAAAAAAAAACTGTGGCTGGTCATAGTGACTTTGGACCTGTATGAGCTCAACCCTGGAAGCGCCTCCTTCAACACCTACTCTTGTCACACTCTATATAACTCACATTTCTATCAATACGATTCCCCGCACCTCCCACTATCATTACTCTATCGTCCTTAGTGAAACTCCTACAAAGTGAACTATATCCTCTGTTACCTGACCTAATGTTGCACTAGGTTTGAAAAGACTTGTGAGCTGGTAACCTATACCTTACTGATGCTGCAGAATAGGTCTTATACCTAGAACCCTTTTCTTCCTATTCTTTCCTTGCCTAACCCTGTACCTAAGGGCCTGCTTCACCTTACCTACTCTTACATCTACATGAGGCTCTTTCTCTCCTGACTCTGGTAACTAGTCAAATCTATTTCTCTCCACAATTTCTAAAGTGCCTGGCTTCTTCATCCTGTTAACCATATTTCTCCTATGACCTGTTTTCAGCCCCTAACCATTCTTCTCATTCTCCTCATCAAACACACCAACTCTCCTTTCTGCATGTATAGGCTGATCCCCAACATGCTGAGCCTCCACATTCTGAGACTCCACAGGCTGAACTTAAGGGCCCTAACCCTTTCGTGCAACTCCCTATCTTTTCATCCCTATTGAAAACCAGACAAAAACATGTTAATTCTCTACAACATGCCCAGTGAGACCAATTTTTGTAACCCACCATTTGCCAAGTATCTGCGACAGGCGCTGCACTTTCAAGACATGATTTTTCCCCCAAATACTTCTAGTAACTTCTAAATAAGCCTTAAGTAGTGAAAATAATACTCTAATATCTTAAATTTAATTGATGAACTAGTCTATTATGATTTATACTATGTGCTTAACTATTTTTTAAAAATAAAATTAGACTAAAGCTTTAGTTCTCAATCAAGATACTGTTATTAATAAATAGATAAAAATACTTTTTTTTTTTTTTTTTTGCTGTCATCAATCTTTCGACTGGTTTGATGCAATCTTTCATCCATTCCTATCTTGTGCTAACCTCTTCATCTCTATATACCCATTATAACCCATGTCCTTAATTATCTGCTTCATATATTCAAATCTCTTTCTTCCTCTACAGTTCTTACCTTTAACTGTTCCATTCACTAACAAATTAATCAATCCTGCATGTCTCAAAATATGACCTACCAGCCTGTCTCTTCTTTCTGTAAGCTTCTTTCACAAACTTCTTTCCTTGCCCATCATTTCCAAAACTCACCTATTTCATACTTTATCAGTCAACCTTATTTTCAGCACCCTTCTGTAGCACCATATTTAATATACAGTAATACTCCACTTTACGCGACGGATACGTTCCGCAAAAAATCGCGTTAAGTGAAATTCGCGTATATCGGGGTTTACGATTAAACAGAGTCAAAAGTTAATGGAAAAAAAAAAAAAAAAATACAAATCATTGGAATCAATCTCTTTAATTCTAAGAACACTTTATGCAGTATTATTTTTTTTTTTGAAAAATACATCTATTGTCTTTTGGGTAGCATTTCTTTACGTTCTTGTAAAATACATTCACCCAACGCTGTTTTTAATTGTTTGACACATGGTCATCATCACTATCTATGCTATGCAATATGTCCAAACCTGAATAAATTTTTGAACGAATATTTTGTATTCCGCTTGAAGATAAAATTCTCTCTTCTACTTGTCCTTCCTCATCGTTTATGAAATTATTCTGTAACTCGATCAGATCTTCATTGCTGAGAGGTTCGTCGTGAGTTGCTACAAGTTCTTCAAGATCCTCTACCGCGACATCTTCAAGTTCAGACCACTCAATCATTGCAGCAATGTCTTCAAGCACTTGTCTGTGCATTTGGACAATTCTTCTAGGTGTTTCCACTACATCTGGCCAAAGATTACGCCACACCCTGTTCATACAACTCCTTTTAACTTCTTTCCAAGAGTCGTCTATGTTGTGAATATCCTTCAGGATGTTGTATGACTTCCACCGTTCTCGCATAGACTGTCTTCCTTCCCCGTCTGTTTCATGAATTAGTTGGCTAAAAGTGCGGCGATGGTAATAAGCTTTGAAGTTTGCTATTGCTTCCTGGTCCATAGGTTGTAATATTGACGTAGTGTTTGGTGGAAGGAACATCACGTATACTTTTAAGTCTCTCGGCTTATCAAGTGAGGTTGGATGTCCTGGGGCATTGTCTAAGAGTAGTATAACTTTACGTTCAAGCCCATTTCTGTCACAGTAGGATTTTACTGACTGGCAAAAACTATTAGAATACCAATCTTGAAAAACTTCTCGTGTAACTCGCGCCTTTCTGTTGGACCGCCCACGACTGGTAGGCTTATCTCGTCTGTACCTCGCATTGCACGATGTGTTTCTGAATGGTAATCCAGTAAAGGTTTCAGTTTGAAATCACCTAGCAGAAGTGTTATTCGATCTTTCGCAGCTTTGAAACTGCTGGCTTTACGTTCTTCTTTAGAAATGAATGTTCAAGATGGCATATTTTTCTCACTAAAGCCCGGTCTCATCATTGAAGATGAGACAAGCAGGAATTTTTTCTCGTGCTACGAAATCTTGAAACTTGTCTGGAAACTCAGTTGCAGCTTGAGTGTCCACACTGGCGGCCTCACCTGTTATCTGAATATTGTGAACTGCTTGAACCGATGAAACCAGCCTCTGCTGGCATCAAAAGTCGGAGTGGAAGTCACCTTCTTCTGTCTTTAACATCTCATACAAAGATTTTGCTTTTGTGCATATGATATCTTGAGTCAGTGGTGTTATTTAAATCTTCGATCCAGACTGCTAGCACCTTCTCCATTCTTTCTAGGATAGAAGATCTCGAACGAGAAGTTTTGTTGCACTTATAGGTGTTGAACTTTCGCTGGAAAGTTTAATTTTTTCCCGATTTTTAAAAATCATTCTCACAGTCGATTCTGACAGACCAAAATCTCTGCCAACAATTGTTGCTTTTCCGTTCTTTTTTTCACCTTCATCTTCAATTCCAAAGTTACGCTTTTACGGTCTTTTTTCTTCGTAGGCGGCATTTTTAACGTAGTGTTAAATTATGTATCCCCACAAAACGTTAAAACACGACTGCCAGCCGAGATAAACAAATGGAACAAATGAAACAAACGAGGGAATTCCCATAGAACAAAGTCGTAGGACGGGGAATCCTCAATTCTTCGATCAGAATGGTCAAAGAAAGAGGGGATTACCGCGACTAAAGAGAAGCCAATGACTACATTATGGACATACATATTCTTAAGTAAGCAATTCGCGTAATACGAGGCATTTTAACGCGAAATTTGAAATTCGCGTTAAAGCGAAACCGCGCATAACGGGGTCGCGTAAAGCGGGGTATTTCTGTACTTCAATATTTCTCCTTTGTGGTATTACTAAAGTCCATGCTTTGCTACCATAAAGTGCTGTGCTCCACACATAGATTTTTAAAAAGTTCTTTGCGAGTCCTAGATCAATATTTGAAACTAAAAGATTTCTCTTTTTCATGAAGGCTTTTTTGCTATTGCTATTCTGCTTTTAACATCATTCCTGCTTTTCCATCAGTTGTAATTTTACTTACCAAGTAGCAGAAATCACTTACTTCTGATCCTATTTTAATAGTTAATCTACTGTGATTGGTATCATTTCACAACATTTCATCACTTCTGTGTTGCTTTGATTTATATTTAGTCCAAAATCATCCTTCAGTATTTTGTTCATGCCATTCAGTAACTTCTCAATAACCTCAGCCTGTTATGCTAACAAGACAATGTCATCAGAAAATCGTAGCATACTGATTTTTTTCTCCTTGAAGGTTTATGCCACATGAAAATTTTTCTTTTATTCCTTTTTCTACATACAAGTTGAAAATTAAGGAGGATAGACTACAACCTCATCTCACACCCTTTTTCACTGATGCATGTTTCTTATGATTCTCTACTTTTAATCATAGCCACTTTAATTTTGACTTTTTTACTATCATGTTGCTATTTCTATAAATGATTAAATTAGAAAGTATTATATTTATGAGAGAACTAGTCAGTAAAGATAACTTGTTATATCAGAAGTTAAATCTACTATCGATTTTTTAGAATAGATAATATTGATGCTGTTCCTAATGTGTATTTTTTTTCACTATACAACTAGCTTATTCTTGTTTTTATGTTCTAATATTAATGAAAATTCCAAAATGTTATACTTAAGATAGAACTGAAGACTAACAATCTACAAATGGACTCTAAATATTTATTTATTTAGTTGTATAACAACTTAAGATGTTAAAATAGATCCACCAAAAAGTTTAAGTTGCAATTTGCTGCATTTTATCTATCAAGCTTTTGACTAATTCTAAATCATAAAACTAAAGAAAAATAAATGAGTACTAACCAACATCATTAGGTGATTTTCGAAGTACACTGGTGTGAAAAACTTGAGGACGAAAATAACTTTTACATGCTGTGTCACTGCCAAGTAACATAGTATAGCTTGATGAAATATGAACCATACTTAAAAAAAACTGCTACAGGATAGTACAGTGTGCAATGTAAAGAAATACATAAGGAGATGAATATAAATGATACTTTCATACAGACACAATAAGTTACAATGAAATCACTGCGGCTCATGATTGCCCCCTGGACATTACTAAAAGGAGGTAAATGGTCCTTAAAAAGGTGTGTGGTCACCATGGATAGCATTGCATGCTCTGCAATGTGCTCCCATGCTGGCAACAAGGTTGGTAAGAATTTCTTGTGGTATGGCGTTACATTCCTCCACGAATGTGGTTGATAAGTGCTGGAAGGTCATTGACATATGTGGACCTGCTGCAATACATCTCCCCAACACATGCCACATGTGTTCAATGGGATTTAAGTTGGGGGAGGGGGGGGGGCAGACTAGTCCATTCACAGAGCATTTTCTCGTTCCAAGAGCTCCTCCACCTACACTGTTCGATACGGTTGCGCATTGTGATTAATAAAAATGAAGCCAGGGCCGAATGCACCCATGTAAAAATGCACATGGGGAAGGAGTACAGTGTCACAATAACATTCACTGGCTAGTGTACTGCATTCAAAGATTTGAAGGTCAGTATGAACGTGGAACATTATGTTCTCCACACCATAACACTTAGACCACCAAATCGATCATGTTCGACAAAGTTCCTGGGTGCATTACGAGTTCTGATCTCTCGCTACTCAGATTGAATCTGCTCTCATCTGAGTAGAGCAAACAACTCCGCTACTCGTTGGTCCAGTCCTGATCTAGCCACACCATCGCAAAAGGTGGCGCCGATGTATGCGTGTCAACAGGACACAATGTAATCATATTCTGGCAAAGAGACCACTCCAAAGCAGTCACCATGTCACTGTGGATCGTGAGATTGAGAGTCCGTTCAAATGTGTTTATAACTGCACCCGCTGTTTGACGTGGGTCCTCTCTTGCCTGTTTCTCAATGTAGTGGTCATCTGCTGCTTTAGTTGGCCGTGGTCGACCATCTCCTCTGCTTTGGGCAGCAATGGCCTTTGTTTAGAATGTTTCCCATGGATGTGAAACAATGCAGTGAGCAATAAAAAACTACTGGGCTACACTCGTCATACTTCGTCCTTCTACCAGCTTCCCGATGGTTATTTCCCGTGTGAAGTCATCCAGATGTTATCTCTGGGCCATTTTGTAATGAAGAACACCACCAAAGTCCACCATAAAAGCTCGTTGATTGACACACACTGTCTTGTCCATTCCTTCAAATGCCTCATGTTATGGGGCCAGACAGTCGTGCTGACTTCACTCCATGTAACGTCCAGCTTTCTATTCACGTGTGGAAAACTTCTGGTAACATGTTCCAGAAGTTTCATTCATTTCAACCGAGTAGTTATGTTACTTTACCTACCTCGTCCTTAAGTTTATGATCGAAAATATTAGTATTTCATCTCACTAACAATAATCCTAACTATTTACTTTAAAAAGTTTTGAACAATTTTCGTTAGTAAAATTTAGCTGATGAGGAATTTATTCCCAGTTTAGTGTACAACAGTTCGTACACACAACCATTGAACACTTCACCAAAGATAGATCCTAGTGATAGGTGGAAGATACAGGCTGATGCAGGAAATGTCATACTAATTGTTTGTGGGATTAAAGATGTATTACTGAAGTTTTAGGAATGTGTGTGAAAATTCTTAGAATCATGAAAATAATTAATGTTATAGGTTACGCTCGTCAGTTTGTTAAGATGGAAGGTAAATAAAGATTGACTGTTGCACAGAAGGGGAAGCTTTTACAGAAACAATGAGTGTGAAAGAAGTCAGAGAGACTCATTTGGATGTGAATTATCTTCTGGGAACTCAAAAGAGTTTACAGCGTCGATTTGCCGAAGGACGGTGCGACATCAGATAATCACTTGGATATACTCGCATCGTTGACAAAAAGTGGTGGCATATCCATTACTTTGTCGATGTGGGAGTGGCACGTTGACGGATTCCACGTGGTCAGCATTTGGAATTTCCAACCGCTTTCCCACCTCTATATTGGAATTTCCCACCATCAAAATTTATGTCACATACATAATGGGACTTGTTCCAAGATACCAACTCCCTCGCTGCGAATCCATGTGGCTTCTTTCTGTGGGGTTTCTTTAAAGAGAAGTTGTACCACAAGAAACCAGAAAGTTTGACGAAAATCACAACCATCGTCTTCTACTTACGCTTTGTGATATCTGAAGAATGTATGATTGTAAGATCATTATTGTGAACCTATAATAATGGCACGTGCAGTACCGGATTAACCACGTAGCGGGAGGTAGCAAAAGCTACGGGCCTCGCGCTTCCTGGGGGGGCTTATTAACATTCTGAATTTGTAGATCATTTATTTTAGCATGAAAATTGTTCGTTAAGTTAGGACGAATTTTGAAGGGGATCGTGGCGGGGCCCCCTCAAGCACCTAGGCTAGATTGGCGATCTTTTTTTTTTTTTTTTAGCTCTACAATTTTTCCCCGAAAGGCAAAAATCAAGGGCCTCGTCTTCACATTTGCTACGGGCCTCGAGCTGTCTTAATCCGGCCCTGGGCACGTGCAACTGTTTTTTTTTTTAACACTCGTAATCCCAATATAACAATACATGTAAGTCATTGTATGTAATTTATACCACCGGGAGCAACATTGCATGTCAGAATAAGAGCATATGTATTGCATTGGCGGCCGAATTGATTTGCTCAGGTGGTGACAACAATGAAATTTTTCTACGGTTTACTGATCATTATTGAAGTGAAAGGTGCCTGGAAAAACAGGAATCTTGCAATATAGAAATTTGCAACGCGTGAAAGTCTCATTACCTGCAGTTGCTACCGGATTAAAGAAATGATTTTGAAATTAATCAATGATAAATGCTTTAAAATTGACCAAACGGTAAACATTGAGTGATTAGCCAAAAACCGACAAGTTGATCTACAGGCAGTGCTGGATTACCAATAGGCAGGACTAGGCAGTAACCTGGATCCGCGATTTTTGAAGGCCCCATGAAAGCTAACTTTTTCATTAAATAAAAATAAAATCATCCAAAATAAAACAAAGTAATACAATAAGCATGAAAATTATTTTGTTTTGTTTTATTGTAGTGTACGATAAATAAAAGTAATCTTGACCTGCCCAATTGGTTGTCCTCTCCAGAACTCCTTTGACTGTTGACAATTTTTTATTTTTAAGTGATCCTATTTAAGAGTTTTGTGTCATCTGCGAATAACATAACTAGTGGTTTGAACACTCTCACAGAAATATTCTATGTAGTAATGAATCGTAATGGTTCCAACACATTATGATTTGTGTGATGATAGAAAGGTTTTTTAAATGTATATTGTTAAGAGTTTTGTTATAATATAGTGTTGAAGTCTAGAGATACTGAGGAGTGGAAATGCTAGAGTGATGAAATGTACCACCATTTTTTTGCTTGGAGAGGTCGAGTGCAACACTAGTTCGTAAACATTGGTATAAGTTTGAAAAAGTGGGGTTTCACTGTGGTACCATCACTCAGAAGCTATCTTTGGGCATTGATTTCATCGCGTATTAGCACCAGTTAATCGAAAAGTTAACTTCGTTAATCGATGATCCACTACTTAAAAAGATAACTTCAATAACCATTAAAGCGTTACATTTTGGCAAATTTAACGCAAGTTAAAGTTAACCATTAAAAGTTAACCATCCAAAAGTGGAACTGATGTTTATATTTTTCAATAGGTGCAAGCAGTACCAAGGTGCTATGTACCGTGATATGAATCATTAATACGTCTACCCAATGTCCTTCTGGAAATTGAGTTTTTACGTCAACGTTTTAATCAGTTTCTCAAACGAATCAGATTCTTCACCATGTAGTGGAATCATGTTGGCAACGAAAAGGTTTACGATACATCGGCCCACACCAGCTTGAGATACGACTGTGCCCAGGGTCGGCTTAACAAATTTCGGGGCCCCCTGTGAAGTTTGATTTCGGGGGCCCTACTTCTTTTCTAGATGTTCTTTTGCCTACACTTCTGCTAATTCTCGTGACTTTATATACGCATACATAGACACATACACACACACACGAATATATATATATATATATATATATATATATACACACAAATGGGCCAGCAGTTTATTGAGTATTAGCTGAACGGGAAATCTTCGCCGGGTCTTTGGTGTTTTATCAATGCCTCTAATATGGATCTCCCAATTACTGTCACCTTCATTTCTGCCTAAGGCCTGCTGCCCATTGTGTCAAATGAAATTGCTTTTGTATTCAATTTCATAGCTATTATATTTATAATACACTTTTTGTATACGACATTTCTTTTCTTGCCTTTCTTTGCTAGTACATATGGGTTTTTGGGGCTAGAGACACGTGAGCAGGCATACACATTTTAATTCAGTAAATTTTTATATGAAATTTCAAAAGATGAATGAGTTTATTCGAACGAAATTACATAAATTCCTGAATCAGGTTCAGAGCAATACACGCCTTTAAATACATAGGCGTATTGTAATTACATCAGATACGACTATCTCAAAACTGAATCTGATGAAGGACTTCTCGTGGAACTCCACGCCTCGGAAACGTATATTGTGAACGCAGCTTATTAACATTCTGAATTTGTAGATCATTTATTTTAGCATGAAAATTGTTCGTTAAGTAAGGACGAATTTTGAAGGGTATCGTGGCGGGGCCCCCTCAAGTTTGGGGCCCCCCGCGACTGCGGTTCTTGCGGTAGCCTTAATCCGGCCCTGACTGTGCCGGTAGCTACAATGCCAAATGTTTTATTGACGTAAACTTTTATTAGCAGATGAAGGTGAAATCAAATCAAATCAATTCTGCTGCTGTCTACATCGGAAGGAGCCACAGCACTTGAAGAAGACTGTGAGTTATTTTTCTTTTTCCCCACGAGTTGTCCCTGCTTTTACTTTTTCTTTAAACTGTTCATATTTGGATATATGTATCTTCCTCATATGGTTTAACATTATTTAGGCTATACACGTGAGCCTTGATTGTAGAAAGTTTAGGCAAACACAGTTTGCATTCATATATCAATTGTTCTCCTAATCGTGATTTAAATGCAACATAATCGCATAAATTTGGCCAAGGATTTTTTATATTCTCGTTGTTATTGTTAGGGTTGTTGCTTTCACTAACGGATTCAGGAGTTCAGTTTGCATGTCGTAATCATGTAACGAATGTCAGCTTAATTTATTTCACTAACGAACACTAAACCGATACCAACTAAAAAGTGACATTTTCCTGGCAGTAAAAAAATTTAGATTATAAAAATATAAAAATCAATCACCGATCGAATCAGAAACGAGTAGTGAGCTCCGGTTTGCATACGTAAAATAGGAACGCTCCAAAACTCTAGATTTCCAGCTCACACACACGCCATGCCTTGTACAACAGTTGTATATGCATCACACTTGCACTTCGTATTACCTCATTCGATCGCCACACCGAGCGTGGTGGTGTAACGGTTTGCGTTCTGGCCTCGCATTCGGGAGGACGGCGGTTCGAATCCCCGTCCGGCATCCAGATTTGGGTTTTCCATGCTTTCCCAAATCACTCCAGGCAAATGCCGGGATGCTTCCTTAAAACGGCCATGGCCGAATTCCTTCCCATTCCTTGCCCCCATCCTTTCCCGTCTCTAAAGACCTCGCTGTTGAGAGACGTAAAGCAGTTTTAAAAAAAAAAAAAAAAAAAAAAAAAAAAACAAACGATCGCCACCCGAGTGTACCGTGGCGCGCAATTCAAACAAACCAAATACGTCAACGGTAGTTCAGTTTAACGGAAGTTAAAAAGTCCGTTAACAATTTTTTAGGTTAACTTTAAAGTTAATTTTTTTTTTACAATTTTGATAACTTCGTTAATTAACGAATTAACGGTTTCCTGTCCAGCTGTGCGTATTAGTAATGACGTTACTACTTTCGGGGAAGGTATTAAAAAAAAAACGAAATTTGAGAGGGAGAAGAGTTACGGGAGGCTTTAGATAAACAGCTTTATACCAGTTGGTTCGCGGAGTAGTCTATAATCATTTCGCATGCAGGAGATTTGCGGTAGTCATCAGAGAAGTCTTACTTCAGTTCTCAAGCAGAGAGGTAGTCACAAGAACAATCTGGAGGGTCGGTACGCGGTAGAGTCATAATTTTCGCGTTAAGAGCCAGCAGTAATGTCTATTTAATAAAGTGGAAAGAACAGCATTTATGAGGTTGATGGGTTAGGAATGTAAAGGAAATGGTTTATGGCTCAGCGTTGAAGATACAATAGACAGTGAAGTCAATATTTTTTCGAGAAATGCAGACATAAAAATATGTTGTTGCTATTTAGTAGTGATGAGGACGATATTTTGTTATTTCCGAGAGTGGTCAAAATCTTAGGAGGATTAGGGAAAATGTTCGGTGGTTGTCTTAGATGTGACGATAAGCCAGATATGTTGAACTCTCGGAATACTCTTATCATTCAAAGTGCATATAAAATAACATTCTTAGTGAGTTCAGCAAACTATTTGCATTCGAACCATAGAATCCGGAGATAGCAGCTCTAATTATGATTGATAGACTGGTGACACCTGTGAGGATTGTTACCTGACATAGCCATCTGAAACCACCAGATACCTGATATGGTCAGTTCCATTACAGGATTATGGATTGTAACTTAACATATGGTACTCCATTCTGATCTCTACCACCATGTATAGTATATTTTCACCTCTTGTCATTCGCTTTCTACTTTTTAATAACTCCACTCGGCATATTCTTCGAGATTCACTCAAATTTTTCAATCCTGTCCATAATTTTGAGGCCGTTGACAATCGCCTTACCTTGCATAAATTTTGTATCATAACATACTGTTAGAATTACAACTAACTGTTTTTATGTACGATCAAAATTTATTTGGGTTTTCTGCGAGGGTTTCGGGAAGCGAAATTCGACGGAAATCATTAAATGTCTTGTGCATCGTATTTTTCACGCGTCCTTACAACTCTGTTATGGTTTCTACGTCCCTAAAGTCCCTTGTTCTTCTCAACACTTCTTGTATCCTCCTTTTATTTTTATCAATTTTTTTCACCTCGCCCTTGAACCAGGATGTGTCTTTCTGTTTTATGATTGCCCGCTTCAGTATATATTTGTCGATACCTTTCCCAATTATACATGCTAAATTTTGTCCTCGCATTCGGGAGGACGTGGGTTGGAACCCCGTCCGGCCATCCAGATTTGGGTTTACCATGGTTTCCCCAAATCATTCTAGGTAAATGCCGGAATGGTTCCTTCAAAAAGCCATGGCCGAATTCCTTCCCATTCCTAGTCCCATGTCCTTTCCTGCATCTAATGATGCATAAAGTCGCAAAAAAAAGAAACTTTGCCATGTCTCTTCAACGTTCCTTACTCATTTTTTAAATGTGCGTTACTATAGACAGGATTTAAAAGATTCCTTCAAAGCTGTTTCAGATAATTTAACAATCCTTTCTTTTGTTTTTTCCTTTTACGCACGGAAGTTGATTTCACATTAACAATTACGGCATTATTATCACTTATTCGTTGAGATATTTTCGAATAAGTCTGGCCTGTTTTTAACACTTCGATCTAAAAAGATCTGACTACCGTTAAGCCACCAGCTACTCAAGATGATACTCAGAGAAGATGTCAAAAACGATTTAACAAGCTATTATATCCCTACTGACATTTTCGTGAATGTAATTAACCCAGTCCATACTGGGCAGGTTGAAGCCGCCTCCTTTTTTATTGAATGATCCTGAAATCGTCTGAATATATCATTTACATTATTTCTCAGCGCCTCAACATTTGTGTCAGCATTCGGTGAATGGTAGAAGGAGCTTATTAACGTATTTGTTTCCACTATTAGTTTAATGCATGTGCTTTCACAAACAGAATCGAGTTCTATTTGAGTACACAGAAGGATTTAATTTACATCTAAAAATACACTAGTCTAGCAATCTTTCGGAAAACGGTTATGCTGTTATTAGAAATATTAGCAGAATTCATATCCGGTTTAAACCAGCTTCCTGGATCGATTTCGATATTCGCTTTGTAGCAGAAACTACGCTTTCTAGTTCCGACACTTTTACAATTAATTATAAGAACTTTTAACTGCTGAGATTCCTTGGGCCTACCTTTAATACGTTATAGTAAATGTATTCCTTATAACGATTCCTTCTCCCTCATCAATGCACTCCTCTCGACCCCTGCCACTCATGTGGCTTATTCAGGGGTATCCATCCCGAATCAACCCTATGGTGGAGATGAAGGATTCGACAGCCAAGACCCACACAGAAACGCCAGAGGTCCGCAGTCAATTCTTACAAACGGAGCGTGGTGGTGTAACGGTTAGCGTTCTGGCCTCGCATTCGGGAGGACGGCGGTTCCAATCCCCGTCCGGGCATCCAGATTTCGGTTTTCCATGGTTTCCCCAAATCACTCCAGGTGAATGCCGGGATGCTTCCTTCAAAAGGCCATGGCCGAATTCCTTCCCATTCCTTGCCCCCCCCCATCCTTTCCCGTCTCTAAAGACCTCGCTGTTAAGAGACGTTAAGCAGTTAAAAAAAAAAAATTCTTACAACGATGATGCAAATCTTTAGCTCCGCCGATATATGGCAACCACTGGTTGCAGATTTCACCTTTTATATCATCCGTCGAAATGAACAGAAAACAACCTTAGATCCTAGGCTACACGAACTGCAGTTGGCTGCACCCTGCTCTCTCTACGGCAAGCATGATGGCTTACTCCACATATTGCATCAGGCTTCCAGGAATATGAAAAGAATGTACGTTCTACATCTTCCCTTGACGCTCCGCCATTTCCCTAAAGATCTCCAACACTCGCCTAACATTGGAGCTTCCAACCACTAGGATTACCCTCTGTGGTTGCTCATACTTTTCAGGCTAAAGTCGCAAAATTACTGGATGACGGTTGCGGTGGTGTGTCATTATCGTACAGTTTTGATATCTCGCTAATGGTATTGACATCTGCCTTTATTACATGCCCAATGCCCATCCGTTGCTTCCTTACACCATTTACCCCTTTTTCGTGAATCAGCATATTTTGTTGTTGCAAATGTTTTTCCCTTTCTATACCCTTAATTTATAAACTGTTAAGCAGTTTAGGGACTCATTTCTTGCATGTTAATAGTGCTTCAGACCATAAGTAGGGATATATTACCATAAAGCTTTATCTACAAATTAGTGAGAAACCATGTCTGTATAACCCGACTTACCTTTAGAGTTTTCTGCGGACTCCACGCTTGTCCGAGGTAGGCTTGCAACCTCCAATCTTGTCTGGCATTCGGCAGCACTTGTATTCGATTACTGGTCAAAACTTCCGGATTTTGGTTTTCCTTGATTTCCCTCAACCACTCCAGGTGAACGTTGGAACGATTCTTTCATACTGGCCGTACTCCGCGATCTTCTCCCTGCTGTAATTATTTCGTTTTCTGCTAATCTTAAGGCACCATTAAAAATAAGTATGGGGGCTGTGTCGTTCTAATGCCGCTAGGCTTTATGTGAATTCGTCGTTAAAGTGCCAAATATATAAATCTGGATCTTAGTTTAGTGGGTTTTATTATTGATCAATTAACATCAGTCTATGCAGTTAATGTGTACCTGTGGAGGAGTCTTTACGTAAGCGATTGAAGTGAATATAAAATCTACGCTATATAACGAAAAGTGAAGATAGATAATTCAGTTCGTCATTTAACTTGTGTGGGCGCCATATGCAGCAGGCAAGTGTAGAACCAGTTAACAAGGGGATGGCACGAGGTAGAGCTATCGGCAATAAGGGCGTGATTGTGACCTGCCATCTCAGTGGGCTACTTAGCCAGGTGATTGCAGCGCAGGTTAACTAGCCCAAATCAATGGTCACATTCTTCTTGATAATCAGACGATCGATGGGCACTGTGGTAATGCTGCATGTTCTGAATCATCTCCAATTTTGACTGACTGCCATCACAGAATCCTGAAACAACAAACTGTAAATACTAGAACACAAATCATGGAAACCATCCAACAGGAGTTTGATGCAGCAACAAGAGGATCAGTTTCCATTCGTACATTACATATAGAGGTTCACCATCCTGGATATATCAGAATAGCAGCTGCAGATAAACCCCTATGTCGCAACAAGCGAAAAAGCTCTGCGACTCAGGTGGTGTTTGGACCATCGCAACTGGACACTGAAGCAGTGGAAATCGGCTCTGAGGAGCAGTGAGTTGAGGTTCACATTATTCCAGTCCGATGGACGTGTAAAGGTGTAGCATCTACCCAGGGAACGGCTTCTGTTGGAATGTACAGTACCAACAAGGAAATTCGCTTATGGTAGAGTGATGTTGAAGGGCTGTTTCAGGCCTTCAACATAGGATCGCCGGTGTTTGTCCATGGCAGCATGAACACAAATGCCTGTTGTAATATTCATCATAGTTAAATGCGTCCAACATTCTGGAGTTTTTACGGAATGAACCCCTGTTACTTCCTGGATGACAATGCCTCTTGCCATGTTCCAATGGCTACTATGCAGTGGTACATCGACAACAACGTTCGCCGATTAGACTGGCTCATCCAGAGCCCGAACCTCAACCCTATAAAATATTTTAGAGACGAATTGGATCGCTGGTTGAGGTTTCGTCAGGAGCAGCCAATAACCATTGTTTAACTCGTGGAATGGTTGCATTGGAGCGTGCATAAACCACGTAGCTCCATTTTGGCCTCCTGTGAAACCCTACCCCCCCTCCCCACGTAGCACGTAGCTTTTTTTCCCTTTTGATTCCAGAAGACATTTTGTACTGTTTTCTCTTGTCAGACTATTGTAAATTACATACGGAGATAATTAACTGAAGGAAATATTCACATGCTGTTGTGAGTTCTGTTCCTCAATTTAACTGTGAAGAATGTTATGAAAGGAAAGCTACGTGGCCTGGCTCGGAACTCCCCCCACGTAGCTCAGCGTAGCCTTTCAGCCACCCCCCCCCCCCCCTCGGACCGAGCCACGTAGTTTGTGCACGGTCCCCAAGAGCAGTGGTCACAAATTCCGGTTGATATCCTGGAAACTATTGTAGGTAGGTTTGCTGGTGTTATAGCTAAAAGAGGTGGTCCTACGAGATTCTACCAGGTTTACAACCACCGAGCAAACATTGCGGAGAGTTGCTAAATTACTTTTTGGCAGATAGTGTATGCTCATAATGCCATAATAAAACTATGGCCAAGAGTAGTAGGCGTTGAAATCTTGTCATATTAACTGAATTAGGATTTCGAATATCATTTGTTTTTTTTTTATGTACTTGTGGGCTTCGTCTCATTTATAATCAGAATCTCTGTTTTCTAGGACCAGTCTATTGCCTTCAGAGTAAGCTTGCGTTCAGAATTAACTCGTAGCGTCGGAAGCTTGAAGTATTCAATTGGTTGTCGTGCCACTCTGCGATTGATTTTGGAGGTAGTATTGGGAGAAATACAGTACATGGCAAATTTGGCTCCGAAAAGGTTTCGACCTGAGACCAGGGATTCTAGTGGACCTAAATTCAAGTTGCAGCCTTCTCTAAGTTCAACTTCGGCGTTTATTTACCAGCACTAACCCCAATTGGAGCAAGTACTCGTTGTTTATGACCCAAAGACTTTACTTAACATGGCCCAGCTAGGTCATACACCGAACAGGATTAAACGTGTTTCCCTCACGTCACTTCCGGTAGCATAGTTCTGCTGTTGGTCTCGAAAGGCGATGGTGGCACAAAATTTAAGATGGCCCCGTTGCTAAATCCGCCTTCACCGGCGCTCTTTAACTTGTATCCTATTCAAGGTAAACTCTAGAATGCAGGGGAGCGCGGGGTGCCACGATAGCCTAGCTCTATACCGTCTCCTTCACCGCCTCTTACAGTTGAAAACCTTTATTTCATACTTACTGAGTGTCCTTTGAGACATCATTGTTAGTACTGAGAAGTAGGCATTTACCTTTTTCATAATAAAACTGTGGCGGATGACTTACCATGCGCTATAATCATATTCAGTAACTAATGAATCTCTATGTTCGTCATTTTATTTAATAATTGGATGAGTGTGGTAATAACATGTTGAATAAACCTGTAATTACTATAACATAAATTATTAATAAACTTTTTTTTGCGAAAATCACGATTTGTGGACGAATGGTTAATGATGAACATATAAGGAGGTTTTTTTTTTTTATGTATTCGTTTCATGCCGATTTACCATCTAGGTATTCTGCTAGGTCTCTCTGCATATGGTCACTATACATCATTATGTGATCTGCAAACAACATAATTTCTGACTGCAAAGTATTAACAAAATCACTCCTTAGAATAAAGAATAGCAGAGGTTCTATTACAGTACCCTGTGACACTCCAATTTTTACTTTAACTTCTTTTGATACTGCATTTCCTGATTTACTCCTTTCTACACTTTAAGAATTCCTTTACTCACTGTTTTATCCACTCCAATGGTTTTTACTTTATTTAACGACATTTTATGGCTCGCTCTCTCAGATGCCTTCAAATGATCTAGTGCTACTCAATTAGCTTGGCCTCCCTTATCCATTTCATTTGAAATATTTTTCATTTAGCTAACTAACTGAGATTCACTTGAATATACTTGGCTATAGCTGTGTTTCAGATTTGCAATCTTATTTCTTACCTCACAGACGTTTCTGATGAGGCCGCATATCAAACATTATATCAATTTTAGCTACCACTGATGTCAAACAAATCGTTCCATTTTTATGGACTGGAGCTACTATCGCACTTTTCCTGTCCTCTGGTAAGTAGCAAGGCTCCAGGTTCAATCTAAATAATATTTAAAGGTAAGATACAGTCATATCACTCTCAATTTAATACATCTGTGGTGATATTATCTGCAGTGCCCCTTTTTGTTTTCTTTGTTTCTTCATATCATCCTGAAATTATAAGATCTTTTTCTCCATCCTTATCTAAAATTGTCTTAATACCTACCCTTCCATTTAGGAGGTTTTATATGCATCATCCAATGGTCCCCCTGAACCCATAATATTTTTATCTTTAGCTTCTCTCTTTGCTGCTATTATTTCCTTGTTTATTTTTTTTTCTCCCTGCTGTACAGTATCTTAAATGTATTGTGTTCTGAGTCTCTTATGTCAGTGTATTTCCCCATTTGGCACGCGTATCGACGCTAGAATGACTTCTCATGCTTCTCTGCTCCGCATATACTTTCCTTATCGCATGACGTACACGCAGCGTCACAAAATGGTATGCAGTCTCGCGGTGGGCAGTCACCATAATGTTTTGGCTCATCAGTTTATTACCAACTTCAATTTTGGATTTTTTTCTTCTTTGGGATCTTAATGAATCCTCTTAAATGTTACAAATTTTCTTTATACCTGACAGGAACGAATGCGTGATAAAAGTAATATGTATCATGACAGTTTGCTTCACAGAATTTATGACTGGGTTCTGAAACTTAATGGAAACTTAAAATAGCGTTTCTCCATCGAGATACATCCCACAACAATGATCCGTTCCAAAATTGTAAAATATTGAATTACATTGCTATGTTTAAGACCTAAATTTCCTATCGTCATAACGTCACTCTCAATTTAAAAAAGCGTATGAGATAAATTTTCTTCGTTTTAACTTCTGTAATGAACGAACAGTGGAGTGTATTACATGATAAGACAAGGGAAAGCTACATGCGGAGTTATTTGTTACAATCTGGTGTATGTCATGATTTGCCATCATGGATTATTGATAAAAAAAAGGATGGAAATTGTATTATTCCAATAAATTTTCAGCTTGAATTATTTGTATTACACACTTCTTCACATTAAGCTGATAAATTAATTTTGTCAC
The DNA here is from genome assembly GCA_031002005.1 of Vandiemenella viatica. Lineage (NCBI taxonomy): Eukaryota > Metazoa > Arthropoda > Insecta > Orthoptera > Morabidae > Vandiemenella > Vandiemenella viatica. The sequence goes on along the minus strand of CM061921.1, from coordinate 340,163,723 downwards.
GTAGTTTCTCTCACAACATTTTTTATAATTGAAACAGAATAATTTTAGCGTATTGCGTGGTAGGGTGTGGGGGGCTCATTGTAACAAGTTGAAAATTGTTTTCACACCCCTGAAACAACATTCGCCTATCTTCAGATTTATTATTTTTCTTTCTTTTCGCTTAGGGCTTCACCCTTCGTGAACAACGAAGTTATTTATAGACAGGACAGAATTGGAGGGAAGGAACCGGAAGGAACCATACCAGCATTCGACTCGAGTGATTTCGGGAAACCACTGAAAAGCAAAATCTACATATCTGAATGGGGGATCGAACCCGCGTTCTATCGAGTGTCAGACCCCGGCGTAAAGTACTCAACTACCAGGCTTGGTCATTTTTATGAGTTCTGTTCAGAAAAAAGTGTAGACTTTGGCCGAAATTAGAACAATTACACGTACACTCTTGTGTCTGAAATACTAATCATCTAATGAAGTACATTTCTAATTAATGCACAAATATCTCCTAGTACTCATTTCATTGTTCACTTAGGTATGTTTCGAAAAGTTGGCGACTCGTGACTCAAATCCGGTTTTTCAGTGACATTTTTAGCTTGGATAGGTCGAAAATTGTAAGAAATGTTCCTGAAAAGCATGGAGCCAGATTAAATTCACGAAGAACGGGCGGATTCCATTATTTGGCTTTAAATGAAAGTCAGAATTTTGTTCACTGTGCCTACTTTTCAGAAGTTAACTTATTGATTTGTTTTTACTGCGTTCGTAATACATTTAGTTTTTATTTGCCGATTTTTCAACCTAGAAGATAGTAGTTTGATAGACATTATTATTAGCTTTTCTGTATATTCTCTTGCCATTCCCGTTACCATTCCAGGATTTAAATTGGCGAGGACACATGTCTTTCACTGCAAATTAAATGTATGAAACAAATTTATAAATTTACTTATAACTACGTCACGTTCCTGGAATTGTCTACTGCGTAGTAAAACACATGTAGTTAAACAAAAAGAAATGTTTGAATTGAAAGAAACTGAATTTTATGGCTGGTCATCAGGTTCCAGCTAATGTTTTTTCCCAGTTTTTTCAATACTTCGTAACAAATGATTTTAAAATAGTTATATGCGTACAAAAAAAGTAATTGAATCGATTCTTTTTCCTAATTCAAGATAAACAAATACTAATTTTCCTAAATTTGCCAAATTCAGTTGTCAATACAAAAAAAGTTATGAATGTGTCATTAATAGTTTGTATGCAATGTAATTTAAGTAAACTGACTTCCTCGGAGGATCTGATATAATTAAAAACAACTCTATACAGAATTTTGGGAAAATGAAATATTTTATTTTTATCATTTTACTGAGACATCTATTTTCTTTTTTTCTTTTTTTTTTGCTCTCATACAAATTTCTCATAATCAACTACTACAAAACAAATGGCTGTTAACAAAATACATAGTATTTATTGCGTCCCACTTTTCATGAAGTGAGTGCATATAGGTTTGACTACTTAAGTATCCTGAGATTAAAATTTATTCTACAATCTTTTAGGATACAGTCTGTATTTCAGGAAGTACAGAAATAAATTTCCAAATGATTGACTGAAGCGCATATTTATACATTGATTAAAATTCTGCAAATAAATAACTACTGTGGGTTTAACGTTATTATAGTGACCATGTTTCTACATCAAGTTTACTGTAGAGAAATGTCAGCGAAAATATGAATACACGTTTATGCAATCATTTAAAAGCACACAAATCAATAAGATTTTTAAGTATACCTTATATAATTCAGGAAATGCATAATGCTGCAATGTTCACACCAAAGGCAACACTTAACATATAACTGCAACAGAACTGGAGTTCTAATACTTTGCTATATTCGTTTCAGCGCACTGAACTTATAAAGAGAAGAATGGGTTGAAATGGGCAACATCACTACAATACTTTTAAAATGTTATCTATGTTTGTGAAGCAACACACCACAGCAAAATGGTCTTTGGAAATTTTCAATATTTGGATTTGGTAATTATAACTCTCTCTTCAAAGTCATACTGTGACTGTTGTCAAGAGTAATGACTAAGAAAATACAGTTTCCAAGTATGACACATCGCAGTCCTCAAACAGAGGCTTCGTCTATGACAGTGATAACTCTCTTGGGTCCCGACATGATGCGCCACTTGTTGCTGCTCCGGAAGGCAGGCACCTCTCTGGATCCCCTGGGGGTCGCCGTGGCTTCCGCAGCCAGTCCATTACTATTAGTGGGTTCCTCCACCGTCAGAGACGCACTTACTTCATCTCCTTGCCTTGTGCTCTGCCTGTAAACAGGGAAAATGTTATATTGAAATTATAAAAATATGGTTTTTATAATCATATTAACTGTAAGTTAATTTGCTACTGTTTAAGTGTACTCGTGAATGTAACCTGTAAGGTTACTTGAGCTAATTTTGGGGACTTATTTAAGTTTAGGAGTATTAGTGCATGACGCAAGGTTTGGGTATATCGTTAGTGGGAAAATGTTGCGCCAGAGGACTTCAGTGCAAGAACCACCTCTAATCGCCACGTCGTCATACTTTTACCAGATCGGGAAATTTGAAAAGAAAAAAAAAAAAACAACAACTTATAAATAGGTGTCAGTAGGTGAAATAAAAAAAAATAGAAAAAATAATAAAAATATAATAAAAACAAAAATTTTAAAAATAAAAATTATATTTACAAAAATATAGCAATAAAAATAATATTTATGTATAAAATTTTAATTCAAAGCGCTAAAGATGAATACAAAATGTATTTTTTAACAATAAGGTAAAACAAATGTCATCAACAATATGTGAACTATTAACCATTTTGTGCGATGGGTCTCCTGATTAGATTTTGTAAATATCGGTTGGTAGGCCTGTGCAAAGAAAGGAGTAGTATTTACTATAAGAATTCAGAATCTTATCCAAATTTACTTGGCTCATTTAAGTAGTATGAAAACCCTTCCTGTTCCTTTGGTTTTTGAGTTTCAAGAATATTAACTCATAGATGTCTCTATTAAGTACAGCTGCGGAAAGGATGAAGAATAAACTCCTTAACTACACCACGAACTATAATAATTAACAGTTTACAAGAGGAAATAAGCATTACAAACTTCTTATATTCAAAGCATGCCAATTAATTGAAAACGAGCGTGATAGGTGAGCAGAAAGGCTCAGGCTCGTAATTTTGGATAACGAGGGTTTAAATCCCAGTACTACCTTTCAGATTTCGGTTTTCCATGGTTTTCCGAAATCATTCTAGGAGAATGCCAGGATGGTTTCTTGAAAAGGACATGGCCAGATTCCTCCTCATTCCTAGCCTACAATCCTTTCAATGACATCGTCGAGCCGTAGAGTCGGAAGGAAAAAAAGTAATCGTAACATTCCATCAAGTTGCTTGAGAATATTAAGAAGGGGATGTAAGCTGAAATAACTAAAGAATATGTCGTTATTTGTATTTTTCTGTCTTCATTTTTCCTGTCAATGGTTCTGTTTGGTCACAAGCGGAATGCAAACATTGTTGCTCATAATAGCCTGCGAAAAGTTTCTGGCAGTTGTTAAATTCAAGCAAACTGCGAAACATCTGTTAGCCTTATAACCAGGGATAGTTTGAAGTGTGGTATTAAGTCCCTGAAATTTTTAGTTGCCTCAGGCATTTTGTTTAGATTATTATAGTGATGCCTTCAAAGAAGGTGTTTGATTATGAAGTAAGCTCATAAATAATTTTGGTTTGGATATCACTCAAGAAGACATACCATGGTATTTAGGGGGAAAAAATACGATCTAAAACAGAAATCAAGAAACAAATATTAGAGCAAGATTCACATTTTAATTACTTATGATTTGATATAAATTATGACTATGATATGGGGAAGAAAAGCCCCAAATATCAATTAGTCTGTGGTATTATATTTATGGCTTTACGTCTCGTCGGTGTCGAGATCATTTGAGACGGGATCGAAGAAAAAGACATTAGTAGAATTCTGGCACAGAGATGAAGTTGGTGAAATGAGACTGGACAAATTGTGGAATGAGAGCATGTGAGGAGGGCAGTTAAATAGGAATCTGTGCTGGGTAGGATCGAAAGATCAAGACTACGATATTCACACGAAGAGGATGAGTGGTGACAGGATGCCAAAGATAATGTATAATTTGAAATTGTAAGGGAAAAGAGTCCTCGAGTAAGGTTGCGGGATAGGTGGATTAAGGGATTGGAAAACAGTGTGCGAGACATAGAAGAACGGGATGTAGCAGAAGAGGAGGAAAGGTGGTAGGACAAGAGACGTTGGAGAGCACTGTGTTCCTGCCAGATTCGGCCCGAGGCATGAAATTCAATGCTGATGATGGGTAAGGACCTTATCAGCTGAACATCTGTGTCGTAGAGTATCATAGTTACCAACTTTTATTACTTTTTATTTCATTATTTGTACCTTTAATATCCCTAAGCTTGGTAATAAAAGCTGTAAAAGGGAATATCTTTTTGCTGTCGTTTTGCGGTTGTTCCACAGGGTCCGCTTTGTAGTTCGACAACTCTGTTGACTATCCAGCTTGTCGCGAGAGTCTGTCGCTGGACAATAGTAGAGCGCAGATGTTTCCTGTCTGTTACAGTGTTACTTATGTTCTGTGTGATTATTTTGTTTGTGAATTGTGTATTTACTGTTGTGGAAGTTGGGGACTGTGACAATTTTCGCCTGGATGATTACGAAAAACCATTTAAAAATGGGAATCAAGACCGGCGATACATCAGGCCTGAGGCTTGAACCTGCGACCGTTCAGGAATGGAGTCAAATGTGAGGTAGAATGAATAGGACGATACACAGTAGAAAAATCCAAACTTGTGCGTCATTGAAATGCTGTGTACAGAACTTATGGAAGAGAAAAACAAGTGGAAGTTAAACTTTGGGCAAGTACTTGATAACAAGCTCAGCTATTGATGAAGAATTGAGAAATCTACTGAGGAAGTGTTATAAATAAGCAATGAGCTGAATAAAGTCTCAATAAACAATCTGTTTTTAATTAATGTTTCAGGCTAAAGATGTATACGAAAAACGTTACTATCCCTACCATGGAAACAAGTCTGGAAAAAAAAAAAATTTGAACGAAAACTCGTGCACCAATGCTATACACACAAACAACCAAATGCTTCATGACGTAACTCAGAAAACGTATTATGCAGCAAACAAAAATAGTTGTTGCAGGAGATTTACTTCCGCATGTATCGGTAACCAAGGTGAGAAACTGGTTAACGGAAACGGACTAAAACTATGGGATTTCAGAACTATCAACAATACGGAATTGATAAATATCTTCTCTAGAAAAAAAGGACTTAAAAAAAAAAAACCACCTGGACAACTAGAGACTTAATAATATAAGAGATACATGATTCTCAGTAAAAAGCTTTCCAATCTTGTGAAAGGTATACATGTTTACAGAGGCAAGGTTGTTGAATTAGATCATTTTCTAGTTCAAAGTAAAATTAGAATCTCGCAAAAAATTATTATTATTGGTTTTTTCTTGACCAAAAGTTATGAGATCATGTTTTCAACCTCGTCTACACTCTAAAGTGCGTAGTCCCTTAATTTTACTAAACAAAATGATTTCTCTCGGTATTATGGAACTTTTTTTTTTTAATCTGATCGTTTGGCTATTACGTATTTCTATTGAAATAAAAGTCATAATATGAATGATTTATTCTAAGACTTGTCAAATTCGAAAAACATGTGAGGGAAATCTTGGCTTTTGCATATTTAAAATATTGATAAGGCAACACATTTAAAGTATTTATACAGTATAAGAAGAAGATTTACTATCTAGTTTTCTAAACACGACACACATAATGGATGGCTAAATCACAATACATTAAAAAAAAGAACCAACGATCCACATCATCAAGTTGATTTCTTAACCTGAGTCGCTAGTCAAATGTAATTGTTCCATTTGAAAATCCGCGAATAAAGATATTTAGAATTAAAATCTTAACGTGTAGCCTATTCCAACAATGGGCGTACTTTGCAAACAATGGATGTGCGTACTGGACGAGCAATGCCACTTGTCGCCGATTTAGCAGCCACCATAAGTAAATTCGGAACTAAGCATTAGAACAATAAAATTTAATATATTAGTTAAGCTTGCTAATCTCTATCCATAAGAAATTTGAGGCACATAGCATCATCCAGAGTAAAGCAATTAACATGCAAATCTGCGTTGACACGTTTCACATTTGGATAAATGGAGAAATAATCACCAATATTTTATTTTTCTTATGATTTGGTGGTGAAATAATACACATGTCCTAATTACCTGTTTTTAGGACCACGGAAAGTACAATGGAATTATGAAGACATAGTGTCGTAGTCGGTTAATTTTTTTTAATTTCACTAACTTCCATTGTATGGAGAGGACAAAAGTAAAATTAATGCAACAATTAAACTTAATAAGTTCCATCTACAATGAAAAACTGAAGCATATAAAGATATTCTGGTAGAAAGCGATTCCTTTGGGATAGATAAGGGGCAAATATATGAAACTCGCCAATATTAGCCTTATGATTTGGGGATGAGGCATAATGTGTATAGACATATTGTCGGACGCACTGATTAAGAGTAGACGGTGTACCAATAATTTCCAAAACTAATGAAATCATTAAACTAATATTTAATTGACTAATTAAGCTTGCTTGTCTCAATGCATATCAGAAATTTGAAGCATATAGCATCATCCGGAGGGAAGATACTAAAAGTACAAATATTCATAAAAACGTTTTGCGTTTGGGGTTACCATAGGACAAATACGGGGAAAAGAACCAGTGTTAGACTTTTCTTGTGATTTTGGGGTCAAATATATGTCTGTTCCTAGTAACTTTCTTCTCTTTGTGTAATTTTATATGATAGCGCACTTATTTATGGAGAAATAGACGTACAAGTCAGTGATCACTTACGTGGAAGACAATTATTTGGTTTACAAGGATTTTTGTAAGGCATTGATCATAAATATGGGGGCTACCAGCAATGTAAGGAGAACGGTATTAATCCATAAGTTGATTTAAAAAACTAGCAGTACAGGCTTCCTTAATTTTGTAACACTGAAACATCTCTTGATTAATAGTGATTGTTACATGACATACTGTCTTACTTTAGTGTATATAAACTCTTTTTACTACAGTGGGAAAGCTGTTCTGCGTTTTCAATGATATCAGGTAGAGGGTTTATTGGCTAAGACGTCCGATTGAAGATAGAAAGGTCCCCGGTTCGAATTCCCGTCTCGGCTGTGATTTTAAAGACCCTTAACATAAATTTCACTTCTGGCTCAGCTTGCTTGTGTATGTGAAGTACGCCAGAACACTTCAGAGGTTCAAATTCCAGGTTAAACTGCAGTTACTCTATACCCGGTAGGACTACCGGGTTAGTTTAGTTGTCTACATAGGGGCGGATTGCGCAGCAGGTAAGAAATCCTGTCCGCAATAGGAGTTCATTATTGATTATTTCTTTTTGTAAGCTGATAGTTCATTCTGAGTAGTCTTTCCTTTTTTGGGTCTAATTTTTGCACTTTAGCAACTATTTGGTAGCTGTATTTCCAAATATTCCGGCTAATCCAACGTTATTAAAAAACGAATGATGCCCTTGACAGTGCGCACACTCATTTCAAACAATGGGCTTGCGTCACGTTCATTCTTGGTGAGCGATACCGTGCCTGCATACTACCATCAGCCGAGTAGACAGTGTACCAAATACTAGAACTAAGTATAGGAAGAAAGTAAAATTTAATATGTTAGTTAAGTTTTCAGATCTCTATGTATAACTAAAATTTGAGGCATATAGCACAATCCAGTGAAAAGCAATTAATGTTCAAATATGCGTTGAAACGTTTCACTCATAGAACTGTCTCTAAGCAGCTGTTAAGGCATCATAATATAAGTAATCGACTGACAGGTGCCTCCCCTGCTTAAAATAACCTCGTATATTATTCAGCTTTTCACACAACAGATCATCAAACTCAAACACAGCATTGCCGGGTGGCGATATATTTTGACTGTCGCCACATATAAAATACTGAATCTCTTTGATGGACTTAAATATTTCGCCTAGCACCTAATACACTGGTTGGAACAGAGACTTTGAATACACACGTTTTCAAATCAAAGTCCATTAGGGAGTTTCAACAGTGAGAGCACAAATTTATTTTTCTACAGTTTGATGGACCGCACATAATTGTGTTTTTTAAATCCTGCTTGTTGTTAGCAACATCCAAATTATTCACGGTCATATTGTTCACTTTGTTTCACCATCCGCAATTTGACCGGTCGCAGGGATGCGTCGCCTATATATAGGAGCGAGAATACGCGAAATGCGGTTGTTGTTAACTATGAAGAATACGGACGGGGATTTATAAGCCACATCAACAAGGTGCCATTTGATACACATATACCTACTTAACAGTTTTGCGGTCCTGGTATTAAACTAGAAAAAGGTCTGAATTTCGGGCAGACCGGTATCAGTCTACTAGATGCGGTTTGTAGGGGACAAGATATAGCTTATGTACAGAATATGGAAATACGCAATGCATATCGTGTACTCGCACAGACGACTTCCAGTAGAATTAATACGAAGGATGCAAAGTTTGGTGATTGCGATGTAGTTTTCCTAGTTTACGAAGCAGTGCGTAATAAGCTGAAATTGGGAGCTGGCATCGGAAGCAGAAGTTCGGTATGATCCGTATACAGCGTATATTTGCTGGATTGTCTGCATCTTTCGCTCTCACAGGAGGGATCGCGAACTTCATAATAGCTGCAGAACGACTAAGGATACGAATAAGGAGCCGAATGAAGAGAATCGTCAAAACGAAACAATAGAGGCACTTGCAATGAAGGATCAATGTCTATATTAGGAGTCCTAAGATCATGATGGGTAGGGTCAAAAAGGTCAATGAGGTCACTAACAAATGGGGATATACTCGGATACAGCTATACAAAGCGCGTAACACATTTCTTTGCGATATTCATGTACAACTTATTGCTAAATAAGATTCTTGAGCTTGAATGTGAAATTGTCAACTAGAGTAGTAGTGAGACAGAAAGTGGTGGACCAAACCAGGTGGAATACATCAAGTGCAAGGAACCTATAGTTAAATATTTTGACTGTTTTGGTGATTTACAGCAACCGTTAGAATTGCAGCCGTACTTTGAAAGGAACGGTATACTATACAATATGAAGCAACACCACAGAACGGCCCGCACGTATTAGCGCCTTTCGTGTTTAAAATTCCTGTATAAAATGCATTAAATCAGTCTTGCATATAACTTAGCTGAAGTGTGACATTTGTGTTGCACTTCGGTTGTCTGTTGACAGTTCTGTCCTGAGTTTTGATTACTTTCCAACTATAGGTCTGAGTCAGGGGATGCATGGATTTCAAAATAATACGAGTCCAATTGCAAATTTGATTATTGGAATAACAAGATAATTGATACTCCCAAAGGATCCTTTGATGTTGATGACTTGGCTAATTATTTGAGTCAAAATATTAATAACAATGCGCTTGATACGCGTATTCAAATTCATTCCTCAATTTTATATTTTAAACTACACAATACAGATTTTTGAAGTCAATGTTATATGCATAAAGTGCAGAATGTGTAAGTATAACTACGTGAATGGAAAACTTGGCCACACCCTTCTCGAGTTTTTCTCTACAGTACCGCCAGAGTACAAAATTGTTGAAGGACTCGCTAATGTCATCGTCTGATTATCACGGTGAAGACTGTCGACAAAATTTTCAATAGAGTTGTAGATTAGAAAGGTGAACTTTCAGATTTTTGAGAGTTCGTATAAAGAAACTGCTATAAAGGGTGACGATGTGATAGAAGGCAACACATAAACATAGCTGACAGTCGTGAACCAACATTGTATTATTGATTCACAGTCACTAGGTTATGCAACCAGAAGTATCTACTAGTTTTCCGTTTGATGTGTTGGTGGCACTCGGACAGTATTTTACACACCTGCAACATATAGCATCCACATTAAATATAAACAATGAAATTCGCATACCTATTCATAACCAAAATACATACACATTACCATGTGAAAGCTCCCTGCATATCGAGAACAGATTTCACAATATAGATCCAATGAATCTGCGTTTCGGTTTGATGAAAATCTGTAGGAACTTAATAGAATCGAAATCTTTATATACATAAAAATCTCGTATCACGATGTTCGTCTGGGATGAACTCCGAAACTACATAACCGATTTTGATGAAATTTGGCTTAATGTGTGTGATTTAGTCCAACTTAAAAGATAGGATAGTTTTTATCTGGATTATAGACCTCAATATTTATTATTTGTGAAATAAATGTTCATTAAATGTTTGTCATAGGACAATGGTTTGTAATTATTTGTAAGCCACCAAGGCTAAGAGGTCTGCTGGCTAAGTGGTTAGGGCGTCTAACTGGAGATGGAAAGGTCCCCGGTTCGAGTCCCTGTCTCGGCGAGGATTTTTATAGACACTTAACCCGGCATTAACCCCCGGTGCAGCATGCTGTATGAGGTGAAATACGCCAGGACGGTACTGTGGTTCGGATTCGACGTTAAAATGTAGGTCCCCTGTACCAGGCAGGATGGGCGGGCTAGGTAAAGGCGGCTACGACAGGGGCATAATGCCCAGCCAGTAGAAACAATGTCACCAAGTCATTACGACCACACGTAATTATTATTATAGTTCCATACGTTTCTAACAGATGGCGATGTGTTAACTTATCTATACAACACTTGGTTAGCTAGGTTGGGTAATCATCCAGTAGATCACGTTCTGTTTCAATTTATTTATGCTACAGTTTATTCCCAACAGATGGCGGTGTGCTAATTTATCGAACCATCCCGAAGATGGCGTTGTATTTCGATTTATTTATGCTACGGTCTATTCCACGCCATATGTGTGAGTTTCTTCAATTTTAATTGTGCTGTGTATTGTGTTATAATTATACTGTATTGTTGTTCATCGTTTGTGTGTCTTTATACCTAACGACAAAGTAATTACACACATGAATATAACATTGAAGAAAACGTTAGGATAAATTCGAATCGTGTAAGCATTTCTCGCTAACTTATCATTTTTCTTCTTCTTTTTGTTATGGTCAGCTAGACTCCACGTGTCAATTTCAATTCCTCTCCTGTTGTTTTTTCTTTCTTCCTCCCCAGTACTCCTTCATTATTGCACTCCTCTCTACCTTTGAATCCTGCCATATTCAAAGTCTGCTATCGAAAATATTTCCTTTCCATACGGTTCACTGGTATTATTTCGTTTCAAATCTTTCTAAACCTCTTGAAAGCCTGGTGTCATCCATGCTATAAATGTATCAAAAAATATCATTCTTCTTTTTCTGTTATTTTTTTCAATGTTATTTTATATTTCCTCATTAGTTCTTAACTTCCATTTTACTGTATTTTTCAATGGACCCAAAACTTCCGGTTTCACCACTGTATTATAGTGTCTTATTTTAAGGCTTTCAGAAAGGCACTTTTGCTGTAATTCAAATATGTTTCAGTGAAATGTCGACAAAGAATCTAACCTCGACAATGCGTGTAGCAGAGAGGCAAGACGCACGACGAGAGAGCTCATCAATCAGCAACACAAATCATGGCATGTAAGGAAGTTCAAAGAATCAGGACAGCTGAGCGTCGTATGCAAGAATCTCAAGAACAGCGTGATGAACGTCTGTGACAGAATATATCGAGAACAAGAGCGGCACGAGAACAGCACATAGCTACATTTAGAGAAAGAGAACGAGAGAGACAGTAAATCAGCCGTGCTTTAACACGTGTATCATTTGTTCGTCTTGCGTTCCAATATGCACCAGCCATTGATTACTCTGCACATTCTAAAACTTGCAATCGGTGCAGTGAGCAAAATATGCCAGTATTATCAGGCGTTGAAATTCCGCAATGAAGCAGCCGGCATGTGTTGTACATCAGGAAAAGATGTATTATTACCACTACCCAATCCGCCAGAACATTTACAATCCTTCTTGCTGGCGAATCAAACGATTCGAAATTGTTTCTGCGCAAGACACGCAAATTCAATTCTTGCTTCCAGATGACGTCTTTTGGGGCACCAAAAGTTTGCGATCATTACATCTGATGGACGTTATTTTGAAACTAAATTCAAAATACAAGGCCATGTGTACCATAAGATTGGGTCGTTGATACCGATGCCAACGATGACCCGAAGTTTCTCCAAATCTATTGGAAATTTTGAGGAACGCTTGAAAACTAGGTGCCAGTATAATTTCATCGAACAAGCAGAAGAGAGAGCAATTGTGGTATTGATATAAATTCTTTGCGAGTTTGCCGCGAAGAATGTATATCAAAGATACGCCGGCAAAGACTTATCTCTCAAATTGTAGTATTGTTGGAAAATTGTTTGGAAAATAATAATCAACTTATTCAATTGTGTCGCCACAATTAAAAAGTGACAACTATCAAATTGTCATCAAAGCTGACAAATTACCATCAGGAGAACACGCTGGCAGATTCAACGCGCCAACCGTAGATGAAGTTGCAGTTTTTATGGTTGGTGACTCAGTTGATTAAAGTCACACGTCAAGATAGAACTGTTAGTATAATTTCGGATCTACACCGTTCGTATGACGCACTCCAGTATCCACTGATATTCTGGCAAGGGCAGAATGAATATCACATCAAAATCAAACAGCGTGATCCAGTTGTTGGTAAATTTAATATTCAACTATTTAAATCGTTATTTTATTAGTACAGTAGACCCGCAATATTCCGACCAGGGGCCGGATTATAGCGCGCCCACTATATTGATTTCTTATTCTTTTTTTTTACTATTTAATTCATTATTTTTTCAGGTAATAAAACAAATAAAAAAGTTACTTCAATGATGTACTACGCCCCCCGATTGATGATTAGACGTAATGAGGATAACTATATCCTTCGATATCTTCAACTGTGCCTTCAATACGTCGTGGATATGTACGCCAAGGTTGAAACAAGCATTTGCGATTTATTCGATACAACCAGGTTGAATTACGATCGGAGGAATACATCTTTTTACGAGACACTGTTATCGGCAATATTTATGAAAATTTAAACGCCAATGATATAGGTAATGCATTTATTTTACCTTCAATCTACATCGGCAGTTCACGGAACATGCAGGAATATATACAAGATGCGATGACTTACGTACGTCATTATGGTCGTCCAGATTTGTTTATTACATTTACATGTAATCCGAATTGGGAGGAAATACAAACTTTGTTACTACCAGGCCATCAATCAATGAATCGTCATGATGTCACGGCACGTGTGTTCAAACAAAAATTAAAATCATTGGTTGATTTAATCGTAAAACATTCAGTTTTAGGTAACACACGTTGCTATCTGTATTTGATTGAGTGGCAAAAGCGAGGTTTGCCTCATTCTCACATTTTGATTTGGCTTGAAGTTAAAATCCGTCCAGAAGAAATTGATCAAATAATTTCAGCCGAAATTCCGGACCCATTAATTGATCAAGAATTGTTTGATATTGTTACCAGTCACTCGATCCACGGACCGTGCGGTGCTTTTAACATGACATCGCCATGCATGGAAAGTGAAAATGTAAGAAGTGTTTTCCAAACGAATATACGAATGATACTATTGCGTATATCGATGGTTATCCGTTGTATCGCCGCAGAAACACTGAAAATGGTGGCCAAACATTTACAATGCGAATGTCAAATTCTAGAAACCAAGTTGAAATTGACAATCAGTGGGTCGTACCATACTCACCATTGCTTCAAAAACGTATAATGCTCATATTAACGTCGAGTTTTGCAGTTCTGTAAAATCCATTAAGTACGTTTGCAAATATGTTAATAAAGGCAGTGATTTGGCCGTATTTGAAGTTAAAATGTAAATAAAATGACGAAATAACACGATACCAAATAGGTAGATACATCAGCAGCAACGAATATTTCACCGAAGAAAATATTTTCCAAAGAATACTTGAGCCACCAAAAACGACAAACCACAAACTGAATTTTTCAATTTGTGTCAAAAATCTGATGTGTTGCGCCAATTCGAAAAACATTATTATATTCCGATGTTCCAAGCTATTTTTCATGGAATAAATTAGGTAAAAAAAAATGGTAGCCACGTAAACAAGGAGAGCCACATCCTTCGATCGCAGGCATATTCAAAGCAAAGACTTCACACAGTGCATCCAAAACAACGTGAATGTTTCATTCAGGGTTTGTTATTGGTGAATGTTCCCGGACCAGCTTCTTTCGAATGTTTACGAACAGTTAATGGTCGAGTGTTCAATACATGTCAAGATGCATGTCGCGAGTTGCAGCTGCTGGTAGACGACAATTACTGGGACCTGACACTTGCTGATGCAGCGTTGACAGCCACGCCGAATAGTATTCGTCAAACTGTTTGCAATTATTTTGACAACATGTTATCCAACACAATCTTCGAGTTTGTGGGAAAAATATAAAAACAGTATGACTGAAGATATAACTAAAATTTCAGTTTATATAAATAAATAAAAAATAATGTATTTATTTATTTTATAAATATCAATTTTTATATAATTTCAATTATGTAATTTGTAATGAAATGTAAATTAAAATTTTTTATGATCATTTGTCCTTAATTTAAACTCTCCGTAACTCTTTACCAATTACATTTGAATTTCCAAATTGACTACAATGTTTTTGTCTTTATTATTAAATATTAATTTGACTACATGAGGGAGTTTAGAATAACATTAATCCAATGTACTATAATTAGTAAGTTACAGCAACGCGTGACCAGGTCAGCTAGTAGAACTAGAAATGTTAGTATTACAAGCGCAGTGGAGATGTATGTTGCAAGTGACACTCAATAGCTTGGTTGATTCACAATGCAGGATAGCATGAAAGCTTACTTGGATATCAATGCCTGTATACCGATGAGCATGCCTTTTTTTAGCTTTAAAATAGCTACTTATAAATTTAAAACATGAACAGGTACTGATGTATGGGATGACAAGTTCGTACATGAAAGCCAATCTGATCCGCGTAAAAGTAAATGTCAGCAATAAACTCGTCTGGAAAGTTCCTCGTGTGGGTGACAGAGAGAAGCGTGTTTTGCTGAAAGCCTTAAAGAGTAGGAAGCCACTGTACTTCAATTCAGAAGTTGGGAGCTACTGGGATACTCACTTCGTCCCACAAGTAGTAAACACATGTAATCCATAAAGACGGCAGTAAAGATGTAAAAATATAGGCACCTGATTCTGGCATTTCAGACAAAAAGGAAACGCAACGATGAACTGATTGTAGGCTTTCTAGCTAAATCAGTCAATAATGATGTGTTGCAATCGGCTCCCCTCGCTACACAAAATCAGAATTTACCTAAGTGATAACCGTCTAAAGACCATAATAAAGACCACAAGCACAAACTTTTCTTTTAAATTCATGAAAGTGAAACTATTCGATATTTTTTAAAAGTGATACATCGTTACACTTCAAGGGGGCTTGACAAACAGAGATTTTGTGTATGTATGTGCTCTTTTCTTAGTGGTTTATGGCTGTCGAGGTTTAGGATTGTTGAGAAGGAATGGGACGGAAATGGGCAATGGTCTTTCTGAAAGAACAATTCCGGCATAGAAAAGGAATAGATGAGGGGACCGGGAGCGGAATCTGGTTCTTCCCGAATACCAGAACCGAACTCTAGCTGGCTCAGTAAACCACACATACCTGGCTAACGACCATCGCCTGCCCCTGCGGTCTAACACCACTGGCATCTCAGCGATGAGGTTATTCTCGAACTCGCTGAGCATCAGGTAGTTTTCGACTTTGTTGCAAGAGGTGATGCAGTCGCCAATGTAATCGAGGTCGTCGAGGAGGTTGTCGGGAAGGTCCATGTCGGCGATGCCCTCTTCTGAGATACACGTCAGCTCCGGCTTGTCGGCGTGTGCTGTAGCCAGTAGCAGTGAACCACCTCCCAGTAGCAACTCCCCACCTGCCGCTGCGGCGGCCACGGCCCCAGCCGCCCCCGGGGCCGCCATGGAGCCCGCCCCCGCTCCCGGCACCAGAGCGACGGCGGGTGCCAGCTGGGCGTCCACCACGGGCACCACCTCCTTGTTGTCCGGCTCGTGCGAGAAGGAGAGTCTCCTGCGGTGTGGGCACGAGTCTGACTGGCATAGCTGCCGGACGCCATTAGCTCGAGTGTGTTTGTGTCGGGCGAGCCGGCGACGGTGCACGTCTATGAAGAACAGCGTCAGGCTGCCTACAAGCACGCACGACGAGCTGAAGTAGTAGCCCGCCTTGTTGCCGCACCCCACGTTGATGTAACCTGCCAGGGCACACAATGTTTGCACATACATAATTTATCATCTAACCAAATGAAAACATACAAAAATCACATCGAAGTTCCATAACCCTGCGAGTTACTTTCACGCACTGAGGCAACCACAGGCAGTATATAAAACTGAATTCGCAATTGTGTATTTTGTAATAACATTTTTAAAAATTATGATTTTAAAATAGAATGGGTTTGTTTTGTGAAATTTTTCTCGCAAGTAGTACGTATAAATCAAACAGGAAAGTATCAAATTTGTTAAAATTATTTTGTAAAAACCATAAGCTCCAGAAAGATCACTACAGTTTTCCAATAAACTTTATGAGATTAAATATCATTGTAAATTTTATAATAATTTTCGGATTAGTGATTCCTGGAATAAAAATGAGAGGATAGATTTCTCGGACAAATCGAGGATGGAAAGAAAAATCCAGATACTTTGAGAGTAGGCTAGTTTCTAGTTTTAATTTAATATCCAACAAGTGTACAAATAAAAATATTTCCTTCAGCCCCTTACTAAAACACCTATGATTATTTTAACCCATCCACCCTCATGGTATTTTATCCGAATTTAACGTTATAATCGTGTTAGAGTTGGGTTAGTTCAGACAAATTGGATTATAGGAACTGCTGGAAGAAGGATAAAGGCCTCCTGAACGTTGGTGCAAAAGGCAGTCGTGAAGGAGACACGCTAGCGGACAGATCTACAAAACGTTGGGTATGAGACCAGTGAACGGCTCAGAAGGCTGAACTGTTATCACTTATTGTAGGGATATAATGTTTATTGTGTCCAACTCATATTAAAGAAATACAACAGGTGTTAGATTATTGTTATTTTGCCGTCATGTACGGATGAATCAGAATCTAAATACATAGGTGAATGCAAAGTTGATCTCCCTTCCTCAAAAGAAGGCCAAGACTAACCGAGGGCCCTTGCAAGGAACAACCACCTGTAGGTCCTTGTGATGTACACATGACTATCCGTTGCAGCGGGAAAGGTAGTGTGGTAGTAAAGATGCTCACTCTTGCATTATTTATACCAGAGTTCCTCATATTTCAGTAATGTATCTCCACTTTCTTCAAAAAACGACCATAAACGTTTGCAAATAGATCGACCTGGATCGGTGAACAAGCCACCTTACACGTTGTGCTGAGTAGCCCTAAAGCACATTCACAATCAATATGAATTAATGATAAAAGGGTTTAAGGAATAACACGTGAGGCGATAGTGGACTTGAGATGGCGAAGGAGGTTTCAGAGTGAAAACAAACTTCCGCACGCTTCGCAATGTCGGTCTGCCAGGATCGCCGAGAGCATCGCGCGCTTGAGTGTTTGAATTTGAAGGGTTCTCTATACATGTGGCTCAGACAAGTGTTTCTGTTACTGCATGCTACGGGGTCCACCACTACGAGCCTTACTCTGGTCGGACAAGACGACACTGTTTCTGCCAACCTCGACCGGGAGAGACATTGGAGCTGCAGCCAGCACAGTTGAGAGTCGACTCACACAGTATTCACGTGGCACAGTGCAACACACTACACAGTAATAGGGCATTTTGCTTGATACGCAGCCTATCTCTGGCTTTAGTGCTTGAAAGTTAAAGTATCTGGCCTGTCCTCGAAGGAGCATCGCGCGGATGACTCCAGTGCACCAAACGGCGATCACCATGACGGCGCTTGATACACGCCGCCACGCCGGTAAAGTTAGTTTTTCATAGCGACCACTGCAATCACATTGGCCCGTCAAAGAGCAGTCCTATGTCCACTCGTGTGGTAAAATAGCAGTCAGCTTCTGAGAAACGCTAAGACGTTATCCACAGTGCTGATAGCGTTTCTCTGATACAATCGTACTAAAGGCCGGTCTACACGTAACGTCTTGACGGACGTTTTACTTGGTCAGCAAAACATTGTGTGTGGACAGATAAACGGACGTTTTACATGAACTGGATGAAGACGGACGACTTCCAGGAAACGGATCAGCGGGAGCATTGCTTTCGGTCTTGACTGATGTTTTCCTTTCAGTCTTTAATCGAATTTCAGCTTGTATGGAGCTAAAATAACTATTATTTTGTTTTCCTTTTCTAAAACATTTTACGCGGTGGTCTTTTAGAATCTCGGACAGTGATCTCTTTACGGAATTCATTGAGTTGTATCCCAGTTATTGCTGTATACGGCAAGTTAAAATCAAATGACTATAGCGACCGAGACAAGAAAATTAAGCATATGCTTTGGTTAATAAATATAAGCAAGTGTATCTTGGAGATAGAAAGGAAACGGATATGAAAAAAATAATGAATTATTTTCCTTCAGTGTGTCTTAAAAAGTTGCTAAAAATTAAGCAGTCGGCACGTTTTGGTGCTGGTGCCAATGATATTTACAAACCATCTCTGTGGAATTTCGACCTTCTTTATTCTTAAAGTATAAAGATACATAGGATGATTCAGAAGCTGAAGTATGATGTTAACCGCTACAAATTAACGGAACTGTACATAGAAAAATAAAATAGATTAGTTAATGCTAGACAGTGGTAGTGCTTAATACAAACGAAAGAAATAATTGTTGCCTTCAAAATTATTTTATTTTATCAAATTCTCCAAAAACAGTTACGGCGTAGTCCTGCCAATGTCATGATCCTTGGTTATTAAAGTGTCCCTTACACGTTTCGCATCTTTGAGAACAAGTCCACCCCTTCGTCACTGAATGTTGCGTATTTTTCCTGGTTTCAACATTTCGTATATAACTCGACAAGATTCTGGTATAAGGCGGTTAAGAGATTGTTGCGACATTACATCTGTAAACTCAAGATCTTGAGATTGTTTCAAAATTACAGTTTTGAACCGTAGATCTTCGTAGTTTCTACTTGTTACTAAAAATCTTAGCATAGCAGTCAGTCTCTCAAGGGGTGAGTTTCTCCTTCTCAAAGCAGTGTCTTGTTTTTGGTTTTTAGATTATTTCAAATAAGGGTCCGTAACCATTCGTTAATAATTACGCCAGTCTCCAGGTTCATGAAGTAATTTCTGAAACAAATTCAGATGAAAGAACCTTTTCCTCTTTAGCAACCATCTTCTAGACCCTTCTTACTTTTTAATATCATCAGACATAGTGAAATAACCACTAAAAGTAATACTTCACCCATGATTTCAATAGAACTGAGTTAACAAAACGGAAGCGTGCGGACGCGAGTTTTTGGTCAGTTTTACCTGACGTCTTGTCTGAACAAATAAAACGTCAGTCAAGACGTTACGTGTAGACCGGCCTTAATGCCTTACATTACGCGTCAAAGCTAGAGAAGCCGTGGCATTGTATTAAAGCAAAGACACTAGCTTCAGTGCAGAATCTCATTACGAAACATCTCAACTCACGCTCCCATCTTATATTCATGTGTTTGATAAATTAGTCTTGTAAATGTAATTAGTTATGACGCCCACATTATATATTAGTAATCAGTAAGTTTATTTAGCACCATAAATGGTATTTTAACGACATTTGCTTTTGAAATCCGTGCTTATGCCAATTTTAACTTTGTGCATTTCTTAGTCATTTATTTTGATGTTCATAATTGAACTCATAACTGTATCACTTAAATTTGATGGTATTTGAAACATTATATCATAGAATAATACTCCATTCTCATGAAAGCAGTGGAACGTTGCCTATTAAGCCAGGGGTGAACATTCACTAAATACTGAAGACGCTCAGAAACCACCCGTGTCGAATACTGAAAAATGTTCAGCCTTTCTGACCTGATACACTGGAGATATACGCTTGTTGTACCGTCGTGTTACTCCCGTGTGTAATCGCGTTTTTGGGAACCCGATATGACAGATCGATTGATAAAGTATATAGAGAATATTGTTTCCTGTTGTGTAAGGCTGAAGACATACTAGAGAGCAAAAGAGCGATGAGAGCAAAGAGAAAAGAACAACGTGCAAGGTGCAAAGAAGTCGTACGCACATACTAGGAAGTTACATCGCGAACTAACACAATGATGGGGGTACATTTCTTCAGATACTATTTTGTCGTCAACGACAATTTAAGTACCTTACGTTTTTGTAGGAGACGAAGCATATTCACTTTTAATGAATATGTAAAGGCCATAAAATAGAACGGATTTTGATACTGAAAAATAATATTCTAATATGCGACATTCGAGAGCAAGGCGACACTGAATGTGCATTCAGTACAATTAATGTCAATAATATTATTAAATGATCTTGTATTTTACACAACATGAATGATTTGGAAGGAATTGAATTTGATGTGAATAATACTTTTTATCACCTCATTTTGAATATCTTGAAGAAACGAGAGAAAATAATAGGACAACTGATTCAGGCAGTGTTGTTAGGAAATCATACAAGATGTTAGTTTGCAACACTAAAATATGACTTTTCAAATAAGAAATACATAAGCATGCTTAAACACATAGAGTAAAAAAAAAAAAAAAATGAACTTTTAATAGCTGACTTCGTCTCTCTAGCCACAACATACTATTGCTTATCTAAGATAAAATTATTTTTAAGCATTTTTCTAATTCCAAAGAGAATTTTTACAATAAACACAACTGAGAAATTGGTCTAAATTCACGTTTGACACATAATAACTACCAACAAACCAGTGATGAGAGCGAAGAGC
The DNA here is from genome assembly GCA_031002005.1 of Vandiemenella viatica. Taxonomy (NCBI): domain Eukaryota; kingdom Metazoa; phylum Arthropoda; class Insecta; order Orthoptera; family Morabidae; genus Vandiemenella; species Vandiemenella viatica. The sequence goes on along the minus strand of CM061921.1, from coordinate 340,142,733 downwards.
AAAACAGTGAAATCAATCAACTCTGAACGCTGTGCATTGTTTCTGTGCTGTGACCACCGTGCACCCCAGTATGTGTGACCATAAGAAATTAATTGTTTGTCTTCGCTCTCATTGCTGCTTTGCGCTCTGCTCCAGTATGTTTTCAGCCTAAAAGTGTGAGTAACCAGTGCTTAAATAATGTTCTTTCTCGTTCGTAACGTAAGCACACGGCTTTTAAAACAAACAGCTCGCGCGTCGATATGGTCAAACGCACCGCGTCACAATTCGTGCCTGGTCGCGTCACAGCAGCCGCGTATAAACCATTTCTTTCAGAATGAAATATAAACCTATGCTGCTAAAACTAATCATTTTCAAAGTAGTCGATAGATAAGTACTATTTTAATAAAACGAATGAAAATTCTTTCTTTTATATTTACATTAGAGGCATGCAGGGGTAGGTACGGTTTGGAATTTGTGAGGTAAGAATAACTCTCCCCATTACCTATTTTAAGTAACATGTCAGCAAAAACACTACTATGTTCTGAAGATAAAAGTACTCTCATGTTAGTTTTGACTTCCAGTTTCGTGGCATACACCAAAACATATCTTATTAAGCGACAGCTGATTTAGTCCCCTATTTTTTATCTCATGATACTGGTAAAACTTGTTCTTATGCTTAAATAAATTTGTATACTTCTATATACTGCTTCTGAATAGAAAGTAAATAAATTAAATAATAACTTTGAACTGAAAAATCAGTTAAATAAGAGCATAATCTTGATCATGAATAGATATAGTGCAGAAAAGCGTGTTTCATAAATATACAGCTTTGTACCGGAGTGATTTCGACACATCAGAATGCCATTTCACAATGTACAAGAGTCTCACTCTCCTTGCTTTACGTATTCTACGCGAACCGGCTGCAAACTGCATGCTTAAAGGAATTTTTTGTACGTTAAACAATGGAGATAATCAAATAGTTTATTTTCATGAAGATGAAATAATTAATGGGAAAAACATTTACACTTTTTCTCAGGTTTATTTTTTACCGCTAATTTTAATCGTAAAGACGCTAATTGCGAGTTTTATTTTATAGATAGATACGTAATCCGAGGTATTGTATAATCGCTAAACACAATGAATGGCGATGACTCGCGGTTTTCCACTACCACGGTTGTTTGTATCGCAACAAAGTACTTGACGCATCATTTTAAAGGAGGAGGAGCTCATTTTGATTAGCTCATTTTGATTAGCTGTTGTTTTTTTCCGTGATGGATTTACATCGAGGTCATCAGATGCTGGAAATTACTGGGGTCAAGGAACAGGAAGGACTTAAGCCAAACCATATAAAATCGAAATCTGAATGGCTGGACGGAGATTTTAAACCTGCGTCCTCACGAATACCAGGTCAGATCGTTACCACTCACCCACCACGATCAATTTCCAGCCAGCCTCTACCCCACCAATGTTATTCTGAGAGCCCTAAAAAACCAGAGCGATTAAAAGCCTATTATAAATAGACAGTTATCATTACGATTGTTTGATGGTTCTTTTGTACATTGCATCCCTTAGCAAACTGCGTCTGGCGAACAAGAAAAAATAACGCATCGTCTATAATAGAGCTGTTACCTACGTTATAACAGTGAGAGCAATATTAACCTCTACATCGTATCACAAATTATGGGGCTCTAAGTATATAACAATACTGAATAAATGTATCTGACATTGGGCATAGAATAGTGTATCGTACCATATCGGCATGCCCAGTCCGACCTTCTTTTTGTATATTTTTTGTACAATAAATCTGATTTTTAATATCTTCACTTGAACAAATTCTATCCTTGAGTAGCGGTGAACATCATAAAATGTACAATGGATTGCCTTTAGGAAAAAATGTTGAAAGCCCCCCACTTACTGCTATAAGGGATACGAGAATGAAAAAGCGTGGTAATATGTTTTATTGCGTTACAACATTGAACATGAAGAGGTGCGATGGGTGACATTCTATATTCACTGCAACAACAACTACAATGACTCCGTTTTTTTTTGGCGGTATGCCTTAATCATATGGGCCAGTAGTCGGCAAACTTTAGAAGTTAAAGAACCAATATTAAAATTAAAGGAGTTGGGAAGAGCTATAGATGTAATTTAATAAATAAATTATTAATATAATTTATTAAATAATCAATTCACCATCACGCATACGGTTGTGTACATAATATATTCATAAATAAATCAAATATAAATAGCAAGCATTTTAATTTATGAGAACAAAGCACTTTCATTTCCTTAAAAAGTTCTATCATACTGCTTGCGTAGCTTGTTTTTAATTTAGAACATAAATTTCTGATTTCTTATTTGGTTTCATGTTGTGAAAAGTTTGTTCACACTGGTAATGCCTGGTCTTTAGAACTCACCGACGTTGCTACTACTGATATTGTCGGTAAAGATGTATGAAAAAAATATAATAAAAGAGCCGCACTAACAACCTCAAAGAGCCGCATGCGGCTCGGGAACCGTGGTTTGCCGACCCCTGATATAGGCTAATGATGGAGTGGTTTCCAGTTTCTGCCACAAAAAATAAACACTTTACTTACACGAGGTAACAGATTTCACGATTCGCATACAAATGTCAAATTAACTTTTTAACTCTCAAACTGGTTTGTTACCTCCTACTTATATTAGAATAGTGAGTTGTTACTCCTCAGATTATTAGCAAGTTTGCTCGTACAGCATAGTAGCAGTGCTTTTAGGATAACATCATTAACGTTTCCATACCTTAGCGATACTAATACCTCCAACATTTGTGAAGACTTTTTGCATGTTGCAAGTAGCACAAAAGTAATAATTAGCTGTACAGATTTATAGAACTAAGCAGAAGGGAAGGTTCTATAACTACGCCGGCAAATCATGTATTAGAGCAGTGGTCCCCAATTAGTAGTAAGCGTACCGCCGGAGGTAAAAAAAAAAAGAAAGAAAAAAGCTACGCAAACATTAGTTTTGGCAAAATATATTTTAAAACAAACGCGCACGTGCGTGTGTGTGTGTGAATTATATTGCCGTTATGCTGTGGTTGTGTGAAGTACTCGAGTGGGATGAACACATTTATTTATTATTTCAGCTATAAGGTATTTCTTGAAGTGGTACTCTGGGAAACCACTGTTAAATGAAGACGCGAACCTAAAAAAAATACTACGTTTCGCCCTGAACGATAGATTAGCAGAACCAGTATAGACTTTAGTAAGAGGTTACATAATGGCTCCCACAATCAGCTGGAGAATGACGGAATTACAAGGCCTGAACAGACTCGTCTGGCCAAATTGCAGTCGTACCAGAGAGGGTTATTAGATTTCAGAAACGAGGTTCCCTTATGGACTTATTTTCTAAGATAAGTTTCTTAAAAGATACATGTCTTATAATAATTGTTGCAAAATCTCCGAAATCGTTGTCAGACCAATTTGTGTAAAGTAAACTTAGTGTAGGGAGCTGCTGTTTGTATTGAATTTCCCTTAAAGTAACAGATGATTAGACAATCATATCTAAGCTATCGTCGTTTTTTTTGATCAAATTACTTTTTCTGTCCTTACGATTCAGATTAGCCTTTACTGACCTGAGATCGGTACACCAATGGCGATGGGGATGGCTTGCGAGCACTGCACGAAGCCCCAGGTGCGCGCGAAGTTGCGCGCCCGGACCCGCTCGTACGTGTACATCTTGAGGGAGTAGTGGTAGCCGCCGCAGAAGATGCCGTAGATCCATGCGAACAGCACGTATCCGTGGTAGCTGCCTCTGACCGCAGTCAGGGCCAGGATGGAGAGTCCGCACATGAAGACTGCGGCCTGACAGAGGTACTGCCGCGCGATGCGACACTCCACGGAGTTACGCACCACCAGCAGACCAAACGCTGCACAGCCCAGCGTCCACGCGAGACCCAGGTAAGTCTGCAGCAACACCGCCGTCTCCCCCAAGCCCTCCTCCTCCACCTGATGAGCCTGCAACATGCACTAAATCACACACTGCGCACTAGACACTACAAAGAATTTTTCATTAAGGAATATTTAATCTATGGTAGGATACTGAGTATTGCTTGTGTCTACGTCTGCTCAAATGTGTCGTGTTTGACGAGTTTTTGAATACGAGAATGTGACCTTCCAAGCTTTTACCTAAGTGACTAAAAATGTTAATCATGATGGCTGGTTCGTAGGTTGGAATGTGGATCGTTATACCTTCCCGTATCCGGCATGGTGGCGCTGTAATATGAACGACTAAACAGCCGAACAGAAAGTTCACTGTTGTGAGTTTTCATAGACAGGTGCATTAACAGAAGAAATGTTTGAGATACAGAAGAAATAATTGGATATTCAGTTCTCGTACTAATAGTCTTCCCTTTTTTTTGCAGTAACTGTAGGGAAGATTTGAGTAAGAAACCTTCCAGATAATTTAACACTACACTTTCTTTCGTAATATACACAATCCTATCCAACAGTATGTGTAATATCAAATACACATATCAATTTTTATCAAAGGTCCACCTATCATCATTTTAATATTCGCCTTTGTTTTGTTATTATCTAAATTTAATTTAAATTTTGTTTATTCATTGTGATACCTCGAAGTAGGCAGCATTCTGTTTAATTCGTTTGATAAATTAAGATCAAAATAAAAATAAATAATTAACACATCTCTAAATTTACAGTAATTTTTGCGCCAACCGTTATATCGCAATTCTCAATAGTTACAGCAAAATTTAGTTTTGAATTTTTGTGATTAACTGGCTCATATAAGAGGATACTCGTACTTAAGTTTAAAAAAATGATAGAGTCAAATATTAAATCTAAAATAAAAGAAGCGATAATTGTTTGGTAATGAAAATATTCTACATTTTTACGTAGGCCTATACGCTGTCTGTATCGTTAAAATGAATATTAATCGAATTGAATGTTTTTTGAAACTTATTTTTTTTATTATTTATTCTGCTAAGCAGTTTGACCGAGGTGTGACAAGGTGTGGTGAATTAAAATATTGGCGGGTGCATCTAGTTTTGGTTATAGGTTTTGGTCGATTTTCTTAATGATTTGGTACGGTCCTAAGTTTCCACTAAAATAATACATTTTACAAAAAAACACTCTAACGCTTGCAAGTTTCACTGACATAAGCAATTAACTTAAGTTTTTTTTTAATTCTTCATTAAAAAAGTCTGCGGACTTCGTATGTGTACCACCTAAATGAAATGAATAATTAAAACGTTACACCCATCTGAGTTACATTTTCTTTCCTCCTATGAGATGTTCCGACAGCCCAGTTAATATGTACTCTTAGAAAACTAATTTTCTTTATTGAAAATTTATGTAATGAATGAATTAAAAAGAGTTAATTGCAAGAAGTAACTTAGGATTAAAGACAAATACATTAAGTAATAATATTCCGTCAAGCCGGAGATACTTTCCCGCGTTTTAGATCTCCAAAGAGAGTGAGTATTTAATTTGATTCACTTAATTTTTTTTTTTTGTAAAAACTTTTATTAAAGAAATCAGTATCAAGTGATTTTTAAATAGAATTGATTATTTGTTTTGCAAAATTATCTTTCAAACGGTTAAGTAAATCGGACACAAAAAGCTCGTTTAAAAAATAAAATTATATCGGCTCGTATAATAATTTGGAAAATTTCTTACAAAAATTATTTTCACAACGTACTATTTGATTCGCGAAATTCTCTATCGAATGACACAAATGAAAACAGTTACCTTCTGAAGTATCAAATTTCGTAAAAAAATAACTCATTTAGTTATTTTGCGAAAACTATAAACTGCTAAAAGATCGCTATTTTTTCTATTGTAAACATAAGAAGGCTACTTATCATTAAATTTTGAAAGACATTTCGGATTGGAGAGGGGGGGGGGGGAGGAGAAGAAAATTTTTGATAGGTTTATGCAAAAACCCCGGACTAATCATGGAATAAAAAAAAAATCTAAACCTGCTGAGAGTCGGAGGGTCCATATAATTCTTCTTCCGTATGATCCCTGACAGATTTTATCATCATCAAATAATAAACATCTAACCCTGCGTAAAAACGCGAAAAACTCTAGGAAGTGTAAAAGGATGCATATTTCATAGAGCGCCTCATATACTTGCACACAGCATAAATTTTCACCCTGACACGGACTTTATGGGCTGCGAATTTCTATGATGCACTCACGAGATAGAAGATCGGCGTATTGATGCCGAATGAGCTAATTCCCGTCGATATGAGCAGGATGCGAACAGTTTTGCTGCGCAACGTGCTGAAGTCGAAGAATGGCGGCCGATCGTCGATCTTGCTCTTGTCCTTGATCTTGCGCTTCTGGTTCTTGAGATGCAGGATGGCCCTGCGTTGAGGGTGGTACAGCGACGCTGACCGGTAAAAGGTCCCCAGGAAGAACGTCACGAATACTGCTCCCGTCACAGCCTGCAGGCCCAGTCGCCAGCCTATGGCACTGCCAACAACAAGTCAGTTAAACACGTGGTAATGCTGTTAATCATAAGAAATATACATAAACTAAGCATGCATACAAGTTGAATGTCCTGTAACAAATATTTTATAAAATCAAACTCTTAAGGGTCAGAGGGGGTGTGTAGATCATCTGTTTTATGTACGTTGTTCCATGGTTTGCTGTTTCATGGCATTACCTGTTAGTAGGTTTATAGGCAAGTAAACACTTTAGAGTTTAATGTAACTCTAATAGTCAGTTTACCGCGTGGAATAGACCTGCCTTCGCCTAGGTAACCAAAAATCCAGAAAGATTTTTTGTTTTAAGCCTCCAAGACATTCCTCTGAATTTGTGAAGAGATGCATTTAGTGGTCAGATGTAATGTAGGGATCTTAGTCTTCACGACAGAATCTGATCCCGTAGATACATAACTGAAGTTGCCTTCTCTCTGTGAATCTCTGCAGGAGGAATACATGGCAAACAGTTTAATTTCTTTAAATGGCAAAGGGTCTCACAGATTCTAAACGATTCTGTAGGTGTTATTTAAGGTAAAATTACATACTAAGGAGTATATTTCCTTCAAGGAGCATTATTATCACCAACTGTTAGAATGGTGGGGTATTTAGAAACTGGGCTGGTTTCTCCTTGTCTTCCCCAGTAGTGGAAGTGTATTTACGTGTTTATTTTCTTGTATGGATAGTTATCGTTTTCAGTATAGTGACTGTAGTGTTTATGAATGAATGTCGGACCATTAAGGCCTACTCTTCCAAAGGACACCTCGGAACCCCCGCATCCGACGGAGGAACCACCATCTACAGTGTCGCATGCCTTCACTCCATACGCACTGCGGAGAGGTTTGGGATTTAACCCAGGATACATTCAGGTGATTAGGAATTGTGATCCACCTCCTCTCTTACCCTGCTGGCCAAGTCATGATGATGAGAAGTTTTTCCACCAACCAGGACTCGAACCTGTAAACCCCGAATGTCAAGCGCCGGGCACCATCGTGGTGTGCAACCACCTACACCAACATGGAGGGTAAAAAGGAACATCATGGCTCGCCCAGCCAGTGCAGGAGCTAGCACGCTGGACTCGCATCGTAAAGGTAGCCGATTCGAATCCGGCCTCATGCAAGGGTGGTTTTTGTTATATGTTGTGCTCATCTTGTACAATAGTTGATACAATGGTTAATAGAAAACAGATTAGCGCTAATTAAATGGTCGCAGAGGCCGAAGACCATATAAAAATTTAAAAATGAATACGATTATAGCCACTAAACTACGAAGTAAATGGTAAATGATAACATTCTGTAGAATTTATTAGGATCACGCATTTTTTAGCTAGGTTAGAAACAGAGGGAACCAGTCAGTAAAAATTTAGGCGAGGCTATCTTTCACACTCACACACACACACACACACACACAGAGAGAGAGAGAGTTGAAATGACTGTACGCAAATACGTCGTTGTAGCCTTTACTGTTTTCCGTTGGTGGTGGCTTTGATTTAATAGTGGAGGTCCTAACGCTTGGATGCCTCTTCATGGTTTCCCCAGACCAAAAACTGGATCATGTAGGGTTTCGTTTGCAGTACTGAATTGGTACTGAGACTCTGTTTCCAATCCTATAGCACTGGACTTGGTGCAACCCGTTTGTATGGACGAGGCTCTGGAGACTGAATGATTCCCGGTATAAGGAGTCACCCACTGCTTGCCAACGACCTCCTAAAGGAGGGCGGAGGAACGAGGAGCGGTTCACGGCACCCTGTTGTTAACGTAACAGAAGTGACCAAATGCATGGGGATTCAGAAGGTACTGCATTAAAGACCCGAAGGGTATCGCGATGGATGTAATACTCTCTTGTTATATATACAATGATGGCTTCTTCCTTGGTAAAATATTCCTGAGGTAAAATAGTCCCTCAGTTGGATCTCTGGGTGGGGACTGCTCAGGTAGGAGTCATCAGAATGGATAGAAACATTCTATGAGTCGGAGTGTGAAATGTTAGAAGTGTAAATCGGGCAGGTAGATTAGAAACCTAAAAAAAGGGAGAGGTGACAGCTTAAGTTAGATGTCGTTGAGATTACTGAGAATAATTGAAAGGATTCACAGAGTTTCTGGGGAACACAGAATAATTAACACAAACGCTTTCAGTGAAGTAACTGTAGTACGATTCATAATAAACAAGAGAATAATTAAATGGATTATTACGAACAGTTTAGTGGCAGCATTATTTTGATGACGATAGAAAGTAAGCCCTCTCCAACCTCTTTAGTACAATTGTATGTACCAACATCGCAGGAAGATGAAGAAGAAATAGAAAAAATATAAGCTGAATTGTACAGTTAAATTCAATATGTGAAGGGGGAAGAAAATCTAATATTCATTGGTGATTGCAAAGCGGTAGTGGGAGAAGGAAAAGTGTGGAACATTGTAGGGAGTTTAGGCCTAGGAAAAAGAAATGAACGAGGAAGCAGGTTGTTAGAATTTGTGAAAAATTTAAAATTGTTTTATCAAGCACGAAGGATATACATCTGGAAACGTCCAGGGAATACCGGTGGATATCAATTAAATTATATCATGGTCATACAGAGATTCTGGAATCAAATTATGTACCAGGAGCTGACATACACTCTGACCACAATCTGATAGTTACGGATTGCCGTCTGAAATTCAAGAGAATAAAGAAGCAATACAAGCAGAACATACTAGAAGTGAATAAATTTAATATGTCTAACACGGGAGAAAAATTTGCAGACATGGTAGACGTGGGTCTAAGAAATAACTCTGAAAGACCTGAGGACGAATGGAATGCATAATAGCAAGAAATAATCATAACGTTAGGCTCTAGGAAACAAGCCGCCCGAAAACTTTGGATCACAGAAGAAACTTTCGAGCTGATGGGTCAGAGGGCAAGGTTCAAAAATACTCAGGATGAAGAAGGAAGACAGCAGTACAAACATTTTAGAAATCGAACAAACAGGAAATGCAAAAAAGCAAAAGAAAAATGGCTCCAAGAAAAGTGTAAAAAAGCATAAAAGGAAATGGTCGTAGGTAAATTAGATATGGGCAAAATTTTGAAGAACTATAGAAAAAATGTAGGTCTATGAACATTAATGCTGCTGGTGGGAAACCTCTTTTAAGCTCAAAAGATAGAGAAAACCGTGTACTGGACAAAAAAGTGGATTTTGACATTGATGACTTAGGAGGTCCTGTTTTAAGGGAAGAATTTGATAGAGCTTTGAAAGATTCGAAATCAAATCGGTAGGTTGGAATTGATGAGACTTATGCGGAAGATTTTAAATGCCTAGGTGAAGAAGGTATACAATGTTTATTCAAACTGACGTCAAACAGTTAGGAAACAGGAAAGATTCCAACTGATTTTTATAAAAATATTATCCTCACACTTTCAAAGAAAGCACAAGCCGACAAATGTGAAAATTACCGCATCTTAAGTCTAACATCACACGCTTCAATACCAACCAGAATAAGACACAAAAGAATTGAAAGAGTAGTGGAAGAGATGGTAGCTGAAGATTTGTTTGGGTTTAGGAAATCAGCACTACAAGAGAAATAGTTCTGGAATTAAGATTAATTCTCGAAGAGCGGATCAAGAAAAACAAACTTCCATGACATTTGTTGATTTAGAAAAAAATGTATCATAATGTTAGGTGGGACAAGATGTTCAATTTTTAAAGTAGACAGATCTAAAATATCTAGATGAAAGAAGACTCCATAATCTATAGATGAATCAAGTGGCTTGAACGAAAGTAGAGAATCATGAGGAGGGACATACATCACTTAAAAGGGTGTAAGGCTAGGTTGTAGTCTGAACGGTAGAAGGATCCTGTAAATATATTTGTTTGCACTACTTTGAATTTAATATAAACGCTTTCACAAATCGAATCGACTTTTTTATCATTACACAGGGAGGTTTTTTTTTTGTTAAGTATGGCTACAAATATACCACCTTGTAACATAACAAACGTCTGTGCCCTGCAATAGCATCTGTGGCAGACGTCGTGTGTTAATGCTATGTTGTCTTGGTATGAGAGAGTGAGTCTTTGACCTCCGTCAGGTGAACGTCTGACGCGGGAACATTTTTCGGTCTAATAGTAGAAATTGTGAAAACCTCGGTGAAGTGGATGATGGAGACTTGTAATATGTGGAACTCACTGGTTTAAATGTAACGCTGTGTTTTCAAGTGACTGTAGAGCGTTAAGAGGACGATAGTGAATGTTGGAGTCTATTTTGTAAGTCAACTTCTCTTATCCCACGAATCTGTGGTTTTCGAAGAAGAAGTCCGATTTCTTGTTGATATATTGTTTGGTGGTGGTGCTTTCCGTCGGTGAGGAGGCAGAGGTTAATGAACTAGAATAAAGTTTCTTTTGGTAGATGTTCACTCTAAACTGTATGTATGACTCTCTCATTTAGTAATCCCGACGAAGAACAACAGTACCTATACCTGGCGACCGCGGCTCAAGTAACCTTTTATTTAATTAATAATTGTTTGTGTTTAATGAGTGACTTTTAATTAAAATCAATAATCAGCCAGAAGGCTTTCAACCTCCAGCTGATTGCAAGTTAACCTTTATGAAAACGTACATGCTATTATTAAAAATCTCTGTCGAATTTATTTCCGACTAAAACCAGCTTTCTGAACCGTTTATAATACCCGTTTCTGTAGTGAGGAGTTTAATTAAAAAAGGTGGACCAAGGTCAGTCTGTTGTATCTACAATTCACACTCGCCTACATGGAAACAGCGGTCAGCTCGGAGTGGTAGGAATGGAGGGGTTGGTTAAGAGTAGGGCCAGGTGATCATGACCTTGAATCGCCAGTTCGGAGTGAACAGAGTGTTGTTCCGTCTGTTTGTTACTACCACTTCGACAGTTAAAGAATAACTTTATAGTAATGAGTTTTCCTCGGCCTATGATTGACAAATGATGGCGAACGTATTTGGGTTGTCTTATGGCGGGTATGAAGGAATCTCTGTGGCTAAGATCGGCACAGAAACACCGTACTCTGAACCAGAGGTCTACGGTCTCTTCTTTCAACGATATTGAAAATTCTTAGCTTTGCCGAAGTCTAGTGACCACTGGTCGCAGAGTTCAACTTTTCAGCCAGCCGTCGCAATTAACAGAGGGTAATCAGAGATCCCAGGAAACAGACATCATTGGTGCCCACATGCACACAATATGCAGTCGACAAATCTGTCCTCTCTATGGTATCCCTCAAAAGTAATTCGGTATATTTTACATCAAACGAATTGACTCTCTCTTACAGCCGTCACACACAGCATTTTTTAACCTGAAAAGGATATTGGTATCTGACACAGACGGCGTAGCCCACCACCAAACCATAACCCACATTGAGACCAAAACAGGCAGGAGCATTGTACTGCGAAACTAACTTTGTATTTCACTATAGATTAAAGCCGTACTGCACTCAAGATACTATTTACTGTGCAGGAGGCCAGCATTCGAATTAAAATTTGAAATAGAACATGAATTTTCAATTCTACATCCTACTTATTTATAGTATTTTTAAGCTTTATTCGCAGTAACAGTTACCAGAACCAGGCCATAAAATAACCCAAGTGGAAAAACAGGGAAGTTTATTAAATAACCAGAGAAATTTTGCACGAAACGTAATTTATTACGAGATATATCAATAATTATCAGGGACTATATCAGTAAGAAGATGACAAAATTATTTTTGTGACAATAATAGTTTTTTAAAATTAAAATAACTAATCGTTATTAATTTTCTTTAAATTATACTTTCATTAGAAACTTTTCCAGGATAAACATGAAGTAGTAGATTGTAATGTGTGTGTGAACCTGATAGCGCCCTTTATGAAGGCGGACATGACGGCAATACCCAGCCCGCTGCCAGACACGATGAATATCTCGACGAGCTCGCGGCGCCGTTTGAAGTACTGCGCCACCATCAGTGTGGAGCAGTCGCGGGTTAGACCAACGCCCACGCCTGCAACATATTCAGTAAACATAAAAATACATGCAAATTTAGGGGAATTATTATTTATTTGGTAGCACACAAGCTAGAACTTTGACGCTGCTGCGAGATGTTTTCCTCTCTTGTAGCTTAGTAATAAATCAACGCGTCTAACATGCTAAATTAGAAATGAAAACGAAGGTATACTTATTTTGAAGCTTGCATTTTCATTAGTCACGAGCTGACCACAACAATTAGTTGATATATAATATCAATACATATATTAAAACTATAGTCGGGAAAACATTTAAGATTTTTTAAAAATAAGTTGAGAGTACTATTGTTAAGGTACAGGAAAGGAACATATATATATATATACAAATTTGAATTTGTGCCTGTTTAAAAATTGGAATGAAATTATTTTTAATGTACAGACCCTGGTCTAATTTTTTATGTGATGACGAAAAACTGAGAAATTTAACAAGTTACTATCATTTTTTCGTTGGATGCGATTCACGCAGAAACTACCAGTAAGATCTGGATGGGGTTTCGATGAATGCACAGTCGTTGGTTCCGCTGGTAAAATGGGGTATGCTTCATTTTGACGTGAAGTGGAAAAGCTGAAGATTTTGATGGTGTGTCGATTAATGTATAGCTTGTGGTGGTGAAATAAGTTATGTTTAATTTTGATGTGAAATCCAAAAACTGATAAATTTAGTATAATTTTTAGTTAAAATTACTGGTCAGATTTTAATAGAATTTCGATAAATGTCTGGCGTAGGCCAGTTTGCAATAGAGTATGCTTTACTTTGATGTGACATCGCAAAGCTGATAAATTTATTATAATTTTTCTCCTAGCGGGATTCACGAAAACACTACTGGTCGATTTTGGTGGGGTTTCGATTAATGTACAGCTTGTAATCCCACGGGTTTAACAGGGTATGTTTCCTTTGCTGTGGCGTCGTAATAGCAATAAATTTAAGATAATGAAACTACTGGTCATATTTTGATTGGGATTCGATTAATGTACAGTCCGTGCTCCCGTGAGTAGCATTAGGTATGTTTTATTTTGATGTGACGTCGAAAATCTAAGAGTCCACAGATTAGTATCCATTTAAAGGAAAGTTACTTCTCACAGTCAAAATGTTTATCGTGATTTCAGCTTGCGAGCGGCATCATAATGTTTGGTGGAATGAAGTTACACTTCCTTGTGGAGCCCCTTCACACATAAAGAATGTGTGATCAGTGACCTACAGGGATGGTGGATCACGTTTGTTACATATTGTCACATATAACCAGCCCTCTTCCGTTCCTTATTAATTCTGATTAGTCATATTTTTAATGTTTTTCATATTTAAATCAACTTTTTTGTTCTATTATGTTATTGCCGGTAGTGTTAGTAATGAAACGTTGTTTGGGTTGCTCGGGGAACTCCTCGTTGTAACAGCTTGTGGGACTCCGGAGATTTCATGTTGTCCGGTGAATATGTGCTCGCTAGCTGTCGCATAGCAACTAGTGTTGCCAACTTAGTGGATTTTCCACTAAAACTGGTGGTTTCGACCCTCTTTTAGTGGAGAAATATTGCTTTTAGTGGCTACTGATTTTTTCTAGTGGTTTTTTCTGTTGGTTCAGGAGAATTCACTTTTAGTTATTGAAAAGTTGATAACTAAAATACTAAGCCACTTATACTTTTCGAAATATATTTCTACCTTATTTCTTTTACTGCGTAGGAAACATTGAAGATGACTGAGATTTTTTTCTCTTTTCACGTTAAAGGGTTCAATAACAACTAATTGAATTGATTATTATCGATTAAGGTTTCTAAGAATATTTGATCGATTTCTTCGTTTATTTTAATTAATAACGTCCATTTAATATAAAAAATGGTCGCTATTCTGTAATTTCATCACCACAGATTTATTGTTTTTAGTCAAATATGAACACTGACTTTGTGATATTCAACTTTACAAATGATTAAACCATTCAAGTTCTACTAAACATGGTGTTTGTGCAGCAATTTTTTTATTTTTATTTTCAACCAATAAAATTAATCGATGAAAATTATTAATAGAAACGTTTGAATAGATAAATATTTTCAACTTTCCCTTACTAGATCAATAACTTTGAAATACCTATTAATGTAATATAGCAAATTGGTACTGAAGAATCGTATCAATCTACTGATGAAGGCATTGAAAAAAATAATTTATCTGAAGAAGATAAGTTATTATAGAATAGCAATTGATTAAATAATTTGTTTATGATTCGTATAATTACTAATTGCATGTTTCTGTACTGGTCATTTATACACAAATTTAATGTGTATTAATTAATAAGAAAGGTAACTGTTTTAACAATATTTAACTTCAAATAATAGGAAGAGTACTTTATAAAGGTTTTGTGTTAATTACTGAAAGTTTAAATAAATCAAAGTCATTAGATCTACGTGTTGTCAAAGTTGTTTGGAAGACAGTGTGTAGGACAACAGACAGGTTATCCCAGAATACATATTTTAATGTCATTCTATATCTTTGAAATGTTAGAGTTCCATGGCCTGTTAGTATTACTCTCTTAAAAGGTTTGCATAGTAACAAGACATACAGATATAACTAGGAGATTAACTAGGTTGTTAGCGCTAAGGAGAACCTGCAAATAAGAAGTCCGATCATGTAATTAAAGTGATGTATTAGGAGTTTATTAAAACTAAGTTAAACTGTGCTGAATATAAAAACTATCAGTTTATTTATTTAGGTTAGCTGCACATTCAGAAAATAAAATAAATAGCTCCACTTCGCAGAAAAACCACGAAGTTATTAAGAAGTATCAAAAAGCACGGAAAATATAAAGTGAAATCTCTTCGGAAATACAATAAGTGGGAGAAGGAATGTTCGCCAATATGCTCGAGGCAGATAAAGGGCCGTCTGTCGGTAGCATCAGGTATTGTTACACGTTATTATTCATTATGTTGGTTTAAGAGTATAGTGTTCAGTGTAACAGTCCACGCGAATGAAGTTACTAGCAACTGCTAGATTCAGATACGAAGTAAATGGAGGGATTATCATAGTAAAAATCAATTCATAGTGACATAGATGAGTCAGCATTTGATCGACGTGTGACAAGTGCTGGCACACAGTTTTGACTTCGTCCTTTAAAAGTAGAGTTTGTTACATCTGACGTTCCGTCAATCGTAATGGTTAAAGGCAGTACTGTTGTTGAAGATACAACGATAGGACCATTTGATTGAATCTGTACCTTGCGGCACCTGTGATAAGGCATCTTGATTTTTTACTAATGTTGGTGTCATTCAGCCACTTTTGATCGATAGTTTACTGTTGTTGTGGCAGAACTCAGTACTATCGTCGTAGATATACGATAGAAACCATTTCACTAGTTCCCTTCTTAGAGGCTTGTTCCACGTTACTTTTGATACCAGTTTTGACTGATGATGGAGGTGTTATTTTGTTACTATATGTACTGTAAAATGAAATTAAGCAAAGTAAAACTTGAACTGGTGGCTGTATTTTGTTTTAATTTTTATCCCTGAGGCACCAACTTTCTTAATAATTGAACTGTTGAAAACAAACATGCTAAATATTAAAGCTGGTGAGATTTTCGCTTGGGTGATGAAGTACAGCGTGCCACCGAGGAAAAGGGTCTAACGGAATAAGACAGTGCAAAGTGCCCCTGGCCCATCCCGTTCATGGGGCACACCAGTTCATAGATCTTGGTTAGCATAGCCTTCGGACCGATTTTTATTTCAATGCCGCCACTCTAGGGGGCGCTACGGAGGTGAATGTGCCATTGGGGCCTAAATGCACAACTCGTGAAATCAATGCGGGAAAATTCTGAAAAAAAATCAGGGACGTGCACATTGATACAGGAAATATCTAGTATTTTTGTGAAATTTTTTGGCGCATTTTACAATTTTTTATCGCAATTTATTTATATCGAGTTCCTAGTAAACAAAGACATTTCCTTGAGTGACAACGTTTAGATTTTTACTGTAAAATCATCTATGGGCACTATATCTACGGTTCAGATTTCAGACCTGTCCGAGTGGTGCAACATAGCGAAAAAGATAAAAACTGAATTTGATGCCATCGGGTTGCCTACCACACAGGCGCCCTTACGATGGGTACGCACGTCATAATTATAGTTGTGAGACGGGTGCTGAAATATTATTTTGTGGATTTCTAAGTTGTTTGTTTGTCAAATGAAAGGAGCGGCTTACAGGATTAATAGAAACTACTAAATAATCCACGAAAAAGAAGAACTTAATATATTTTTCAGGCATTTCTTGTTAAGAAAACCTTTTTTCAGTGCAAAAGCACCCAAAACAAAAATCACAGGGAGTAACAACATTTTTACACTCCCTTAAGTTTAATGTTCGTTGCTATCACAGGATTTGCATGAACCTGCTTAGAACTTGAGACGGTCGAACAATTTTGGATAAGTATCGAGCATTTGAAAGGTAATAAATTACCGCAGCTACATGAGAGCAGCATCCTATCGTTCTGCTACCGTTAGCGCATTCGCAGTAGTGTCGCTTCATACCCGCGTAACCTGTGGAGTTCGGCTAATAATCGATATAGGATCTGTACGTCTTGGCGTTATCGAACTTCGAATTTGGCGATGTTGCCTTTCTCTTTTAAATAGCGGAGATTGATTGCGCTATCATCGTTTTACATTTCTGCCAAATATGAAACGGCCTGAGACAATCGAAGACGGCTTGATTAGGAACAGCGTCGCAGTGACCATGCGCATTTCTCAGGAATAAACAAGGATCGCAAAGCATTAGACAACACAGGGCAACTCCTTAGTGAGTCCGGGCCTCGGGCACGGGTGGTTTTAATGTGTTGTGTTCGTCTTGTGTTGTCCTCACTGTAGTGTCCATAATATCTTAGTGAATTTTTGATACAGCAGTTGCAACGTAAACAAATTGGAGCTGGCTAAATGGTCGAAAAGACCGAAGGCCATATTGAAAAATTCCTCAGTATAGGTGGTTTCAAGGTGACGTCACAAGAGCTGTTGCAGCCATTCTGTCGCATCTTCATTTCGCTGCGCTGGCACTAGTGAATTGGGCAGCGGACAGAGTTCAGTTCGGCTTAGTAGTTTTGCTTATCTCGGCGAAGTTGCCAGCTCTAGCTTCGACGATCACCAATCAGTCCGTTATGAAATAGTTACCGTCATGGCGGCCACCACACTATGCCAAGCCCTCGTAAAACACTTAAGGTCGCCCGTCTTGAGCGCCTTTAAGTTAGGCAACCCGATGGCATCAAATTCAGTTTTTATCTTTTTCGCTATGTTGCACCACTCGGACAGGTCTGAAATCTGAACCGTAGATATAGTGCCCATAGATGATTTTACAGTAAAAATCTAAACGTTGTCACTCAAGGAAATGTCTTTGTTTATCGGCATTGAAATAAAAATTGGTCTGAAGGCTATGCTAACCAAGATCTATGAACTGGTATGCCCCACGAACGGGATGGGCCAGGGGCACTTTTCACTGTCTTATTCCGCTAGACCCTTTCATGAAATGTTGGCAAACTTGTAGTTTAGTGAATAGCTATTACAAAGAATAAGTTCTTATCGAAACTGCACAAATCTTTGGGCTCAGTATGTCTTGCTAGCTCATTTGTGAGATTGTCTGAAATTCTTTAATTCTTTTTTGTGAACATCCGGAAGTGGATTTCTACGGAGGACAGACGAGTTTACTGAACTTGTATGGTATTATTTCGGCTATAATTTTCCTTGTTACCCGCTACAATCATTTACAAATGTTGGACAGTGTCTGCAGTACATGGTTTCTGTTTTTCTAGTTGACCACTCGGGCATTAAAAGAAAATAGTATCAGAAAGTTTTTGTCTAATGTAGAAACAGGTAATTAGTCTGGCTAATCATATTTTTTTCAGTGTATTTAACTACTCATTACTAGAATCTTGATAAATGTTCAGCGCCATGTACAATACATCTGATGTGTTACACCAGTAGTAGTCAACCTTGTCCCTACCACCCATACTAGGAGTTCCGGCTTTCATGGTGGGCGGTAAGGGTTTTTTCCGATACTAAAACACTTCTTTTTTAAAAAATTTAATTAACTTTTGAAAAAATTCTTAAGAGATTTATTGATATCAATTTGCAGCTTCAAGGAGCTGATACTCATAAGTCGCCAAAGTATTGTATCATTATTTTTTGATCAACTTGGACTACTGCGTCCACTGAAGAGAGTATTTCATCAGTTTTTTGAATTGTCACCTATAAAAGATAATATAACTCCAGAGAATATTGACAGATTCAGTAGCCACATCAAAAAACTTAATAGGACAAGGAAACAAGATATGAAGATATTTTGAAATTGAAATTGTATGACTGAATGAAAAATCATTTTATCACAAATATTGAAAAGGCTGATACAACTTGCCAAGAAGAACTCTTAATAATTACATTTGATGAAGAAATTAAACAAAAATTCGATATTGGTAGATATGAAAACTGGTGTCAAAAAAAAGAAAAAAATGAATCTGTTATATCCAGATATGTGGAAAATAACACTCAGATCACTGATACCTTTCCCTACTTCATATATTGTGTAATCAGGCTTTAGTGCTGTTATTAATATTTTGAGCAAAGAAAGAAACCGCCTGAATATTTCCGAAAGAGGATAACTTCCCTTATTCCTTAAAAGAATTGAGCCAGCATTTAGTTTGGTACCAGCGTTCTCAGGGATCTTATTAATTAATTAAATGTAATTTTACCAAATTTAATGCTTCTGTGTATGCAAAGTATAAATAAAATGCTAGATCTAATTACAGCAAGTGGTTTTATAAAGATTTATTCTGCCAAACTAAGCGAAAGTCCGACATAAAGTATTTGGTAATTAATTTTTATTAAATGCTTCAACTTGCTGTAGCTCTGCCTTATAAATTTTATGAAGTAAAATTTCTTCCCTACCTTATAAATCACCATTACTGTGGAATATGTGGGTGGTTAGAAGATTTTACTACTAACAGAGATACAAAAATGGGAGGTAGGCAAATAAGGTTGACTACTCATGTATTATACGATCCCATCACGAACTAACGTTCCGGCATGCATTAGACGGTGCTCCAATGAAATTTTCTACGTTCGTCTTGTTATTAGGGTGGGAAACACCAACTTAAGTAAATAAAATTCGAAAATTCCGTTCTAGTTAGTAATTATACCAAATAACCGAAACATTTCTCATAATACTTGAATTCGTATGTTCAATAAATTCATGGAATATGGAGGAGATTCTTACCCAACTGTAATGGCCGGGAATGAAATATACAAACAAGCGACCGCAAATAAAATGAAATAGTTCAGTTTGTATATATTACAACAAAATTTGTGGCATGTGGAGGAGGTTTTGGCCCAAATGTCGCATACCAGGGTATGATATATATCAGTGGTGCATTCTTCTCAAAATAACAACCGAACAATTACCAAACCACTTGGGAGCATAACGTAATTTTAGCATTGGTCTATCACGCTATTCAAAAGTTCTCGGGTACTCGAAATTGTCATTAACCTCCTACGCAGAGTAACTCACCACTTTCTCTCAGTGTCAGACATGTTTACAGTGAGGAAAACTATCTGAGGCATGGGGATGTGTCCTGCTCACTGATTGTCAATTTACTTACACTGATTTCCAAAACACCGGTTCATCAAATTATAACAAATTTGTATTCTTCCCAGAGAGTCGTTTAGCTTAACAATATTTGTAAGTAATTATATGACACGTTCCGTTTTTTATAACATCCCTTACTTAGTTTCAAACAGTGAAATATGGACCTACTAGTTTTAACGCCCGTAAAAAAACGACGAGTATCATCTAAGATGGCAGTAGGAATTTATTCTGGAAAAGCTTGTAGTGAAAAACGAACAACGATAATTTTAATGATATTTTTCGTGATATCAGTATCTTTCTCTGGTTAGATTATCGGAGTATTTGGCTAGGATTATTTAAAATAAATGCATGTTACTTTAAATGCAGAAAGTATAATTTCAAAAACGGATAACTGTTATTTATTTGACTGATACAGTTCGCTATTACGTACTTTTCGTGTAAACTTTCTCTGAGTTTTTAATAAACTTCATTGTTTCTTATCTTCTGCCAAAAAATTCTTAGGTTATGTTTTAACCTAGTTCTTATAACTGATACCGATAATATAGGGTCAACAAGGAGTACCCTTCTACTTACATGAATTTCTGCATCTGGTTGTCGTAAATAAAAGCAACATGTAAATTTTAACGAACGTACGATTGTGACTTTGAAACGTATGATTGCCTGGATTTTTTTTTAATCCGTGCTCTTCGTATTGTAATGTCCTACAGAGCACGTCGGCTCACTGGCGCGGAGGTGCGCTGCCCGACACTGTGTGTATCTGAGGGCCAGTCGATGATAGAAGGCAGACGCCTGTCCCCAGAGACATGTTTGGTTTGGCGCAGGGGCGCGGGACACAGACCACCCTCTCTTCTCGCGATATTTTTGTTTTTTTCTGGAGGGCTTGCCGTATGTGATAGTGTGTGGGACAGCCAGAGGATGGAGGGGATGGCATCTACTCCTCCGAGGTGTTTCTTTTGCGATGTTCTATGTCGTGGGAAGATGGGAGAACGTTGCTGGACGCCCGAGAGCAAGGTTGTGGGCAGTGGCTGCTGCTACAAGTGATAAACGGAGGTAGCTGTGTGTATCAGCCGCCTACGCCGACGCCGCCGCCGCCGACCAGTGTCCTGCCGGGTAATGTGTACCGCCTGCTGATATAGAGACATTCTGCAACATCTCAAAACCCTGGAAACTGCCCTGAGTGATTCATGCCAGAATTAAAGAGCTATTAGCCTGGGTGCCTATCATATGTTTGCCATACATTTGTGATCTTTAAATGACAACAATTTTGTCTTAATGAATAAATTCAAATTTCTTTTAATGTGAACCCATTTCTTTTGTGTGATCCCCTGAGAATTGTCATGTGAAAAGCCCATCATAAATATTATTGAATTAAAATAAATTAACTTTTGCAAGCTGGCACCCTACAAGGTGTCTTTCAAATCAAAATAATACCCCGGCCAACGAGATATTATAACATGGCGCTCCAACCTGTGGCCTGACTGTTTGAGATGTTGCAAACGTTTCGTTTTAGCGAGTAGAACTCTCTATGTGTTTTTCAGCATTTTTGCGGTGTGGCAGTGATAGCAGAGGTCCAGCATATACAATGTATAATGATAAGATCGATTATTTGTAATATTGTTATTTGCAACAGCGGAAGACTCCTGTGGGCATCCCGAGCAAGGTGATTATCTGTTCATGTGTGTGATATTGAACCGCTGTTTGTTGATCTTTCATGGGTTGTCGATGTATGAAAAAAATACGACGTTGCATAAATTGTTGGTCAATGGTGGAGGAAGATGTGAAGTGATGGTCTTTGGTTATGTTCGAGTTGTCCTTTTGTATGTAATTTTTTGTTGGTTTTGATGGTTATTGTGGTGTTGGAAAAGGTTTGGAGACTGGGGAGGTAAGATTTTCAAAGCATCTCAGCGTCGAAAATTGTGCTTGTTTTTGCCTGTCTTCTGTGATGAGTATGGTTTTTTATAAATTTTTCTTGCTTGTCGTGCTTTTAGAATGCCCCTATGCTCTGCACAAGTGAGTTTTGTGCGTTTTAGCGTTCATTCCATCAATAATTGTGCGTTTGAGAATTTGTGGATGCTTCCCGTGGAGGTACCGGTATAAATATTGAATTGTGGGAGGAGAAGTGTGGTGAAATATTTATTTTACGAAGTTTCAAAAGTTTGGGTGCTTTTGAGTGGATGAAACTGAGGTCCGGAAAATCTACCGGGATGGCACAAAGTCACAGTCCGTCAGAGCCAAAGGAGCAGGATTTCGCGATGGAAGAAAATCGCGGCCAGTTAATTGATAGCGCCGTGGTTGGAAATGTTGATCGAAGCATTCAGGAGACGGCCACTGGGGAAGGCACTGCTAGTTATCTTCCGATTTCAGAAACTAACGATCATTTCGTGCCGCTGTCGCAAAACCAGACTAGCGAAATTATGATGCCTCAGAATATCTTGCAGTTTATGCAACAGCTGATGGGGCCCATTAACGAAAGGTTAACATCCCTAACTGAAAGTTTGAGCTTGGTTAGTGAACAACAGAGAAACACGAATGAACAACATAGGAAAACCAATGAACAGTTGTCGGCGCTCAGGGAGGAACTGACGGCCGCGATGGAAAAAGGGATAGGCGAAATTAAAGAGTCTGTGCAATCGCTGGAAATGGTGCAGAAAACGTTAAGCAGTGGTGTTAACAGCACTAAGGAGCAGGTGTTGGATGTACAAAGACGCGCGTCGGAAATAGGTCAAGAGACAGAAGGACGGAGTAACTTGCTGGAAACGAGTGTCGTGGAAATTGAGAGGAGCCACAGTGCGGATTTGACCCAACTTGGAGAAGAGGTGATTCAGATTCGGGTTGCAAAGCTGAAAGCAGAGCGCTACGGTCTCGGTGAAACGCATGAGAGCTTTTCGATTGAACAGACAAATAAACAGCGGGACATCCATGTGTCGGCGTGTTCGGAATCGGTAAAAACGGACAGACAGACCAAACCATCGAGAATGCCAACTGTCGGACATGAAAGACGAGACCTGCGATATTTGT
This sequence comes from Vandiemenella viatica, assembly GCA_031002005.1. Taxonomy (NCBI): domain Eukaryota; kingdom Metazoa; phylum Arthropoda; class Insecta; order Orthoptera; family Morabidae; genus Vandiemenella; species Vandiemenella viatica. The sequence continues at coordinate 340,119,670 of CM061921.1, read as the reverse complement.
GCATATTTGGACAGGCGGGAACAAATGCCGAACATCTGTTCCAGGCCGAAGGCCTCAAGAGAGTGCCAGGCGGCGAGCGATGTTTTCCGAACGCATGCTACCCTCTGAGCAGGACGCTTTTTTGTGACTGTGTGAGCGAAAAGCAGCTGGGGTGCGATTATGAGCCGTATGTGGGAGGTTTCGAAGAGAGAGATTGTGGTGGAGAACTGAGAGGCGAAATTAGTGCTAACTTCATGCACAGTCAATCAGTGTACTTTGCTGAGAGGAAAGATTTTGCTGAGAATTTCCGAAACACAAACGCCAGCGATAAGTATGAGTTTTGGATGTGCGTAGTACACGGAAGGCTCAAAACGGAAGCTAACTAGGCTTAGCCCCTACGCGAAAAAAAAAAGAGACTTGGTTTGGACCGCAGACATACCCAAGGATATGAAGTGGAGAATAATTATGGTAATAAATAAGTATAATGTTAGTGTCATATAGTGGATAGTATGCAGAAGTGTGTTAGCGAAGGAAGAAAAAAATGCGATTCTCCCCAATGGACGGAGAGTAAATTCTGGTAGCATCTGAGAGTTGCGAGAGGAGGGAATTTTGGTTGTAATCGAAAATTACCTGAGCCATAAAAACAGTTGAATTGCTTTGGTACATGGGATGGAATTGAAGAACAGTCACTGCGTGCGGAGAATGCTACGATGCGATGATTGTCAGGCGAAAAGGAAATTGTTTTTAGCGGTTGTGGGAGTGATCATGAGATGGTACGCCATTTTTCATTGTGTAGTCTTGCGAGAAAGTTGCTGAGTACGTGGTGGATCGATTTTCCCGAGATTTGAAAGTTGTTGGTGAAAATATTGACGTTGGGCGAGTTGAAAAAAGGAAGGTATTTTTGAGAGATGGTTATAGCCAGAGCGGCACTGATGTATGAAGAGCACTTAGATTGAAGAAAAGGAGTCGATGGATGAGTCCCAAGTTGTATTTGCATTTTCCTCGTGCGAAGGACAAGGGTTTAAGGTGAAGAGACAACGGACGTGCATGGATTGGAAGGTTTCAGACGTTCCTTTTGGCAACGGATAGAAGGCCAAGGACGCATGAGCATAAGCAGTCCGGTTGTCGTTTAATTAATATGGTGATAGCAGGTCGTGGAAGTTTCATATGAGGGACAAGGTAATTATTCCCTGGGGCTCCGTTAATTTGTGCTTGAGGTGGTGGAAGTGTGCCGAGTCTGGTATAACGATGTTTTGTACACTCTGGATTTTTTCATAATAGCGGGAAGCGGGAATAATGTGGTTCCACCAAGTCAAACCAGCATCACGTTTCTCCAGCGGATATTTCGTTCACTGACATCACTCCTTTGTTTTGAGAGTCGTCTGTTAGCAAAGTAATTTTGCCGTTCGAAAGAGATAATTCATGATAGGTGAGAGTATAGGGAAATGCAAATCCCAGATACAGATTGTCGTTGAATACTGCACATTAGTGAAGGTATTCTTACTTGTGTCTAAGCGGAGTTACTTCTTCAGAATTTGAGAATTTTTAGAGATAATTGTGATTTTGTAAGGTAGGGAATGAAGTTTGATTTTCAAGTGGAGTATTTCTTGCGGCGCCAGACATGACGCGAGATTTTAATTTAGATGAGGATAGCTGCGAGTTGTACATTGTTAAAGTTTTCCCGTGCGATTTCTCCAAGAATAGTTTTTCCTCTCGGTGTTAGATATGGCGCAAGGTATTTGATACGGCGACGAACTTCTTATGATTATGTACGCATTATTCAGTGCGAAAGCGAATTTTAAAGTGTCTTTTTACGATAGGTTAATGAGGCTGTAGATTTGGTAGAATACTAGTAGTTTACTTTCTTAGAGTAAGGGATATGGAATAGGTCGGTGAACCATGGCTTTCGAATTAGGAGCCGAAGCATAAGAGTGTGGGTTGTTTTGAAACTGGGAGTGTCAGCTGAGGCAGAGGGTGTCCTTGACTTCACCGGGGTGCAGGGACCTGGGCTCCATCTGGTTGGAGGCAGGCGTCTTACCATCTGCGTAAAGGTGGCTGTTTGTTATGAAGTCGGTTCTGCTCTACAGGGAAGCGTTGTGACTGTAAATTCTGTTAGTTACAAGGAGTGTGAACGTGTGAAGAGAATATGCCGTCACCTCATAGGCTTAGTTATTGTCAGATAAAGTTTGAAGATTTTAAGTTTTTATGGATATTGAAGGCTGTATTTCGGGTTATAAGTAGTCTGTTAGGAAAATGGTCGTTTAGTTTAGGATTTTTAATCATTACTGGGTGGCCCTGGTTCATTGCTCACTTATTTTCGGACACAATGGTTTTCTCTGTTTGGTTATATGGGCATTGTGGACGATAAAGATTTGCCTTTATGTCATGGCTTTGTGTTTTTTATTATATTAATCCTTCTGCATTTTTGCACTCTCATTTGTAATTTTGTTAACAGAGAATACAGGAAGGATGATTTGTGAGGCCAGAATCTGGTAGAATCTTTTTTTTGAGCCACTGTGTGCTGTTATTTTATATGTATTGTATTGTTAATGTAATATCTGTAACCATCAGAAAGGCTGGACAACGGCACAACGATGTATTTTCTGAGACCATAGTTTCTTAGGATTAAGTATTTTTCTGAACACTGTGTGTTATTGTTTAGATGTTGTGTACTGTTTAAGTTGTATCTGTAGCCATAAGATAGGCTGGACCCAACTGGTATCATTTACGCCATGCCCATTGTAATGAATGTCACGGAGAGAGTTTCATGCTCGTAGCGGAGCGCAGTGTAAGATTGAGCAGTCGCAGCAGTGGTTGTTGACCAAGGAGACAATCCGCATGACTTTTCAGCAGAGGGAAGTGTCGAAATGGGTGGTTTTATCAAGGTATTGTATGAATTGGGCAAACGATAGGTTGAAGAGACAGTTCTGGCTAAAGAGCGTGAGGATGAAATGTTTCGGGACAAAGTGAGAGGACATGTCACATGGACCGAATGAAAAATTTGAACTTTAAATAGGAAATTTCAAATTTTGTGGAGGTGGCAGTTGAAAGTTGTAATGTCCTACAGAGCACGTCGGCTCACTGGCGCGGAGGTGCGCTGCCCGACACTGTGTGTATCTGAGGGCCAGTCGATGATAGAAGGCAGACGCCTGTCCCCAGAGACATGTTTGGTTTGGCGCAGGGGCGCGGGACACAGACCGCCCTCTCTTCTCGCGATATTTTTGTTTTTTTCTGGAGGACTTGCCGTATGTGATAGTGTGTGGGACAGCCAGAGGATGGAGGGGATGGCATCTACTCCTCCGAGGTGTTTCTTTTGCGATGTTCTATGTCGTGGGAAGATGGGAGAACGTTGCTGGACGCCCGAGAGCAAGGTTGTGGGCAGTGGCTGCTGCTACAAGTGATAAACGGAGGTAGCTGTGTGTATCAGCCGCCTACGCCGACGCCGCCGCCGCCGACCAGTGTCCTGCCGGGTAATGTGTACCGCCTGCTGATATAGAGACATTCTGCAACATCTCAAAACCCTGGAAACTGCCCTGAGTGATTCATGCCAGAATTAAAGAGCTATTAGCCTGGGTGCCTATCATATGTTTGCCATACATTTGTGATCTTTAAATGACAACAATTTTGTCTTAATGAATAAATTCAAATTTCTTTTAATGTGAACCCATTTCTTTTGTGTGATCCCCTGAGAATTGTCATGTGAAAAGCCCATCATAAATATTATTGAATTAAAATAAATTAACTTTTGCAAGCTGGCACCCTACAAGGTCTTTCAAATCAAAACTAATACCCCGGCCAACATGAGATATTATAGTATGTTTGTGCAGTTACTTCCACAACAGACAATGTACCTTTTATCTGGCATCGCAATTATACTTTCTTTCAACACTATAAGTGCAAGAAAAATTAAATTCAATTATTTACTTGAAATTTACACTTCCTTTTAACATTATAAGCGCAAATTATTGAATTGAATATTGCTGTTTATACAAGCAGCGCTGTTGTGGCAGGCAGTAAAGTAACACTTCGGCCACTATCGAGACTCGCCGAAGTTTGCCGAGCCATCGAGGTGAGCGCGCAATCTTCAGACAACGCATTTTATTAAAGACGATGATTTACAGACAAACCATGAGTGTCTGACTTGAGGAGAATGCGGTATTTAACATTGATACCGTGTAACACTCCTAAATTAAATACTGAATTTTGACATACCATCTTTTCTGTAATAAGCAGAAAGACTTAGAAACCACCGTGAAGTGAGGAGAGAGAGGAACAAGAAAAATCCTACGGTAGTTGGATAAGGAAGTGTTTTTCGATGTGACTTAAACTCTGGATCGTTTTTCTACACCAATACGAGACTGATCAATGAAGAAGATGTATGATGCTATCATAATTAGGCCGTAGAAACGATAAAGTGATCTTGAGGACATTTATACAATTGTTGATATCGAAATGGGGAAATGTTATTTTAATAAAGCAGCAAAGAATTTTTTGCAAAACTGAAACGCAAACAGAAGAAATATTAGTGCCATAACTTATCCCTACATTTAATTCTTGACGTTAAGTGGTTAAACTGGCTAAAACAAGTTCAGAGTGCTGACATGAAACAGTCAGATATTTACGAAAATGTTAAATTTTATACGTAATAACTTCTACCCGTCTCTCAATTCGTGAAAGTAAGTTATTTTTGGCACCGAAACCACAGGACATCTTTTGCAGTGTGTGTACACGAATCACAGAAAACAATCCAGAAAAAATTGACGATTTGAGAAATTTGTGACATCAGTTGGGAACACAGTTGTTCTTTTATAGGAATCATCGTCTTGAGGTTTGAAATGACAGATCTTGTTTTTTTTTTTTAAATAAAAATGTTGTAGCTTGTCAGTGCCAGTGTCGTCAACACCCAATAATATTTTTGTTTGTTAGGGTTTTATGGATTGTCGATGACGAGGTCGTGAGAGCAAGGCGAGGTCTGTGGGCAAGGAACGGAAATGAAATAACCCGTAGCCTTGATAGAGGAACAATCACCCAATGTACACCTAGGGGAGCATGCATAAACTACGTGGTTCCGTCTGTGGGGGAGGGGGGGGAAGGGGTTGGCTGGAATCGCTGGGCTACGTGAGTGGGGGTGGGGTGGGGGGAGGGGGCTTCCGAACTAGGCCACGTATCTTTTCATTCATATTATTTGTCACAGTTAAAATGAGGTTCAGAACACACAACAGCATGTAAATATTTATTTCCGTCATTTAATTTTCTCCGTATGTAATTTACGATAGTCTGACAAGAGAAAAACTGTAAATAACGTCTTCTGGAATCAGTAGGGAAAAAAGTTACGTGCAACGTGGGTAGGGGGGGGGGATAGAGACAAAAGCCACGTCGGACTACGTGGGGGGGGGGTGGTTGACAGGAGGCCAAAATGGAACTACGTGGTTTATGGACGCTCCTCTAGTGATTTCGGAAAACCACCGAAATTTCGTTCACCGTGGTGGGCACCAAACCCACGCCCTTCAGAATGCCAAGACAGATCGTTAGCTATTCATTCATGAGACTGGGCACAACATTCAAGTTGTACAACTGTTTAGCTTGGAAACGATGTATACTGTCCATGAAGTGACACTACATGAAATCCAGTATCGGCGCCGCTTGTTTGATAGTGACTGTTTAATGACCAGACACATCTGAAGTGTAGATAATGTTATACTGAGTTATGGTCAAACGGTAGCCTAACTTCTACTGGAATTTTTAAATGCAGAAACCAGAATCTGCTTCACGATAAAATGTTCACAGCCAAAAGGAGACTGGAAATGCGTCTGGCACCTAATCTATTTAATCAATCGCGCGACAATGGTGGAAATCTTCTGCAAGATGCTGGTATATTTCTAGTAGCGTGACGACCGCGTCTCGGAGGACCATTCGATTGGCTCCTTAATATGCGTGGGTGGTCTGAAAAGTTGTCAGCCCCAACCAGAGATTATTCTCTGTTGTAATAATAAACTTATTTATAGGCTGCTGTAAAATATCTTCTACCTGTTATTGTAGACAGTGATGATCACATAATGTTAGTAAAGTTTCGTGTTTCTTAGTTTGCATGATGCCATGTTATAAAAGCCTTTTGGACTTCGTCTTATTTCTTTCCAGTTTCTTCATATGAATTCTTTGAAGTTCATTAGACGAATAATAAAATTCGAGAGTGTATGATGTTGCCTTCTTTCTGCAGACTTTACGCCTCGTCGACTTTGTTGTCATTGTATGCGGGATAGGATGGAGGGGGGGGGGGACAAGGGATGCAAAGAAATTCGGCCATAGTCTTTTGTAGAAACCAGTTAGTTATTAGACTGGATTGATTTGGAGAAGCCATGGAAAGCCTAAATCTGGATGGCTAAACGTGTATTTTAACCCATGTTGCCTATCGTAATTATGTAAACTCTCCACAGTGTTTTAAATGTAATTACGGTTATTGCCATATCATTGTATATATCACATCAGTCTTAGGATATTGCCAATGAATAACGTGTAAATAGCCGAACAATAAGATAAAGGTTATCTGGAGTACACTTACAAAATATTGCAACGTAGAACATTCAGCGGTTCATTGCATGAAAACGAATGTATGCAGAAGAAATTGCAGAAGAAAGATAGCATTGCTTTGGGATTAAGCGTCACAAAGGAGAGGCGCAATCGCAGCGACAACGTGCCTACTTGTTATTCTGACGTCTTGGACTGGGAACAACCGTCCATTCATACAGATCGATAGAGCGAATGTAAACAAGCTGAAAGGGTGGGTCGGCTTGCTCCGAGGCGACGTGCACTGATGCACCAACGAAAAAATATAATACTGCTTTTAGTGGAGTCATGCAATGGAAAACTTTATCCTTGTAATCTATTATGAGAAATTATAGTATATTTCAGTAACTTTTATAAAAATTAAAATTAATATTCCTTTCACGAATGTTGCATGAGTATCTTATATACTAAATTATTTTAAGAACATACCAATGAGGAAGAGCTGTGTTAATGTTCTGATATAGAGAGTGATTGATGATATTAATGGCCATAAA
>CM061921.1:339969599-340111633 GCA_031002005.1 Vandiemenella viatica | reverse complement strand
TACTGATGTAATTGTAACGAGGCTGGCATTGGAGTGCAAACATATACTTTGACTTCATACTCAACACATTTGTTCACAATAATACGTTCTTTAAGTGACAATGGTATTTACTGTTTCCCCTGGAGTATAGATGTCAAGGGAATGCCTCGTTCATTTGAATTCTTACCCTGGTGTTATGCGACGTGTAACTTTTCTTTCTCAGAGTAATATGCGTCACAGCAGAACGTGACTGACATCGACAACGGCAATATTGCACATGGTCTCTCGACAGCTACATCATTAAACATGGAAGCTGGTGTCCGTATGTTACAAGACTCCTTCCCAGAATATAACAATGCCAAATACCAAGTAATTTAAAATTAGTTTGAATAGTAAAAGTACTTATTTCAACGAAAAATGCGCCGTTTTCGGTGCTGTGGTTAAATTTTGCTTTGCCTAATTTCTTTGTTTGTTCATCGTGTCTTTTAATAAAAGGAAAATAAAAGAAACATATAGAATTACGTGTTACTCGCCCGTTCAAAATAAAACATTTTCAGTTTGAGTGCTACTCAGGATAGCGGGATAGTTTTTTTTATTGTTTCTGTTTCTATCCGTGTATTCTCTTTTACCATGCAGTGTTATTAGATTGTTCATGAACACACTACTGACCATTTTCTTTCGTACCCAATGTTCATGAAATAATTACTTTTCATTATTACTTTTTCTTGCTACTTCGATAACATTTCTTATCCTTGCGGGAAGTGAATATAATAATTTTATTTGTATAACAGAATATTCGACATCTTAATTTTGTTTTCCCTCTACGCCCATCCTTCAGAAATATCCTGTTCACTCCGAACTGGCGGATCAAACTCATATTCCCCTGGCACCACCCTACAACTAACTATTCATTCAGTTCTTACCTCTCCGATCTGACCGCTGTATCCATGTAAGCGCGTGCCCAATCTCTCCTTCGCATGTAGGGATAAGGGAGAGTGCATACACCACGTAGCTCCATTTTGGCCTCCTGTGAACCCCCCCCCCCCCACCACGTAGCCCTACGTGGCTTTTGCCTCTACCGCCCCCCCAAACGTAGCATTTTTTCCCTTTCTATTCCAGAAGACATTTTGTACCGTTTTCTCTTGTCAGACTATTGTAAATTGCATACGGACATAATTAACTGAGGAACTAAATATTCAAGTGCTGTCGTGAGTACTGTTCCGCATTTTAACTGTGAAACATTTTATGAAAGGAAAGCTACGTGGCCTGACTCGGAACCCCCTCCCCCCACGTAGCCCAGCGTAGCCTACCAGCAACCCCCCCTCCCCCCGGACCGAGCCACGTAGTTTGTGCACGCTCCCTAAGTGCAGGCTGACTTTGAGCCCCCTATGTTAACAGAACGGGCAATCGGAAGCATTGACTCATTCTGATATTTATTTATGCAAATACCAAATGCACTGAACAAACGTTTGCTAAATGACACACTTTTAGATTTAGTATATATTATCCTAGTTTAGGTTAATTGAAGCAGAAATAGGAACTTATTACTATTAATAATGAACCATGTTCGTGGGCTGACCTGGAGGTAAGTTACCCCCATGGCATCTTTCTTGGGAAATTTAACTGGGATGGTTTCCTTTGGCCTTTGATGGAAGAGTATTTACGCGTTAGTGTTTTGTGTTGATGGTTGTCATATGTGTAAGTTCAGTCTAGTGTATTGTTTGCGTTCTGAATGAATGAAAGAGGAGAGTGGATGAAACGCCATACCGGCTCATTTAGGACTACTCTTCCGAGTGATACCAAACGGGCCGCCAAGCTTAACGTGCCAGTCCGATGGATGAATCACCATCAACAGTTTTGTACTCCCTTATTCCATATAGTGTTGGTTGAGCGGTTAACGGTCTCACCTCGCATTCGGAAGGACGCCGGTTCGAATCCCCGTCCGGGCATCCAGATTTGGATTTTCCATGGTTTCCCCAAATCACTCCAGGCGAATGGCGCGATGCTTCTTTCAAAAGGTCATGGTCGAATTCCTCCCCGATCTATGTCTCCAGTCCCATCCCACCTCTAATGACCTCGACGTTGACAAGGCGTAAAGCCATAAGAAAAAAATATCTTACTCCATAGGCACTGCAGAGAGGTTTTGGATTTAACCCAGGACTTCGGTACACAATCTGGTGACTAGGAATTGTGCACCCCCAGCTTTCCTAACCTGCCGATTAAGCCTACATTAAGATAACCCCGTCAGCGCCGGACACCTTCACAATGACGCAGCCACCTGAGCCAATGGGACGGCTGTTAATGATATTAATGAGAATAAGGAGACGTTATAACATTACGGAAGCTATTAACCTCTGACAATGGTGGTTAAACTCTAATAATTAATCTGTTTATACATTTTAATAGAAGATAGTATAATTTTACTGTAGAAACAAGTTTTTATATAACACCCTACACAAAGAAAAATTTACTCTATTTACATCTACAGTGTGTTAGTCTAATATAACTGCTTGGGTGGTATAAATATAATGAATATAATCAACATTTAAAATATGAATTTTAATAAATAAGTTTTGACCCCCCAGTGTTGTTGGGATCGAGTCCTGGTCTTTGCGTCCCGGCCGTCCTGATTTTTGAGTCAACGAAGTGAATGCTGGAACGAGCAGCAATCTTCGCCTCACTTATCATACAGAACAAAAGATACACGTCTCTCAGACAGATGTTAACACAAAATTCCACCAACAGATTCGATGCTTCGAATCTCACAAATCCGGCTGTAAATTCTTATAGAGCACATGCTGCCTCCAGTCTCATGGTCCTCACTGGCCACCTGTGTAAAAATAAAATAAGTTATTTAAACTGCATAAACCCTGACCTTCTAAAATGTCTCTGCAATCATAATCAAAATGTAATAACCATACTTTATATGACAATAGCTAACAAAAATTGTTGATAAAAAAACGTAAAAAAACATGAAAAAAGGTAAAAACCAGCAACAAAAGTTATGCTATAATCAACGGCACTCCTATGCGCTACACTTTTTCTTTCTCGATAATGACATCATGGTTTTCCTTTAGCAATTATTTTAGTCACTGTTCAGTATATCTTTACTTTTTCAGATTTTTTCCACCTATTTTTAGGTTGCAGGAGAATCAGAAGGAACCAATTTCGATGCTTCGTGGATATGTATAGATACCACGTGTCCAGTGTGTTCCCAGCAGCATATCCGAGCTCTGTTTGATTCCATGGCACGAAGTCCTTCAGTCGTTTTTCGAAGAAGGCTTACACATTCGTAGCCACATGTGGCCTGTCATTGTCCTGCGAATATATGGCATTTGGATCTGCCTGCAGGAGCCTATGGTTCATAAACCTCCCTGATATAGAGGTTGCTGCTCAGATTGCACTCAATATGTAGGAGGTGAGATAGCAATTCTCTTCACACTTAGCGTTCTTCCGCTATGCCTCTCAGCAATGCAGTCTACCCTATTGTTTTCACCATGGTAGGGTCTAACACGTACGCGGCAATCACTGTAGGACACGTTGGAGCTGGAGTCGTACGAAAACACTACATCCTACCACTTATACACCAGTACCCATTGCAGTCTGAAGCGTTGGTGGATTGTAGTCAATGGAGGCCTATGCAATGGCATGCGTGCCACCAATCCAGCCTTCAGCAGAAATGTCGACACCCATTGCAGTGCCACAATGTCGATCCAACATTGTGGACGAAGCTGTAATGTCGGTTACGGCCATGTGGCCAAGATGGCAGTCATCCCACGCTGTGGTCACTTTGTGTGGTCCAGTACCCGCTAGTGTCAGTATACGACATTGCTTCCACATACGCATCACTGTATTAGCAAGAACTCACTCACTTGCTAATATTTCCCATTTACGTCGACGTGGCATCCTGACACTTGGCTGCTGGTTTCCACATCGTTTGACGGTTCTGTACCGACTGAGCGCGGTGTACCAGTCCAGTCACACATAAAAGGGTGGTGCTGGGGCTACGTGTGCGCCATCTCTCTGCTATCTTAATCACTTATTACGGTTACACTGTTCTAAACATTTTCAGATTTTGGAATGATTCAGACCATTCCTTGTGGATGTTGCAATTTTCACAAGTAGCAGTGTAGACGGCAACAGAGCTCCGAACAGGCGAGCACCACCAATAGCCGGGTCCGGCATTTAGGAGCGAGGGGATTCGGTCCCCAAACCGTCCATCTAGATGACTGTTATCATGTTCTTCCGAAACCGCTCCAGGCAAATACCGGGATGGTTACTTCAAAAGGCCAGTACCTAACTCGTACCAGATCTTTGTAGTCAATGCACTCATCGTTCCAATGATGTATACGTTGAAGGGCCGTAGAACCCTGACAAAAAATAAATTTCTAGCAAGGTATGATAACTACCTAATCGTCGAAAGCTGAGGAACAGTAGGTAAAACTATGTGTTAAACCTTCTTCATTTTGTTTCCGTGGTGTTATGAATGGATAGTTTTTAATGGCTAATGGTTTTTTACTTTCGGAAATGCCATAATACAGATGGAATTAAAACTACCACTTTCTTCTCATACAGATTTGAAGTGTTGTATATAAACATAATATACGTTCATATTGTAATAGAAAATGGATGTTAATATGGCCGTGCAGTCCACTAGTGGGCGACATAGATTGATTTGGAGGGGTTCTTAGAAGTGATCTTAGGTTATCTTCAAGATTATAACAGATCATACTACGTGGGCACCAAGATGTTAATTGTCAGGATAAGAATATTTGACACCAGGGCGATCTTTGTTATAGCAGGGATCCCGAACTGCTTTACATAGTGATATATTATAGTTCCTACTTTGTCGATGTATCATAAACTCTTCTACACAATTATCTGAAATAACTTGGGTTCTAACGTGATGACTGTAAATGATTTAGCCGACACAACGGATAATGTAGACATACTTTAATTTCAAAAACCTAACCATGCACTTATCCGCATATCTACCTAAAGTTATGCTGGAAGGAAACGTCACGCTAGCATGGCTACAGGCTTACCAACTTACTAAATGAATTACTAGCTTCTTCACACGAAAATAGCTGAAACATGACTTTACTGAATTAATACCTGAATGACTGAATGATTAACAGCGATCCAATCCGATATTACCAATTAAGATTATCACGAGGCTTTATAAAATTATTACAATTAACGGCAAACAACTCTTTTAAGTTACACAGACCAAATAATTTATCTAACATATTTTATCTATCCAATAACTAACTACATGAGACAAGGCTACAGACAACGCATAGCTTTGCCTAGTGCCAAAGCCACACAGGCAAGACACTCGTCTTACCTAATACATGACTGCTGACAGAACAGACTAATTCAAAATGGTGATAGGGTTTTTATGTGTTCTAATGAGGTGGGCGAATTCACCTGTTCGCGCACTACCCATGCCTCTGCGAGCTATGCACAGCAGTAACCTGAAACTTGCAACTCTGCAGTTCTTAAGGCGCGTTCCCACGATCCCTTGTAACGAAGGTAAGACAAGACGGGACCTCATTAGCCGAAGTGTAGGGACGACCGCGGCCCGCAGGTTAGTCTTAGCTTACCTTGCCGCCACCTCCGCACCACGTTGCCTAGTGTCGTTTGGCACAGAGCACATTACAGCAACAGAAGGGGTGCGCACCGCTGCTGCAAACTGATGGCAACAGCGCACCGCTACACACGCCTGTGATGTTTACCGACTCAGAGGGGTAGCTGCGTCTCGTCTCCGCTAGCAGAGGCGGCCCTGTTCCTATGGCGTGTGGTTGAGTATTCGTCCCGTCCCGTCCCATCTCGCCTTCGTTACAAGGGATCGTGAGAACGGGCCTTTACGCACCCACGCATCTCGTTGGCTTGTGCTCACTCTAAGCAGCTTACAATATTCACTGAATAAAAAAAAAACTCCCATTTTAAACCCTAATTCACAGACTGCCCTTTACAATATTGTATAAAGTAAGAATTGCGCCTGTTAGAAATAATTCTGTATTGTGATATTACTAACGTATAACATTGTTTCTTGTCTCTAGTGATACACTGTACGGTTTCTGTAGCGCTTACCATAGCACGGATGGTTGCAATAAAATGACAATTAAAACGGAGCTAGTGTAACATTTATGGCATGATTTCCGCTTGATACTTCGCCCCTGCTAGTATGCCTGAGGGGCACCTCACAGTATGAAAGAACAAAGAACGTTCGATCGCTGGTCCTATGTAAAGAATAGAAAAATTGGATGAAGGATACGAAATAACAGACTGTAACGTGTGACATTTGGCAATGAAAAACAAAACGAAATTGGATGACCCTGATGGTTTGTCGTGTAAGCCATGATTTAGTGAAGTACCGTATAGGGTGTGATACCTGGCGTAGTCTGTGAGCGGTAACGGTCTGTCCTCGGATTCAGGAGGACTCGGGTTCGAATCCCATTTTCAATATTATGTTTCTCTCATCAATTTGCAACAAGCTTTAGTTTAATAGAATATTGTATGTGTATAAACCATCATTCTCGACTCAACCCTCGTTGGACCATAAATTTTACTTTGTTCCCCGCAATAACCGTTATGTTTATTTGAAATACCTAAGCAGAATCGTGTAATTATAATGCATACGTCTATTCCACTGCGCTTGCAAATTATTAGAGACGAAAAATGTCATCGAAAGTGGACTGTTACAATGGAACATGATGGTATGATATATTTAATACAAGCCAAAGGAGGCATACTAAGCCATTGTGTTAGAGGTAGGATGGCCTGTTCCTTTCTTGTGGGACCTACAGGTTGACGGGGAATCCAACCACGGAACGATCTAGCATACCTCATGTGATCGAACACAACTGTTAAAATTTCCTGTGCCCTCCGGGATTTTACACCACGACCGGAGCAAAAAACTTAAAGTAATCGCCTTAAGTACTGAGCTACATTTAATATAGACAATCAATATGCTGTGTTCATGGGACAGTCAGACTGCAGGGAAACATCTCAAGAATTTGATATGTTAAATGCCTATATAAATAAATGACGTTTAATCAATTGAGTTGTTGGTATTGGATGTATTCCATGGTAAGTTGTCAGCGGAAGAACCTTTTTTTTTTTTTTTTTTTTTTTTTTTTTTTTTACATATGGCTTTACGCCTCTTCGATGTCGAGTTCATTATATGCGGGTTGAGACTGGGGACAAAGAACGGTAAAGAATTCGGCCATGTTCTTTTTGAAGGAAGCATCCCGGCATTCACCTGAATGATTTGGGGAAACCATGGAAAACCCCAAATCTGGATGCCCGGATGGAGATTCGAACCGAGATCCTCCCGAACGCGAGGCCAGAGCGTTAAGCACTCACCCACAGTGGAAGAACGGCGATGTGTATCTGAAAACGTTTCGTAACCACTTACCAATTAACGTTTGCGGACAACAGTTTTTTTCTGTGGCTTTACGCTTAGTCGACGTTGAGCTTATTAGAGACGGGAAAGGAGTGGAGCAAGGAATGGGTTGGAATTCGGTCATGGCCTGTCTTTTGAAGGAACCATCCTGGCATTCGCCTGCAGTGATTTTGGAAAAACATGGAAAACCGAAATGTGAATGGGTGGCCAGGGGATCAAACCTGCGTCATCCCGAATGTGAGGCCAGAGCGTTTTCGCTCACCCACCAGGCTCGGTATGTTCATCACAACAACACATTTTTCCACATAATCTATCAGTGATTCGTTAAGCGTTATGTCCACGCTATCAGGGATGTTCCGTACATGGCAGTAACACTTGTAGCCACAGTCTAACACTTAGTGTGTGCTTTTTCTAAATTATTTTCTTTAAATGGCCTTCGCTTTGTACGACTATTTAGCTAGCTCCAATTTGTTTCTTTGTGCTAACTCTTGGATCTGGCATTGTTATTGTAACTGGAGACACTATAGTGAGGATAACACAGGAGTCACACAACACAAGACGAAAACTACGCTTAACTAAAACCAGCCATGCCCGAGGACGTTCTGCACCAGCGACCCTTACAATGCGAGGCCAGCGGCCTCCTACTGTGCCAATTGACGCCATTCCTTCAGCTACTTGCTCGGAGTGGTCGAGAAGGAGTAAAACAAACAAGGCAGAAACATGCCAACAGACGGGACAGTAGACAGTTGTATTGTAGCCCCAGCAGCGTACAGGCGAGATGAAGCAGTAAGGAATACGAAGTTTGTAAACCCGGCTGTGTAGAATAGGAGTGGATACGCGAGAGTGTAATTACATTACATATACAGCAGAGATCGGAGATAATTCGAGGTATAATGTAGGTAGTCATGGGAAGAGCTACTGAGATTAGGTTGTTGTATAACATTTAAACAAGCAGTTATCAGTTCGAGCTAATTGAATACTACCATCACCAATCAAAAGAACCTGCGATTAGCCACATTGCTTACCAGTAGTTGCTAGGCAGAGTTATAAATGAATTAATTAAAAACCGATTATGGTGGATGAGCGGTAACGCGGAGGACGCGGTTCGAATACCCGTCCACCCATCCAGTTTTGGGCTCTCCATGGTTTCTCCAAATCACTCCAGCTGGATGACGGGTGAATACCTTCCCGTTCCTAGCACACAGGCCTTTCCCGCTTTTAATGACCTCGCCGTCGGTTAGGCGTAAAGCCATAATGAAAGAAAAGTTAACCCTTTTGGCGATTCGGGCCATTTTTGAAACTCAATTTCTTCGGTTGTATTCATGCTATATGTCTCAAATTTCTGTTATGCATAGATATCAGAAATATTAGTAGCAGACGTTCTAAATTATATTTTGTTACTGTTCTTAGTTTGTAATTTATTCGGGTGCAAACGTCAGCGATTTTGTCACTCACTCACTGACTGACTATCAGAAGAATTCTATGGCACTTCCCGAAGCCGTAGAAAGTTGAAATTTGGTACACAGATAACATTTTACCCAGAATTCTGAAACTCATAAATTTCCATATCCCTACCCCCTTACCTATCACTAACGTGAAATCGCTGTCCACCTTAATTACTTTATAAACGTCAGATTTTCACTATAAAGTCAGCTTACTATGTTTAACTAATGTGCTTAATTTTACTTCTTTCCTTTTCTTACTTTGGAAGTTATTGAAATTTAAATTTTATTTCTGCACAACACCCCGACATCAAAATTCCACTGTACTTCCAGTAAACCTAGAAACAAGTAATTTGGTACACAAAAATGGTTTCATCCTTAAATCACAAGAAAAATCTGATATTGGAGTTTTTCCCTGTATTTATTTAATTACAATCCCAAACATGAAAAATTCTGGCTCATATTTGCGGCTTAATTACTTTGCTCCGTATGAAGCTATAAACCAGAGATTTCTATACTATATAGAAGCAAAATATTTTTAACTAAAGCCTTAAATTTTACTTTGTTCCTATGGTTAGTTTGGAAGTTACTTGTTATTTATTTGAGGTGGTAGTTAAACCAGCGGCAATGTTCATTGGTAGCCTACGACGCATATTAATTGTTTTCAGAGAGTGGGGCATTGTTGGTAACGTATATTGATGTCTTAAATTCGGAAATGTTCTTATCCACCGATTTTCAATGGAATAATTATATTTGAGAGCCGATTGAGAATAATCGATAAACTTACAAAAAGAAATGAGACCCACAAAAATAATTCTTGTAAAAAAAAGGCCGAGTCTCGTTTTCATGTAGTGACAAAAAATTATCAGATCTTCTTCTGAGCCAAGTCTACACTTTACAGTGTGTATTCACTTCACTTTGTAAATCAGAATGGTTTCTCTCGGTGTCATAGAACGTTTATTTAGGATAAAAAAAAATCTGATGATTTGGCAATTATGCACGTCATAATTTTTACTGAAAATGAGGGCATAATATATATACTTGTCAAGTACGAAAAAGAATGAGGGAAATCTTGGCTTTATTGATAAGTTTGATAAAGCAACACATTTAAGGTATTTATGTAGGTTAAATAAAACATGGCCTGCATAATGGCCAAGTCATCAGATTTTTTATCCTAATTAAACGATCTATGAAACCGAGAGAAACCATTCTGTTTCACAAAGTGAAGTGAATACACACTGTAAAGTGTAGACTTATGAACACGAGACTTGGCCTATTTTTATAAGAATTGTTTTTGTGGGATTAAACAATTCTGTCAGAAAAACAGGAGTGTTATTTCTAAGAATATTCTTTTTTTATTTGTCTAGAAGGTAAAATTAGACAGACATTGGTGTATGAGGTCACAATTAGCACAATTAGAAATTTTACCAATTTTACACAATGCGAAATGACAATAGTTCGACGAGGCGTTAATATGAGAGAAAACGCTACACTTGTCACTAAAATGCAGTTAACACAAGTGGCTTAATGTCAGTCCGCCCTGTCCTCACTTCCCTGCTCTTACCCCTGCACGTGAAGGGGTGCAGCGTTCAGCTTGAAGAGATAGGAACGGAGCGTGTGGTGAGGTGAGTAGCAATGCCAGGGGACATGACATTGAGCCGCCAGTTCTGAGTAAACAGGGTATAGATAGGAATTGATCGACATGGCTTACCACATTCGTACGCGTAAACAATACAGTACACCGACACTTTGGTCGCTCCGCTTCCCACCCACGCACAATCATAAAATATTACCTAAGAATTTAAACTAGACTATAAGTTTTCAAAATGTGAAGTAGTTTTTGCGTGCTGCTTACTCAAAGGATCCGGCTAAGGCTGTTCGCTTACAAATATATAATAGTATATTCACTATCGGTGCGACAGATTTCAAGAAACCATTATCAGAGTAAGTCACGCAATCTATTAGTCAGAGAAGTAAGATTTTACTGTAATTACTGTTAGCACAGGAATGTACTGTGTTATAGTTGGAGATTAACATGCTTACTAAATGAACAGCTTGTTTAACAGCGCTCTAAAACTCTCAGCCCACGTTATGAGAGAACATTAAATTTTCAGAAGGCCTATTCGCTGTCATCGTAATTTAAGTGGAAGAATGGACCATTAAAGACTTCTGCTACCAAGGTAAATGGCTACAAGCTTGGACGGAATTGAAATTAGCATTTTACTTCTGGTAGTTTTTGCAACTTTGAAAGTGTGAGTCTTTCAATGGTTTCCTGAACAGCGTTATGCCATTCACTATCACAGCGTCCTTTTGTCAGAACAATATTCTGCTATGCTCTCAAATGTTGATTAAGAATTTGTTCCCCTTTAATCTACTGAAACAGAACCCCGTTAATACTTTTCGAAGGATTTTGTTTGAGCATTACTGTAAGTACTCTGCGACTCCTTTTGTTTTAGAACATTATTAATTTTGTTATACCTCTGTATTTAAGCTGTTTAGTATAAAAGCGGTATACGAACACTGTGTACTTTACAGATTGGGTATTAATATCTCCACCTTAAGAACGTAAGCAAAATCCCACTCTACCAGCAAAATAATAAAAACATACTTTACCTACAATTCCCTTCTGAAGGCCTGGGGTGATTAAAAGAATTATCATTTATTTTAAAGGTCTTACGCATATAACAAAATAAAGTATGGAAGAATTATACAGCATAAAAAGTCCTACAAGAAAAGCCCTCGCGGTAGCATATATCTATCTATAACATTTTACCATTTGTCAAGAAATGAACAACAGGGGGTCAAATCAACGCTTCTTCAAAAACATCTTTCATTTGGCCACATGTCACAAAACTTTAACTAAAAACTAACATCAAGAGTTCTTTTATCGTAAGAACAGTGTTTTTGTTGTCACGCTAATTCAAGTTGGAAATGGAAATATGCTATAGAATAGAGGGAAAATTAAGCTCAATGAAGACTGGTGTGTAGACTATCAATGAACGATCAATATTTGATCAACAGTGTACGACTTTCGAAGTATGTTGCTGACATGTGTTTTGGAGAGAATGATATCACCCGCCACTGTGGCTGAGCTCGTTAATGCGCCACCATACTGGACCAGCGGGATACTACACGACCAGGTATCAGTCCTAGTCCCCTCGTACCGGCCGTCATTATTGCAGTTTTTAGGCGGTTTCCCGAAATCACCTAGTCGAATGCTTGGATGGGTCTCAATTTCCGCCTCATAAACTACACATTTCACGAACAAAATTATACCTATCACACACAACGGAAGTTACACGATTCATAGACAGATGGCAACACTTACGCTCCCCCCATTAGAGTAGTTTCCTTCCAGTGTGCAGTGTCCGCCATCGAAGCAGGTGTGGTAATTAAGCTTCACATCCTTAGAGTTTCATAATGAACAGTACTCATAACTCTTAGAAGCCTTATCAGATAATGACTGAAAATGGCTGATAAATAAGTAAATAAAATGAACAAGTAAAAAAAAAATAAAACAGCTTTATACTTTCTTAATTTAGTGCACAGAGTCAAGTATACCTCTCTATAAATACCATAGTTGAGTGTGAGGATGGCATTGATTATTCAAAAAAGTTCCTCAGTTCAAAACACGCATCTGGCTTGCCCCCTAACTAACTGATTTTGAACGTACGAGTCCAGATTATGTTATTATGATATCTAAATCCGCCGAAATTATCCAATGAGAAACAGTTTCAAATCAGATGTTCGAAAATATTTAACTGGTTTTGCTACTGGAAAAACAGTTTCAATTCTTAAAATCCCAATAATTTCTTTTTATTTGACATTAATTTATAAAATTAAACAGCTTGCTTCTAATGACCAGGATCAGATACTTAATATGGCTGGCCATAATTTAAGAAGCTAATGTTTTCTTCCACGGATTTCTTCATGTAGCCCTTTTCTTGGCCACATAAAAACAAAATCTTTCTGTACTGCCATCTGGCGAAAAAACGATTAATATCGTCTGAAAGAAATATTGATATATTTTTCTATTTTTAATGTTGAATTATAGATAGTAGTACCACTCAAATACGTACCAAATTGTGTTCCTGCAAAGCCGGGTTGGGCCTCTGGCTATTACATAAACCCAAAGCATGATCGTTAGTGGAAAGCGTTACAGTGCAGTTAATAAGAATCCAGCATTATAGACTAGTGGGAGGTACACTAACGTTCGTTTGTGAAACGAGTTCATAAAATAAATGTAAGTTCTTGATTTAGATAAAAAAGTTATATACAAAAAAATTAACTTATTTGGAAATGAAGAAGAAACGGTTGAAGATATAAAGCAACGAGATATGAAATTTGTATCAAACGCGCATAATAGCATAATTTTTTAAAAATAATTGTTTTTAAAACATAAAAACCGCCTTCAAAAAAAGCACACTAAAAATTTTAAATAACTTTATACCTTGCTTAAAAGAAAGTAAATCTAAATGGACTATATTTTACATTACTGTTATTGAAATTTTTACATTTATCAGTTATTTTTGGAGTCAGTGCATCTGTCACATCGGGAAGAACAAATTACTGAACTTCATTTGGTGTTCGAGGCGACACAGGGAGTACGAACAAAAAAATCAGAATATTTTACAGCATGTAATGAGGCAGATATTATTATTGTAGAAGAAAGAAACAAATTAGACAGTATTTTAATCTGTGGCTCGACCTCGTTGGTCGTCCAGGCATACCACTGCGCTACTGTGTCAGTTAGGCTGCTTCATGCAGTAAACGCATTACATTTAGTATAATATTGGCGTATCACCTATATGTTTCAGTTTTGTTGAAACATGTTTCTAGCATTAATTGTAGATAAGTAGTAACATTATTTTTTATTTTTATTGTTATTCATTATTGTTTTTCTTGCTTTGGCTGGCACCGACTCCAAAAATAACTGATTAATATAAAAATTCAACAGTAATGTAAAATATTGTCCATTTAGATTTACTTTCTTCTAAGCGAGGTATATAGTTATTTTAAAATTTTTAGTGCGCTTGTATTTAAGGCGGTTTTTATGTTTTTTAAAACAATTATTATATTTTTAAATTTTTAGTGGTATTATAGTTTGTTTTGTATTTTAAATATGCCACAGCAGTTCTCATTATGCGAACTTCCTGGTAGAGCAGTGGTTAAAGCGCTTGCTTTAAAAATAATCTGGCTTTACATAACCCAAAAACTTCCAAGAAAGAGATGAATTGGATGCTGTGTTAAGGAATGTCAGTTTAAATTTTGGCTAAGGCCGTGTTTCGACCTAAGCATAACATCTGTTTGAGCTGCTGCTCGTTAATCGAAACATGTAACACCTGGGCATTAATACATACCACATTCACAAATCTGTCTCTGGAATATATCTGTTTGTTCTGTAATCACACAGAAAATATATATTTTTATTTGTTTTTCATAACGTGAAAGCTTGTGTAAAGCATATTTGCAAAAGTGGGCTGAGGGAGTGAGCGGTTGGTTTTGGTTTACAGAATATACATGTGCATTGATCCATCGAAATCAGATAAAAACGGTTGGTATCTATAACATTGGATGTTAGGAGGGGTGGGGGTAGAAGGGAAGAGGGGTTGGGCTTCTGCAACCAAATTTAAACACAATTGTTCTGTACATTTTAAAGTGTACGTGTGAAAATTTCCTTCAGAATCGGATAGAAACTGTGTTTTGTGTAGATTAAGTGGATGGAAAGGGGAATAGGGTTTGGCGTCTCTAAACCAAATACAGACAGTATTTTTTGTTTTTTTTTGAAGTATTCATTTGCATAGTTCGTTCAAAATGAGATAGAAATTTGTAGCACATTGACAGTAATTAAAGGGGTAGAAAGAGAGTTAGGGTTTTGGTTTTTGTTAAAGTAATTTTCTTTTTCTCTTTGTTTTAAAGTATACGCATACGAAGTTACACCGAAATCGTATTAAAATGTAGGTTTGTACAAAAATAAATAGGTATAAAAGGGGAGCTAAGGTAGTTTTTGGATTTTTTGGTCAGAACTCTCCATATAATAAAATAATACATATATGTGCCAACTTTCATAAAGATCGGTTAAATAGTGTCGATTGTAGTTTTTTAAAAAGAAAATTGACAAAAATCAAGGGGGTGGAAACGGGGAGAAGAGTTCACTTTTTGCAAACCAAAAGTTGACATTATTTTTCTCTTTGTTTAATAGTAAATGTGTGCTAAGTTCTATCTAAACTGGATAAAAGCTTTGGGGTTGTATTAAAATTAAGCGGTTTAATGGGGAGAGGGCGTGGTTTTTGGATTGTTTTGGTTAGAAACCATCTTCATGAAAAATTACATATAAGCGCCAACGTCCGTGGTTGTCGGTCAAACAATGTCGACTGTAGCTTTTTATAAAGAATATTGACATAAATTAAGGGGGTGGAAGGAGGGAGAGGGATTTGGCAGACCAAATGTTGGAAGTATTTTTCTCTTTAAGATATACATGTGCAAGGTTGAATCAAAATCAGATAATAAATGTAGGTTTGTATAAAATTAAGGGGTGTAAAGGGTGGATGGAGTGGTTTATTTATTTTTTTGGTCACAAACCTCCTCCATGAAAAATTGCGTGTACATGCCAACTTTTATGGTAAGCGGTCAAATGGTGTCGACTGTAGCTTTTTATAAAGAACACTGACAAAAATTGAGGGGTGGAATCAGGGAGAGGGGTTGGGCTTTGGCAATCCAAATTTTGACAGAATTTTTATATTTATTTTAAAGTATACATGTGTAAAGTTCAATCAAAATCAGATAATAAATCTAGGTTTGTATAAAATTGAGAGGTGTAAAGGGTTTTATTTTTGGTCAGAACCTTCTCTATGAAGAATTACACGTGTATTCCAACTGTAATGGAGTTAAATGGTGTCGGCTGTAGCTTTGTGTAAAAAACATTGACAAAATTTAAGGGGTTGGATAGGGGGAGAGGGGTACTGATTTTTCAAACAAAATTTGACAGTATTTATCCCTTCATTTTTGACTATACATATCCAAAGTTCCATCGAAATCGGATAAAAAATGTGGGTTAATATAAAAATTAAGTGGTGTAAAGGGTTAGAAGGGTTGGTTTCTCAATTAAATTCATATGGGACCACTTTGGAGGTATACCCTATTCACTATAAAAATTTCATTAAATCGGTTCAAAATTGGCGATGATATTGCTGAACATACATCCAAAGAAAATACGAATTGAGAACCTCCTCCTTTTTTTTTTTGAAGTTGTTTAATTAAAACAACCAAGGGATTGAAATACATTGTTCAGTAAATGTGATACAGAGAAGAACATGTTTAAAAACGTTTACAAAATAACTCACGGTTGTTCATAAAAAAAGTTCGTTAGTCAAAATGTATTAATACTCATTATTTTTTATAATAGTATATGATCAGTTTTTGTCAACTTGTTTTGAAATTTTAACTCTATTGATGTGAACTAGTTAAAAAAAGTCAGATTATATTTATAACACATATTGTATTTCTCATGGGAAAGAACTGATCTCAATTTTTAAAGAAATAATAATTATGTTTTAAAATATATTGTACATATTAAACCATTGCTTCAATTTTCTGTTTGTATATGTTTATATCGATTGATAGGAGCACGTTCAAAAAATTACGTACTCTTCTACACTATGAGGATTTTTTTTTAATCTACATGACTATTGATCAAAGTTTGACAAAACATGGCTTCTATGTACACTACACAATTGATTTTTATGTTACTTTTTTCCAAGAAATATTGAATTTTCATTTGAACGATAGGTATAGGAAACACATTCAACAGTTTGGTTACTTTTACCAACTGGTACTGGAGCTCATTTCACACCGGCCCAAGTGCCTCAATGAAACTGAATGTCGATTCCTGTCATATAAAATTTTTCCATCTTATCGAACAATGTACTTTCAAACGTCGTTATATTGAAAATGAATTTTAACTGTCATAATGCGAACTTTCTGGACGTAACCATAAGCTCAGTTCGATCATAAAAGGATATGTGAGTTTAATAGTTTCAAACGGCCCAATCTTTTGTTACGATATCAGACGTTATGATCCTGAAGCCTCAGGTGCTACTCGCATTTTAAGGAACTATATTCGCTCTTTGGATTATGTTATACCCATCACAAAAATCGAGTAATGTTTTTACATTGCACGTCCCTTCCCCAAAACAATTACGAGCTTTTGACATTAATTTCACGCTTTCATAAAATGAGTAAACACGTAGATTCTGATGCACGTAGCAGTAGCAATGCCATAATAAAGTATTTAGCAAGGCCGTGAGCGATGAAGACAATGTTGAGGACTTTTTATAAATGAAATAGGGGACTGCGCTGTTCTACTTGGACAAAATTTACGAATAAGATAATGGTTTTAAAATTTTTGCAAACGCTAGAAAACAAATATCAGCCCTAGCACAAAATTCGAAACTTGCTAAATCCGAACACGCCGGTTGAGAAATAAAAATTAAATTTGTGCACTCAACAAGCCGTCACAAACCACCATTTAGATGAATAACTTTTCGGGTGGTTCGGTAAGATCGTACTTGTCTATTTTATACACACATTAGTGTAAAATTTAGTACAACGTCGCGGAAAAGGTGCTGTGTAGTTTAAATAAAAAGCCTGGTTTGAAAGAGCCGAAAACAAGGAAAATAAAAGTGATGTACACCTACCTACATTAATCATGCCAGAAGAGTGAAGCATTCAAATAAGAAACACTGTGCAAATCGGATATTTAATTGTTAAGCAAAGCCATGTAAGTATTTTGCCAAAATATAGTTTACCTCTTTACAGGCTATTGAGTGTTATCACTCGGGTTAAATTCATTACTCCAGGAAAATACCGGGATGTTTAATTTAAATATCCGATCTTTGTCCCCAGTCGCGGACCCAACACATTTCTATAAAATGGTCCTTTGGACCCTACACCATCCCACAACCTGGGATTCACCTGGTAGAAATGAAACGTAAAAAAACTGATACAATATAAAATTACTCCACTATAAAAAATATAATTGTAATTAAATTGATTTTATTTTATTTTATGGGTTACGCCATGTCGAGGCCATTAGCGGAGGGAAAGGACTGGGGGCAAGAAACGGGAAGGTATTCGACCATGGTGTTTTGATGGAACCGTCCCGGCATTTGCCTGGAGTGTTTGGAGAAACCATGGAAAACCCAAATCTGGATGCCCGAACAGTGATTCGAACCCTCATCCTCCAGATTGTTAGTCAGAGCGATTCTACTCACTCACCATGCACAGTTTAAAAAACTGCTTCCGGTTAAGTTTGTATTTGAATTACTACAGTTATGTAGGTAAAGAATTTTTAAAAGAAAATAATGGTTTAAATAAGACAGAACTTAATATTTACTTCTATGAAACTGTGATTTTTTTTAGAAAGTATTATCACGATCAGATCGTTGTAAATTTGTATAAATTTCTCATATTAGCAGCTCAAATGATGGTGATATGGATGCTTTGCAGCTACTAATGAATATTATTTTGTTCATATTATTTCTGCAAGTGGTGGACGCAACACATTGTACATCAGAGACGAAACCATTTAGAAGAACAAAGTTTACTTTCTCCATCTCCGAAGTCAGAAATAAAATGCACTTCTTCATCACTGTTAATAAAAAGTCGTGTGTACTATAATTCTGAGAGGTTCCGTCTTGGTTTTGTTTTCAGAAATAATTCAGCATAATTCGACATCATACCCATACTACCAATTTCAGTATTTCCTCCATTGCTGTTTGTCGGATGAAAACTAAAACTTTGGCTACTAGCGGCACATCAGAATCACTTATTGGAGCAATGCAAGGACCTTCCTATACTCCCACGAAAAAGAGTGGAGCGTCAGAATCTGTTTCATTAACATATCCGATTATCTGATTAAAGTAGACGTAATGAGTGATTTATCAATCACTTCTCGCGGAAAGAAGTGTGATTATTCATGTAAACGAAAAAATCATACACCTTGAAGCAAATAAAACATCCAACAATGTTTATAAGAAATAATAAATAAAATATAATAAAAACGTTTAATTTTGTTCGATAAGAGTAATTGCGATGTACTGTACCAATGATGCAGATGCAAAAATCGTAATATTTGAAATTTTTGTCTATGTTTTTGTCTGTCTGTCTTTCTGTCTATATTTATGTGTGTCTATTCGTGGTTCACACAAAAACTAACAGACAGATTTTATTGAAACTGCGCATATTAATAGTTTGTCGTCCGTCAGGATACAGGTTTTTTTATATAACAAAAGTTTCAAAATTCCCGACCATGCAGAGTCAAATTCAAAAAAAAATTCTACATGTCCACTAATCATGCAATATCTAATCAAAGGATTTTAACGACACTGCACATGTATTTGCTCGTGTTCCTCAGTTAAGTTATAACATATTTTTATTCTAATTCAGTAACATAATTATCTATGCTACAATGGCCAAATCGTAAAGTTTGGAATCTTTGTTTGTGTGTGCGCGTCTCATGCAACGAATAATAAATGGATTACAGTGAAACTGCACACAGCGATAGCTTAGGCGTCGGGTGATAGCCAAAGTTAAGATTAGATGTGACATCGACACGCTGATTGTGAGTAGTAAAAAAAATTGTCCGCTAATTTAATTTCTCAGCAGTAGAATCTATAAATTTAAAATATTTTCGCGCAAGCCTTTCCTCAGTCGAAATGTTTACGTCGATTAGATATAAATAAGTTCGCTTGGTGGTGCCATAGACGCCGGTATAGCCTTACATAATAATTTACAATCGTTCCTTCCTAAATTATTTTTTTCTACTTATAGATTTGATTGATTTTAATCCTTGATACTGAATCGTTACATCTTTCGTATCCATCCATAGTAAATTAATGATGAAAAATCACGACGTATGTAATTTTGTAGATTAGTTTCGTTTTATTTTCGAAACCCATTTTACTGACGCTAATAACTGTGTCGTTGGTATATATTTTTGTGGTAAATTGTTAGCATTAAGAAAGGAAGTTTGCTTTCTGAATCGAATTGGTATCGCTGAGTAACTTGACGCTGTCCTCCAAGGTTTAGCTAGCGTAACTGTTCCAGATGGAAACATAGACACAGTCTGTGCGCATGAAGGAAGCAGCAGCCTTTCATGTACTGTCCATGTGATGCCTGAACCATAACAAACGTCTTCTTACCAGGTCCAGGGAAGCGAGTTAGTGACAAAGAGGTGCGGGCAGTACGCGATGTAAAATTATGGAGAGCCATTCTGTAATTAGGGAACAACCACCATTTCAGGCCAACAATGTCAATTTTATGCTCCGTTTTCTAAGCAACCACTACCACTTTTGATCGAATAATCAACTATATTTTCGCATCTCCGACCTGTGTAACAATTTCATATTACTTTAAGAGCGTATCCACTCTGTAATGAATGCCTTAAATAAGTTTACAATAAATCCACGTAATTATATCTCTTGCGATACCTACCTCATTGTATTTAAGTTATTGTTAAGGGTTTTTTTTTTTTTTTTTTTTTTTTTTTTTTTTTTAACGCCTCGTCGACGGCTAAGGTCATTAGAGGCGGGATGGGACAAGAACGGGAAGGAATTCGGCCATGGCCTTTTTGAAGGAAGCATCCCGGCATTCGCCTGGAGTGATTTGGGGAAACCATGGAAAACCCAAATCTGGATGCCCGGACGGGGATTTGAACCCGTGTCCTCCCGAATGCGAGGCCAGAACGTTAACCGTTCACCCACCACGCTCGGTTTATTGCTAAGTCTCTGTTTTTATTTACTAGGAAAATACTTACAGGTGTCGTTTGAAACATCTTCAACAGCAGACGGTAGTAAGATTAATAGGACGGACTCACGTTGGATGCCATATGAAGCTCGGTCAATCATGCGATATCTGATGTTGATTCATTAAAAAATTCGTGCCGAATTTCAATAAATTAATGGTGGTAATTTAGAAGGGGTCCACGTGGACAAAGTCACGGGCAATGCTATTATATACTAACGTCCATAAGTTAAGGAATCTCCTAGATCAACGAGAAACCAACCGTGTCGGTGATAACTTTTGGGCTGAACTGTAGATGCACAATACAGAATGGCGTGATAAACCTGACAGCTCTGTACCAAACTGCGTAACTCTATGAACTGTGCGCATGATGTTGAGGTACTCCGTGGCCAGCAAGATCTCGAGATCTGTCCCCAATAGAACATGAATGGGACCAGCTCGGACGTCAACTCCGTTCCAGTGCCAGTATCAACAGTTACAACAGTTGTGGGCCAGCTTGTCTCAGGAGAGGACACATTTCCATCAGAATCAGTGCATGTATCCGGCCCAGATGGGGTGCCTCTTCATACTGGTAAATGGGCGCATACTGCCAAGTTCTTTGCAAATGTGATTCGATTTTGTAACCACGGAAATAACATCACATACGCTCTCAAGCCGTTAAGTTTCATTTCGCATCCTTCTTTCCTTCTGGATCCTTCACATTTTTTTTTTTTTTTTTTTAGGTCAGCAGTGTATTTCACGACCATCATAATGAGAAAGTAAATGTAATCCTACATTTTTTTTAGCTTAGAGCTTTACGCCTCGTCGATGTCTTGGTCATAGAGGCGGGAAGTGATTGAGGGCGAGGAACGGGATGAAATTCTACCATGGGCATTGGAGGAACCATTTAAGCGTTCAATACGAATGTTTTCGGAACACCGAAATTGGGCTGGCAGCTTCCTCCAGAATCCAGGCCCTAGCGTTAATACTCATTTTTACTTCTGTTATTGAGGCCTGAGATACAATGTTCACATCGTCTAAACGGATTCCTATGAAACCCAGAAGTTTTACATTAATATTCTTATTTCCCCATACTATCTTGTGTCGAAAAGTAATATTAATTCAGTGAGCCATTATGCTATGATCGTTTATTATTTAAATACGTTCAGTGGCAGTTGGATTAAAATATTCGCTTTTCCATAAAAGATTTAATGTTTTTGTTTCTTCTCTTCTTGGCTTATCTTCTTCTCCTTCTGGTGGTCAGGTCTTAAAGACCATACCTTGCCATCCTGATCTTCGCAGTTCTCAACCACCGAGCTTCATGGGTGAGTGACTGCCACTTGGGCCTGACTCTTAGGAAGAAGCGGGATCGATTCGAGCAGTAAAGCCATAGTAAAAAAAAAAAGGTTAATCCATCTAATTCTAGGCCTGCTTCTGGGTGCCCTAGTTAATGGTTTTTTCCAACATCAATCTTATTGGTAATCGCTCATCGCTTGTCCTATATAGATGTTCTAGCCGTTGTTATCTTTTATTTTGGATACGATTAACCACTGATTCTTCAGCCGTAAATGCCAGATCTTTCTTGTTCCTTCATTCTCCCGTTTCTTAATCTCTTTTGGAACCAAATAATTTGCAAAAAATTGTTTCTATTCTTTCTAAATCACATTTTCTGGAATTCACAAGCATATATCAATATCGATACAAGCTCTCTGTACCCTTAAGCTTAGCCCTTTTCAATAGTTAAAACGCTTCGAAAAAGCAAAGAGTGTTAACTCTTGGAGCAAGGTTTAGGGTTCCAAGAATTTTGTCCAACACAAATCTTTCCCTGTTGTAGCCAGGATCCTTTCTATCATTTCTGCCTTGGTTGCCCCTAGACCAAGCTAGCTAAATTCTCATTTAAAATTCGCGCTCTGTGATTGGAGTTCTGCTATACGTACATCTCTATTCTTGCATTCGCTTCTATAGTCAGCAATTCAGTTGATTAGCTGTATGTTTAATGTAAACGCTGAGGCCGATTAGGTGTATAATTTTAGCAGATATTACGGTGGCGTTATTTTGTAATTGCCCTCTGGACCGCAGTGATCGTGCGCTGGATCCGACGTCGCGCAAAGGCATTAGCGCCGTAAAGCATCTTGCTGAAGCGGCGAATCGTGTCAAAGTGATTGATGAGCCTCCAGTCGATTACGCCAAGGCCTTTTTTGAGTTGCCACCGTTAATAACTTGCTAAGCAAATTATCAGCCAGTCACTTCTCTGGATAACGGCTGTATTCGCTTCTGATCAGGAAACATACCAAAATTTTTTGCAATCAAGAACCTCACCTAAACCAAAGATTATTTTATGCGTCATTATATGTTTATATTGACACAGTGTCGTGTGAAATTTATATTTGCTCGTGAAGAGTGACAATCGCCAAAATTTATTTAAATTTCATGTTTTGTACTTTTCCTACATCTATGGTTTGTTACAGAAAAATATGCTCTTTCATACATTACTTTGCAATAGTTTGAAGGTCACGTAAGCCAAAAGAGAATTCAGACTAGTTGAAAGTTTATGGCCACGGTTCATATTAATTCCAAGTAGTCTATTTCCTGCGTTTTTTGTATGGGAAAAGAAACAAATTGTAAGTAGGCTCTTCCTATGCTTCTTCACAATCACATCAAGATGCAACTAAAAGATTCTGCTAGTTAAATTATTCCTTTAAAATTTTCGGTGATTGAATTTCAGTGGTGCAATTGTTTCTGGGTATGCTGGCACAGTGATATAACGTTTTGTGTGTGCGTAAGGTGGGAGAGGGATCTAATTGGCCTACTGACAACCTTTCAGCTTTGATGGACGTCAGGAAGATATTTGCCGCTCTTTTGACTGTTAGCTGTTGAGGTCTCGGGCATAAAATTTTCGTATTTCATGCTTCCTGATGTTACCTTTATTTTGTCAAACATTTTGCATCTTGTTTGCTTCAATGCTAAAGAGGACATTTATTCAGATTACTACCACTATACTTCTTTACAGCTCGATATTCATCACTTGTTTATTACATACACTTTGGTGTAAGAAATATAGCCTTTGTATATCATCATAAAAATTAGGATAAAATCTTTGTGCTTTAAATACGTCAGTTATTTTTGCTATCCGCAAATAGTGTGTAAACGAGTTGTTGCTGAATTAAATTATTGAGCAAATGTATTAAAAATGGTTACTATACCTTGTTCACTCTGAACTGGCGGCTCAAGGTCATTTACCCCTCGTCCTGCTCCTCACCTCACCGCCTCCTCCCTTCTTTTTTTTAATTATTGCTTTACGACTCGTCGACGTCGATGTCATTAGAAGCGGGATGGGATTGGGGACAAGGTCTTTTGAAGGAAGCATCCCGGCATACGCCTGGAGTGATTTGAGGAAACCACGGAAAACCCAAATCTAGATACCCGGACGGAGATTCGAACCGGCGTCCTCCTGAATGCGAGGCCAGAGCGTTAACCGCTCACCCAGACGCTCGGTCCTCCCTTCCTACCCCTCCGCGCCGTACGCTGTATCAAGGCGGGCGAATGATAAATTTCACCTTCGCATGTAGGGGTATAGGCAGCAGAGTGGGGATAGAGCCGCCTCTCTTAACTGGACGCGCTATATACCCTGTTCACTCCAAACCTGCGGCTCAAGGTCATCTTCCCCTGACCCCGCTCCTCATCTCACCATCCCTCCCTTCCTACCACGCTGTGGCCATTTAGGTGAGTGACAAATTTTCCCCTCGCATGTAGGGGTAAGGGTAGCGAAGTGGGAATAGAACATATTCACCTCGAGCCACCTCTGTTAACTGAAAGGGCTATAATAACATGAAAACATTCGACAACATTTAGAAATGATACTTTATTCTGAAAACCCTACCCTATCTGAGATCAGGAAGTTTATTAAAATTAAACATTAGATACACAACGTCAATAAATTTGGGAGGTGCACCACTCTGCATTTTGTACTACTACTAAGTTAAGATGATTATACATGACTTGATGACCGGAATTGTTCATTTAGATAGCCCTGTATATGTTCCGCTTCTTTAGAAAATGTGAATTTTGTGATTAATGGTGGCAATGTACTGTACATTGACAAATATTTGTGAGAACGTATATTTCGACAGGTACTACAGTATTTCGGACCAATACAAATAATAATAGATTTTAATATCTATATACGATTTTCTCAGTAATCAAGTCTTATTAATATCGATTCTTTAATATGAATGAAACTGGAAATTAAAATTTTTGAATTTGTTGACATGTTTAGTAAGAAATAATGTAAACGTGGTATCTAAAAAAAATCTATTTTAAAATAAACTGGTAATGGTAAAATTTTTGTGCACTGAGAAAACAAAGATTCTGAATATTTTTATATTAAAAATATCTATTGTCATTTTGGTTCCGCCACTGCGATTAATTTTCCTGTAATTTCACTGTTTCCGTTTACAGGTAAGAAGGAGAGGAAACAGCCTCTTGGATTTCACATGGTGTAAAAGTGTAAGTACTTACCTTCTAACATTTCTAACTAAGTTAACAAGTTGATGTGGGTAGTCGAATACATGAAGAAATGTGGTTTGGAATCATATATTAAGTTCTGTATTATAAATAAGCGTAATAAGAGTTCAGTCGAAACTAGTAAATTCCCAAAATTTTTCTTATACATAAACACTTACCAGTTCATTTAGCTCTTCTGATATAACACATTTATTGAATTAGAGTTAAGAGGACTTATTTACAGCTTCTGCATTAGTACAGTACGAACTTGTGGGTGATACAGTAGCATGTTAACAAGAAAAGAAGCTGTACAAAATTTGGATTATTAAATAGGATGCAGATTATTAGTTGCTGTATTAGCGAGTACTGTTTTCATTTCTAATACCAGGGTGGTCTGAAAAATTGGCGGATTCAGCTATAAATAGAAATTTTTTCTGCAGAATTACGAAAAACTACTTCAGGGACGGAATTATTGCTGTGAAACATCACAGGAAAGCGTGTAGTGATATCAAGGGAGATTTTGTTGAAAGATGTTAATAATTATAGAAGTGACAAAGCTGCGAGTGACAAAGCTTTCATTTCTCACTACTGCCCACCCCTGAGTGAAAGATAATATCGGATGTGGCAGATAAGGGAACTTTAAAGTGACAATGGACCAATGTCGGAATGTGGTACCGACAGGTGATCCTGAGGTAGGAAAAAGTCTATGGAGACGGCCATTTGCGGTGAGAAAATTAATAAAGCTACCTAAAAATCACGTACTGGGCAGTAGTATGATTTTTTTAGTCCTTAGTGAAATATAAGAAAAGGTGGGGAAACCAAGCACTACTGTTAACGTAAGTTTCTTGCAGATTAGCAAATTCGGCGAGAGGCTGAGTCCCCTCGCTCGCGCTATTGGCATAGAAATGGTCGAACAAGGTTCCCGACGGTGACCCAGGACCAAGCTGGGTGGAAGAGAGAAGGCTTCCCTTTGAGAGTTAAATAAACCGAAGAGGCAAAGAAACTGGTACAGGCAAGCTTGTGCAAACACTGAGATATTTAAACACTCAGAGTACGGCGCAGCGGTCGGAAACGTCTGTATAAAACAACAGGTGTCTGGTGCAGGAGTTAGATCGGTTACTGCTGTTACAATGGCACGATTTAAGTGAGTTTGAACGTAGTGTTATAGTCGGCGCACGAGAGATGGGACACAGCATCTTCGATGTAGCGATGAGGTGGCGATTTTCCCGTACGACCATTTCGCGAGTGCACTGTGAATATCGGTAATTCGGTAAAACATCAGATCTCCGACATCTCTGCGGCCGGAAAAAGATCCTGCAAGAACGGGACCAACGACGACTGAAGAGAATCGTTCAACGTGACAGAAGTGCAACCCTACCGCAAATTGCTGCGAATTTCAATGCTGGGGCATAAACAAGTGTCAGCGTGCGAACCATTAATCGAAACATCATCTATATAGGTTTTCGGAGTCGAAGGCCCACTCGTGTACCCTTGCTGAGTGCACGACACAAAGCTTTACGTCTCGCCAGGGCCCGTCAACACCGAAATTGGACTGTTGATGATTGGAAACATGTTGCTGGGTCTGATGATCCAATTGCATCACTTGAATCCATTCACCACCATTGTTCACTCCGACGGACTTGGGCAATTCCAGCAGGACAATGCGACATCCTGCACGTCCAGAATTGCTACAGAGTG
The DNA here is from genome assembly GCA_031002005.1 of Vandiemenella viatica. Taxonomy (NCBI): domain Eukaryota; kingdom Metazoa; phylum Arthropoda; class Insecta; order Orthoptera; family Morabidae; genus Vandiemenella; species Vandiemenella viatica. The sequence goes on along the minus strand of CM061921.1, from coordinate 340,084,819 downwards.
GCTCCAGGAACACTCTTCTGAGTTGAAACTCCTCCACTGGCCACCAAACTCCCCAGACTTGAACTTTATAGAGCATATCTGGGATGCCTTGCAACGTGCCGTTCAAAAAAGATCCCCACCCCCTCGTACTCTTACGGATTTATGGACAGGATGCATGGTGTCAATTCCCTCCAGCACTACTTCAGACATTAGTCGAGTCCATGCCACGATGTGCTGCGGCACTTCTGCTGGCTCGCGGGGGCCCTTCATGATATTAGGCAAGTGTACCGGTTTCTTTGGATTTTCAATGTAATTGCGCAGGTTTCCGCGGTCGTATTATTTTGGTTCTTCGGGTGGAGCCGCGTCGATTTGTTGAAACTTAATGTTTCAGCCATTGTGCTGTGACCTTCATGAGAGGACTGTCCTCTGATGAAGGTCACAGCACTATGGCCGAAACATTAGGTTTCAACAAATCGACGCGGCTCCAGCCGGAGAATCAAAATAAGACTTGAATGAGTTGTTGTAATAGTGTTAGCGAAGATTTGAACATAGAGGTGAATTCCCTACGTGTCAAGGGCCAGGCCGGCAACAAGCCAACCTTCAAACTATTTGTACCGTCTCGCAAGTATTAGGGAGCGTGCACAAACTACCTGGCTCGGTTCAGGGGAAGGGAGGACAGGGGTTTGCTGGAAGGCTACGCCGGGCTACGTGGGGGGGAGGGGGGGTTCCGAGCCAGGCCTTTTATAACATTTTTCACAGTTAAAATCAGGAACAGAACTCACAACAGCATGTGAATATATATTTCCGTCAGTTTATTATCTCCGTATGTAATTTACAATCGTTTGACAAGAGAAAACAGTACAAAATGTCTTCTGGAATCAAAGGGGAAAAAAGCTACGTGCTACTGGGGGGGGGGGGGGGTTAGAGGCAAAAGCCACGTAGGGCTACGTGGTGGGGAGGGGGTTCACAGGAGACCAAAATGGAGCTGTGTGGTTTATGCACGCTGCCTAACACAACGTATCACACTATAGGTTGGAAGATCACCCCTGGGTGAGAAGGAAATCGCCATTGTCTCAAATAATTGTTGTAACATGCACGCCTGTTACTAATGAATCAAACGTCCACGTCGAACTATTTGTTAATAGTCAGAAAATAAAATGACAACTTGTGAAAGATTTTCATACTTTGTCTCTATTCAGATTTCTTTGATCTTGTTCCATGTTTAATGTTCAGTAAAAACATGCAATTCATTGCTTCGTAGTTTGAAGATAATTTTGATCGTTAATAAATTTATTACTTTGATTTAAGACGCGTTAAAGTTTGTTTGACACTAACAATCTTTTATTTCATCCTGATATAAGTTCTGTCATGTTTCAAATCATGAGATTAGACGTCCATAAAGATATAGATTTAACCATGTACGAAATCGACCAGTACAGGCTTTGTGATAACTTATTCCTGTAATTATTTGTACCACTATGGTCTAAAATGTTTTGGTTACCATTAAGACAATGTGCTGATTCAGTGACCCACTGTTCAAGATGACAATCAAATATTATATGAGAACAATTTAACAAATCATTTTTTTATTTTTATTTTTTTATTCCTGTAACCAGTTTTATTGGAGTAATCGACCCGAACAGGTAGAAGTCATCTATTGCATGATCCGGAAATTTTTGAACTATATCACTTACATTCTTTCTCAGCGCCTTGGCCACATTTATATTGGTATCTGTGGGACGGTAGAAGGAGGCTATCACCATTTTTGTTTCATCGTCTTGGACCGAGCGTGGTGGTTAAGCAGTTATTGCTCTGGCCTCGCATTCGGGAGGAACCAATTCGAATCCCCGTCCGGGCATCCAGATTTGGGTTTTTCATGGTTTCCCCAAATCACTCCAGGCGAATGCCGGGATGCTTCCTTCAAGGGGCTATGGCCAAATTCCTTCCCGTTCCTTGTCCCCCGTCCTTTCCCGCCTCTAATGATCGCGACGTCGACGAGGCGTAAAGCCACAAGCCGCCATCTTCTTTGAGTTTAATCCATATTCTTTCGCAAACCGAGCTCTATTTCAGCACACGTGAGGTTTTGCTTTACGGTTCCATACACAGGACCTCCAGGAGATACTTGTAACAAACTGTCACTTCGGGAAACGTTTGTGTTGTTACTAAAAATCTCTGCAGTATTTATATACAGCTTTCTGTGCACATTAAGATATCCGCTGTCGTAGTAGTAACAACGCTTTCTAGTTTCGGCTGTTTGTTACAAAAGCTTAGACAATTAATCAAAAAAACTTTTAACTGTTGTAATTTGCACTCCACACGGCCCCTCCCATTGAATGGCAATACAGCTCAACTATTCTAGCTAGCCTGATGATCAGCGGAGTGTTTGTTTACAAGGTGACATTTAGAGCTAAATGCACAACCCGCAGCGATAAATTTAGACTGCTGAAATAATTTTAAACTCACAAACACATAACAGTGAAACAAGAAATAATCATTCGCATTCTGTCAATGTTTTTGTTGTTGCAATATGTCCTAGTACAAGCAATTAGCGATCTATTACTGAAGCCAGGGACGCAGGTATTAGAGTGGGATCTAATGTGCTTCCGTCACTTAAATACCGAACCAGTCAAAGTTATTACAGTTTTAGTCAGCGTTCCGTAATTACTGTGGACAATAGCGTGGTATGGTAGCCATAATTTGCCCTAAACTGCATACATTGAACAAAAGGAATAGGACAAAACACATTATTATGAAGTTTGCACAACAAAAGAATGTATCGAGGACTTTACTGAAACAGTAATATGCCACAAGCGTCTCCAGCCTACGAACACATGCACCAGCTTGTTGGAACAACACATACCAACTGACTGGGTGTACTAGTCAGGTAGGTGAGGGGTGACGTTCACGACTGGTATTCTGGAGGACGCAGATTCAAATCCCCGCAATGCCATCCAGATTTCGGTTTTCCGTCGTTTCCCGAAATCACTTCTGTGCGAATGGCGGGATGGTTCCTTTATAAAGCCATATCGTTAAGGCTTCTAGTTTCTTGCCCCTCCTCCCTTGGCCGTTCATTCCCTCCTCTAATGGCCTCGTCGTCAACGAGCCGAAAAGACCGAAGCAAAAAGTATCACAGGTGAATTTCCTCAGATTTATGTCTTTACTGATCAAACCCACTGCATTTCCCTGAAGTTATTTGGAGAAACCATGCAGAACCTTCGAAAAATAAATTAAAAAGACTAAACGATTTACCAATTCCATTCGTGTCAAAAAATGACTACCATTTCATCATTTCTGCTTTCAGATTCCTTAATTCCACACAGTTCCTCAGTTACCCGAGCTTTATTTATAACTGCGCCTTTCAAAATGTTGATTTATGACTTGCTACAGTTCATGATTTGACATAATTTCGGGGTATAGCGATTTCTGCGGAACAGGAAGATGACAAAAGTTTAGAGTTGATGATTGACTGAAACTAGCGACTTTTCATGTTTCATATGCATGTTATAAAATGGCTTCTAGAATTGTAGTAATCAGGCTTATCTCTATCATCTATAATGGATTCAACTGTAAAAAGTTCATTTCGCTTATTTGTCCATCTCCTAACATCTCCTGCACTTCATTTCCATCCACTGCAAGTGCTGTCTCCTTTGTCTTGTGTCATTGAAGGTATATAAATCTGTTAAGGAACCTCGCACTATTTTTTTAATATTTCCCCTCCCAAGTCTCAGAACCAAGGAGCCAGAATACAGGCATCATCGGCAAAGTCAAGATCTTCTGATTTGTTGTTCAGTACCCCTTGTGATGGATACTTTTTATTAGTTCAGATTGTTTAAGGGTTTTTATTCAGTTTCACGAAATGTAGGCGTCAGAAACCTGTTTGTTCAACCGCACGAAAACTGCCGCCGGCGACGTCAGCACAAGTATTGCGCAATTAGCAGAGATTATTTGCGAAAGCCAGTAGGCTATACCGCTCTCACTTGCTGTTGCTTTACAGAGAGATAAGTACTTGCGGCCTCGGGCCACCTGCTGATCGATTCTGACCAGTACCCGCCAGTACCCGTCTTAACTTAGAAGTTTATCAGTCAACTTACGTTGCTTGAAGTCCACGCCTGTATTTCACTTTGAACTGGAGTCGTATCTATGTTCAATAGACAGAGACTTTACACAAATTTAATATTTCTTTACGATAGAGTAGTACAAAAGGCCGTATGATTCCTCCGATACTATGGAGCCCATACATTGGTGTCAATTAGCAATCAAGAGTTGAAGACGCAAGAAAGAAAGAGAGTACCGTAGGAAAATTAGTAAGGAAACGCATTTAACAGTAACGGAGCCACTACGACAGCCATCCATAAAATTAGGGATATTACTCCCTATATTCCTATCCTGCCTTTCACCTCTGTACTCAAAAGTATTCTCAAGAACAAGGAGGAATAGTACGGGTGAAATTATAGATCCATGTGGTACTCAATAGTGCAAGAGAAGTGTATATCATTTAAAACGCAGGAATAGAGCACTTCCTGCAGCAGTATTGAATCAGATTGGTACAGGATACATCAGCACACGCCAACTATAAACTGATACATCGCACTCACAGATACCGAGCCAGGAAGATGAGTGATAATGCTCAGGCTTGGATTCAGAACAACCATTCAGATTTTGTTTTCCAGAAAATACTCCAGTCGAATGCCCGAATGATTCCTTCATAAAAACATGGGAAATTTTGCTCTCGTTCTTTCCACATAATCTTCAATAACAAAAATAAGAGTGGGCTGAAAAAAAGATCTAGAATTGTAACATGTTCGTTTTTTTGCTTACAGCATTACACCTCATCAAGGTAATTACAGGTGAGAAAGGACTGGGGGCAAGGAACGGAAAGGAATTCGGCCACATCCTTTTGAAGGAACCATTACGGCACTTACGTGGCGTTAAATGGGGAAACCATGGAATATCCACATCTGGATGGCCGGACGGGGATTTATGTATGTATAATTTACGGAATGTCGGGCTTGGAATCAACAAATCTGATAGTAGTTAAATACCCCAAAAAAGGTTGTTACAAAACTGGTTGCATGGATATGGAAAACGAGAGAAAATGACTTTCAATCAGTAAAATACGTCAACGAAAAAATATGAAGGTGTTACTAACGAAACACGATACAGTTTGCTGTCGGACTAAGAAGTAGGTAAGAAATTGTCTAAATTACTAATATTCTCGCGTATTTACTGTAATTATGTTCTTCTGGGAACAGCTTCAAATAGAATGTGAGAAATAAACAATGATCACTTCTTATAGCTAAATATCCATGGGATGCAGTTATCAGTTTTTATTATTTCCCCGTTAATTGGAGTGTTGGAATATTCATTTCGTCTATTTCGGCAATACTTAATCTACAAACATCCAATTATAGAACACATCACTAATTGAATAGTTCAGGAAATCATACGATAGCCTGGGTATGTGCAGATATTGAAGTAACGCACATATCCAGTTTTTATTTTCTACAGATACCACGGAATTTACCTAAACATGGTATGTACAGTGATCAGATTACCTTATTCTAGTTTAAGCTACAAAGCTATAATAACAGTCAGTATGTGTGATAATAACATCCAGTATGTGTGATAATAACAGCCAGTATGTGCGATAATATAATGTTTTAGTTACTGATCTGATACATGGAGTAGTTGGCAGTAGCAACCTTATTGCTGCAAACAAGAAATATCATTTAAGAATCGATTCTATAATGCAGAGAAATAGAGAATTCTGCAAGGACCAAGGAGAAATGTTAAACTAGTTCGCTACGGAATCGGAATATGGAAGTAGATCACATTCAATAGTCCCGACTCGCGCAATTTATTTGAAGATACGAGCGTGCTATTTCAAAGATATAAGTGGTAACGAGATGTCAAACAATACGAAACGAGAAGCTGTAGAAACTGCAGAGAGGCTGTTCAATATGGACCGCAGCTGGAGCATAAATGACGAACAGTCAGAAAAACATGCGCGGCGCAAAAAAAAGGCGACATCGCCCTTCGCGCGGGAGTTTAGAGATCAGCTGGCTGAACATTGCCGTTTCCGCGCTGAATGCCTCAGCACAATGGCTGAAATATGACGCGTGCGGACAGCCAAATAATTACTAAAAGATATTTCCACACTGAACTGTCACGCCACGTTCTCCATATAATGGCACCATGAATCATTTCCACGTTCCTCTTCTCACCTGATAAAAATTACACAGACGGAAACGAGCTATTTACTAAACAAACTGTTCGCGAAATTGTGTTACGAAAATTTGTGTGATGGTGAAGAGTGACTTACAACTTTTGTATCGAGTAATAAACCACATATTCCTGCGCTGTTGCTATCTCGAAAGTTACAGCTAAATCGAAGATTCGTCTCACTAGTATCACTACAGAAATTGATGCTTCAAATTCGGAAAAATTTAGTCAGACGTTACTGTTTAACATGCAGGTAACACAGAAGAAATTTACGAAACTAGAATAACTTAAAGAAGAATTGAGGCCAAAATATGAAGTTTCAAAATAATATCGTTTAGAGAACTTTACAACCGAATGTAACTAAACAAGAACAGATACTTCTGGTTGCTCAGTGATGAAATATATAATTGGTGACAGAGGTTGCCAGTTAGAATCCAGATTCTGACAGTAACGTTTTCCGATCTTTAATTTCACGTTTAACGGTGACAAAGTTTCCTTTTTGTGTGTAACGTACGACATTTTAAACTGTAGGTCCCGTGGAAAGCATCTGACCATCATACGCCCAACTCATTAACTTGCATAAAAAAAATCACAGTCAATCATTTACTTTCATCTGAATCTCTTGAAGTTTCGCACCGTCAGTTTCGGCTAAATGATGTAAATATTCTTGAGCATAAGTCAAGTCGTTGAATTAATAAATATATAGGTCAATGGATATCTGTCACTAATTTCACTGTTTTCACCGATTTAGACAGGTAGATTATGCATCATATTAAGTTAAAACGTCTCTAGAAGATTCCTATATCCAATGAAGTGTTCAAATTTTGACATATAAGATTTGCGATAGTGATAAGCTTTCTGTATATTGTACGAAATAAAGAAACTGGAAACATTTTAGGTTTGTTATGTCTAAACACAAAACAATTCTATGTTTTCATTATTTGTGAAAATCAGAATTTTTTAACTAAAGATGAATCTCAGACGCTATATATCTGTGTTGATCAAATAATACGTTTGACACACGGCATCCCATTATGTACACGTTTCAAATCGTGTTTTAATAATGATTCATTTTGGTTCATATGAATTGCGGAAGTAATTCTTTGATAACTAAACAGGTAGTTACTTTGTTAGTCTCAACGATAGTCCTACACAGAAAAGAAGGAAATTTTTCTGGAGAACCAATATGTGTCGTTCAACACAGGTTAAACAGAAGGAAAAGTAGATTTGCCTATACAATCTATAATTTTTTATAAAATGTTTTGTTAAAATAGGTTTCCTGGTTCACTCATTTCGAAATAAAGAATACTGAGAAATATGTAGTCAGATGTTTGAAACTTGTATCAGGATATAACGTTATTTTATTTCTAAAAAATGCTAAGCAGAAAATGGAGTTAAAGAATGTCTCGTAAATGAAGTTGAATTTTCTCCTGAACCTGAAATAAATCTTACTAAGAATTGAGAAGAAATGTGTAATTCAGAAACACTAGCTGTATTGTTCTCACATAAAAGGAAGACACTAAGAAAAACACAAGTTTCAAACCATCTGCTCCCTTATCTGTAACAGAGGAGGTTTATACAATTTGGTAAGAAAACTAAATGTCCTGATGATGTTCATTGGTTTAGTAAAAATCTTAAAGGAAGCTATACAAACTGCTTAGTAGTTGATCAATATAAGTAGATAGTATTGAATATTGGGAACTAAGAAATTTCCTTAGAAACGTTTTTAATTCTCAAAGATTTTCACACTCCAATTTGACCTGATAATTCCGTTGATCAAGAGTTCGTTTTCCGCTCTAAACACCATTAATTGTACAAATCAGTGTGGCAGTGCTGTTGGAAATCTTGCTGTCACCAGAGAATCCGAAAATGTTATTCGCCATGTAATGTATCAATGTAACAAAAAATATAGTTAATTCCACAATGTCAGCAGCCATGTTTACTTCCAATTACATAAGCCTTCAAAAGCTTCACTGCGATTTATAGCATCAACTCCTCTCGATTTCCCGAACACTGTTTCCATATGTGATTTCATTATAATTACAGTTACAATGTCACTTCTGTCACACACATGGCAGCATTATAACTGTGTTATCCGTCTCATAAGGAGCAGTCATTGAAAGAAATCATTAAAAAGAGTAAAAAACCTGGACCTCAAATAACTTTGTAAACTATTTAACTTAAAAAATCTTGAGATTAAACTGTTGAAAATTAATTTCATATCAATTGGAAGATTACGAGTAAATGTGGCACAGGGGGAAAAAAATCCTCCCACCGAACAACAACAAAAGCCAAAACTCAATTCTTTAACGCTTTACTCATATCTAACGCGTAAAAATTTCAGAAAATTACTTGTTAATCCCTAGGGAGCGTGCATAAACCACGTAGCTCCATTTTGCCCTCCTGTGAACCCCCCCTCCCCCCCCCCGTAGCCCTACGTGGCTTTTGCCTCTACCCCCCCCCCCAAGTAGCATGTAGCTTTTTTTCTTTTTGATTCCAGAAGACATTTTGTACTGTTTCCTCTTGTCAGACTATTGTAAATTACATGCGGAGATAATTAACTGAGGGAAATAAGCGTACATATGCTGTTGTGAGTTCTGTTCCTCATTTTAACTGTGGAAAATGTTATGAAAGGAAAGCTACGTGGCCTGGCTCGGAACCCCCCCTCCCCCCACGTACCCCAACGTAGCCTTCCAGCCAACCCCTCCCTCCCCTGGCCCGAGCCACATAGTTTGTGCACAGTCCCCTATCAGTTTAACAGAGACAATAAATAAAATAAAGGGTCCCGAAACTACGAGTAAAACAGCAAAATATGAAAGTTTCTTTATGACCGTTCATAGTTAAATTTTATGTTCAAAAAATCTGCCTTAAACACACGCATCTAACTGAGTGTTGTCACTTAGGTTTCAGATGACCTTAAAGCAGTCACAGTTATTTAAAATTAAAAGACCTAAACGACTAAATTAAATGATCAGTTATCTTGTTTGACGAAAGTAATGCTGATGAATACCGGAAATTTTCATAGCATGATTGAGGCTTGCGTACATACCCAACAATCCTTAGAAGGTAAAACAGTGCGACTTACATTGAATCATTGAAGCGTTTTTTTTTCTTTCTTTCTTTTTTTGCTTATGGATTTACGCCCATTATCATCGTGGTATTCATTTCAGGCGGGAAAGGACTTTGACAAAGAAAAAGAACGGGATGGAATTCGTCCACGGTCTTTATGAAGGAATCATACCGGCATTTGCTTGGAGTGATTGTGGGGGTATCACGTAAAACCAAATCAGAATGACTGGACTGGGAATCGTACCTGTGTCCTCGCGATACGAAGCCAACACTCCCGGTGTCATCAAATTACTTCAGTGACACTTCTTACATCAGTGGTGTGATACAAAGCAAATGAAATCTTCTTATGTTGCCGATTCCGGCCGTAGGTGGTTACCATGGAGGATGTATCCCTCCAGGGAACTCTCTTGGGAAGATGAACGGGGTGGTTTCCTGTTGAATTTCCCAATGAGTGTCAGTATGTGTTAGTGCTGGTGTGGCTGAATGTGATAGTGTGTTGTTTGTGTTGAACGAAATGAGAGGTAAAGAAGAGAGAGGCTGAAACCAGTTGCCGTCCATTCAAGCCTACTCTTCCGTAAACACCAACGGGCTGCCAGGCTTAGCGTCCCCATTAGATGGACGAAATACCGTCACCTTATGACTTCACTCCATGCGCACTGCTGAGAGGACTCTGGTGATTATGAATTCTGCACCACCTCCTCTCCTACCCTGGCAGCCAAGTCCTGACAATTAAAATTTCTCCTACCACTCGACTCGAAATAGCTAACCCGTCTCTGCGGCGAACACCAGCACGGTGCCGCAACCAGCTGAGCCAACGGGGCGGGCTATTAAAATATAATACTATGCTAAAATCTGTTACGTATTCCCCATCGCCTTGAACAAACCAACTACCTCATTTTCCAGCATATATGTTATATCGAAACTACCAGATTATGTCCAACAATGTAGCAACAATATGCTTGTGCGCATATAATAGTCTGTAATAACCCCTGTCATAACAGCATACGTATTACTTGGTCTGGAATAATGTAACAGATGTCTGTATTTTATAGCGACAGCATCTACGGATCTGATACCTTCAAATAACCCAAGTGGGCCGTATATCACTCCCTTGACTGAAGCAAATTGCTGTCTCGCTCATCAGAGAAATTGCTTGTGCGCTCAGCTCAGAGGTAGCCAGTAACAAGCCGAATAGCCGACGGGCTCTGGTTGAGTTATGAGGTACATGCTCATATAAATCATCTATTATTTGACAAATTTGAGGGATAGATTGTGCCTTCCAAAGAAACACTTAGATAAAAAGGAATGCCAGAGAAGATACAGTCGCTCAAACTGAAAAAAATATGTTTAGGAAGGCTGTAAACCCCAAGTAGATATTCGCAACTTCACTAGGAAAATGAAATCGTATGACCTTCCGAAAATTGCATATAATTCTTTAGTTCGTTTGTAGAATATTGTCAAAATTACGATGTCCTGGAGCAAACGTTTATTCCGTTACATGTGCAGGAAGCGGATTTGGTATACATTTAATACGTCGTGTGGTAAAGCCGAGTGAAGATTACCTTCGACTTACCCCTTTCTGCATATGGATTCGCCCCCCCCTTCTCAACGTCAGCTTCTGGTTCTTCCAGTTGGCGTCTGCGAGTACTGGCTGGGAAAAAAATTAAGAACATTCTCACTAATGACGTTAAGGGAACTCAAATGAACTCCGGAGGTGAGACTGACAGGTATTTGTTCCTGATCTCGTTGAAACAGCAAGTGGAATGATACAGACAGAGCAGTGGGCAACTTGATTAACATCCTTCAACCCCCTCACGGTTACCCCCAACTATGCACCACCCCGCATTCACCGCCACCGCGGGAAGTAGACTCTTCCGAACTACCCACCATTATAGCGGGGACGGTAAGCAAGGCGCTTTTTGCCACCCCTTATGGATGCCCACGGGGAACTGCGCGGAAGCAGCTCCCGTCACGAACCAAGCCGAAGACCCTTCGAAAACCTGGCCGTAAAGCTTAAGCATCTCTGCTATTCCCACGTGCGCCCGGCCCCACCCACCCCCGCAGGCAACCGAACAAAACCGCGGGATTTCCCTTTCCGCACGCCTCCCAGCAGCACAAAGCCAGCCGGCCACAGGGCCACACACTGTGTTAACCCGCACACCAACCATCAACTATTCTGCGTCTCTGAAGGGCATGGTTTCCCACACACTCGTCCAAGCTTCGCAGAGCATCGTCATAGTGCATAACAGCAGCGAGGCACTCCAGTGGCAAGGGGAGCACAAGTTCCTTGACCACTGATCACAGCGAGGGCCATTCTATACAATCTGAAGATGACCCCGGCCATTGCCAAATCACCCCAGCTTACTGGTACCATCCGTCACCTCCCATCACCTCCCTGCACCACGGGTCCTACTGCCGTGATCCCTCGGTCTTACTGCCCGGGCGTTGGCAATGAGTGCTACCGGCGGGAGGGCTGCACCACATCAACCCACAACGATCACAGTCTTCCGAAGACCAGGATCACTGGTCCGTTTGTTTGGTCCATACCGGCGGCAGGGGGAACCACTTCACCTGATCACAGACGACCACCTCAGCAGTGGCCGCTCCCGAAAACTGGAAAACTGGAAAACGACCCCACCTTCTAACGGCAGAAGCCGGCTACCGGTACCGTTTGAGTGAAACGATTCTGCAGGGCACACACTCATCTCCCTGAACCCCATCCGGCATATAGTCGGATATAACCGAGGCATCGGCACAGTGTGCATTCCCGGCGGCAGGGTGCACCACATCCCTGTGTGTCACCGCCCAGTTCACCTGGGGGGGGGGGGGGACTCCCAGTACCATTCGGCAGACCCCTACAGCGCGGCCGATAGAGACTTCCTCACCAATTACTTGGTACAGTCTCCTTGGCGTGGCAGCGCCTCGGACTGTCAATGCTCCACACTGCAGGTGCCTTCGGCACGGACTTGCGGCCCTTCCTCACCAATTACTTGGTCCAGTCTCCACGCCGAGCTCGGGAACCCAGGTTCGCCAAATCCGTATCAAGACCCTAAAGAAGGACAAGACCCCTGAGTGTCGCCTCGCGCCCCAAGAAACTCATTCCCGAACACTCTCAATGGTTCGGCTTGGTACTCTTGTTAACGAAGCTGCCTTCGCAACGTTTGAAGAGTTGCCGTTCGGGGACACATTTGTGAAACCCCTACTACACATTTAAATACAGCCGGGGATCCCGTTACCCACGTGCCTGAGCACCTAGGATAGATTAGTCAGACCTGAACTGTTTTACGGGTATCCACCACGCGGTCAGCCGGAGCTAGTCTTCGGATACTAGGATTTTGGCACGGCCAGGTCCCGACACCTCAAGCGACTGCCTCCTGCGGAGTACCCTGTCCGTGGACGATAGCTATGTCCACACTTGTGCCTCTTCCCTTTCAACTTGCCTTTTCCTCTTTCCCGTTCCTCTTGCAATATGTTCATCTTGAGGTATGCGCTAGAGGCACGCATCAGAAGGCATGCCCTTTAGTGTCCACATTCACGCCTCTTGAGGCATGCCCTCAGTGTTCCGGTGTAGCCGCAGCGAGATTGATGATTCAATTTGTCTGGCGGGAATTACAGCTGCCATTCTTATATTAGCGAAATCCCGGGGGAAAAAATCGCGGAGGAAACTGTGGGTAAAGAATTATTTGAAAACTCGAAATGTGCAAATTCTCCAAGAACTGCAGTTCAATGACAATGCGCTGTTTAAAAACTTAACGCGAATATCGAAGCAAAATTTTTATACTCTTCTAACAATGGTGAAACCCGCCATTCAAACGAGACACCAAATTCAGAGACGCAATACTTGCCGAAGACGTACCGTTGAAAATGCCTTCGGCCTGCTTGCTTCCGTGTTCCGAATTTTCCTAAGGCCAATTAAGTTCAAAGTTAAAAGTACGATTGTGGACATAGTATTATGTTGCGTATATCTGCACAATTTCCTTCGTATAAAGCCAGATTGTACAAGGTTTTACTGTCCAGTGGGATCTTTGGACATTGAAGATGCAGCAAAGGAACTGGAACTTGGCGCGGAACTACCGCAAAAGACACTGGCTTCGCCCCACTTCGGAGAATTCCTCTAAGACTCTCTGGAAAGCTTCCGAATTGCGGGATGAATTCGTAGAATATTTTATGTCACCGATAGGCAGCATACCATGGCAAGATAACTATTTGGAAGGAAGTTTCATCTTCAATTCTAATAATATAACAAACATTTTCAACTGGAGATGTATCAGGAAAATGTAGCTGAGTAACATACTTTCAATAAATTTAGTTTCTGTAAGAAAGAAACCTGCACATTACCTACCCGCCTTTTATCTAATATATTAGAACGAATTGCTCTTGATCCGAGAAAAATAGCATAGCAATACGTAAGTTAAGATTAAAAGGTGTTGATTAAGATAAATAGTTGTCCATTGTGTAAGCCTCTTGATGTTACAGCGCTATGCCGAACTCTGCATTTGACATCATTAAAAAGTTGCGGTTTTTGCCGTAGTTATGATGTAAATAACTTCGCGAGCGTAAATCTCGCGAAGTTATTTACAACATATAAGCTGACTGACATCGACTAACATAGAAAGCATTCCCTTCCAAAGAATAATTTGAAACTTTTAACTAGAAGACATTATGCAACTGTAAAAATGATTTTTGTTTATTCACAACATTCGTTGATACTTTCACAAATTCACGTAAATGCATCTGACTGCTTATTACAACAAATGTTGTTTATTGAATAATACGACATTTAATACTCTTTAAATCTGCGTATTGATATACTAAGTACATGATGAAGCTTGAGCCTTCCCACCATTCGTTAAACGAGATTAAATATTTCCTACGTGAAAGTACTGTATACTGCACTCTGAATTTTACGCATCCTGCACCGAATGTTTGTTCAATAATTTCGCAAAACACACAATCCTACATTGTCAAAACTCTTCACAAAAATCAACCAGTGCAAAATGTTAATTAAAATGAGCATGAATTAATTATAAATGATGTGGAAAACTACTAAATATTTATTATAAGTACTGTCACTTAAATGAATATAATCTTTATTTTTGACGTCACATAACAATGAAAACGAACGTTAATCTTCGAAAAATGGAGAGCGACATATTGCAAGCGGAGACGCACGAGAATCCACTTCAGCTGGAAACGCTTGCAATACGCCGTGCCTCCCGGTTTGTTGAACGAGGATCTCGGGCATGCCCCTGACGCATGCCTTCCGAGCCTCTCCCCCGTTCAACATGACGCATGCTTTTGACGACCGAAAGTTGAACAGGTGTGGACACAGCTATCGGGTCGCCACTCCGTATCCACCCCAATTGGCTGTCTTCTTCAGCTGGTACAGCATAAATCTATGCAGAAGCGATTTTGCGTCAAAATGTCTAAATAAAATAATAAGAGGTTCAATACGAGCCTCGCCCATGAGCGTACGAAATGGTGGGTATGGTGGAGAAGTATTTTCTATTACTGCCTGAGTCACTGGCAGAAGGAGTTGCTAGTTTACTGTATGATTTACCGGAGAGCACTGCGACGACCGTTGGTACAGAACTGCTGTCTCACTCCATAGTACCACGTGGGGTGGTGCGGGGCTTTGATTGGTCAGCGGGAGACGGTTTTCTAGGAGGTTCCAGAACAGTACGCACTGCGTCTCCCACGCTAAACTGCTGTCTTGTGTCGTTGAATGCGGGATTCAAGTAAGTGAGTAAACGGTTTTATCTTCAACGTGCCGCTGACCACATTAAACTACTACGACTACTTATCAAACTATTAAAACCTACTACAAATATATAATACTATAAATCTTTTAACGGACTGTCTGTCCATCGCTTTGTCCAGGCATCACGCAAAATTTGCCACGCCAATTTGGATTGGGTATTCACGATTTAAAAGTCTGTAGTCTAACATAAAACCTGCGGGACATCTAATGCCTCTACACGACAGCGACCGAAGCAAGAAATTATAATAATTTGGTACCGAGAACAGATAGGTGTCACAGATCACACCTCATCACAGATGAACACCTCTTTATGAGGTAACCATCAAAGATCTCCCTACAACATAGATAAAAATTCCACGCTTAGGATTCTGTTAGTACTGTTTTCTAAATACACAGCTTTGGGTATTTATTTATTCCGTGTTCTGAAATGTACAGTTGTACCTTAGAATAAACTTAAACTATTAATGGAACCATTTCTTCAAAGATTAACACTCCGATAAGCGTAACAACACTGCGAAGTGTAATTTACGGTAAAGATTACAAAGATACTACTTTACGATCGTTCATTCTTTGATACTAGAAGAATAAGAAGGCAAACAAATTACTCCACATATCAAGATACGCGCTGTTCAAACAGCAGGAAAATGCTAGTTGAAATAAATAAAAAAGAAAATCGTGTTAGATTAGATACTGGCGTAAGAAAAGGATTTCGCCACAGGGCACCCGTGAGGACACGTTAACACCGTGAAGGCAGGGAGCCCTGCCTACAGCACAGTTAGAAAAAGTTGACATCTGATTAAAACGGGAGTAGTTGATACTGAAAGGAAACTATTACTAAGTTTTTTTTATATACTTATGGCTTTACGCCTCGTCGACGTCATTAGAAGCAGGATGAGACAGGGAGCAAGGAACGAGAAGGAATTCGGTCGTGGCCTTTTGAAGGAAGCATCCTGTCATTCACCTGGAGTGAGTTTGGGAAACCATGGAAAACCCAAATCTGGATGCCCGGACAGGGATTCGAACCGGTGTCCTCCCGAATGAATGGCCAGAGCGTTAACCATTCACCCACCAGGACATGTGGACATGTGGATAGGGTCACAAGTTAGTAATGACTGACAGATGGAGAAGATGTCAGGCATTTCATGAACAACAGTAGATCGTGTTTTGACAAAGTACCTGGACATGAGAATGATGTCAACTCGTCGGATCTCAAAACTTTTGACATCAGAACAAAATAATCAAGGAGTCTGTCGAAAATCTTGACCTCTTTGAAGCAGGTTCAGCAGATTTTGTCGCGCGATTTGTTACTATGGATGATACCTGAGCCCATCATTCCATATTCTTATATTTTGTAAAAACATATTAATTTAATCAGAAGTTCCACGAGCTGAGTAGTTTGTGTAGTCTTTGGGGGTAGAATTTAAGTTGGTAGTCTGTAAGAATGCTTGTTTTGGCGGCGCTGTAGATAATCTGCGTGCTCATTGCATGCTGGGTGAGCGGTAACACTCTGGCCTCGTATACGGGAAGACGCGGGTTCGAATCCCCGCCCAGCCATCCAGATTTCAGTTTTTCATGGTTTCCTGAAATCAGTCAACGTGAATGCCGAGATGGCTCCTTCCCGTTCCTTGTACCCGGTTCTTTCCCGCCTCTAATGACCTCGACGTCGACGATATATATATCCATAAGAAACAAAATATTCACTGTCACTACGGCGAAAGTATAACAGCAAGTTTTATATGGATCACAGACAATTGCGGCTGAAATGAGCCGAATAATAAACAGTGAATAATCCTTCTTTTTTTTTTAACTTAGATATCACTATGGTCCAATTTAGTTACGGTATTATAATGATTCTGAATGTGTTTTCTTCGCAGTAAATAGATTTTCAGCGCTAGGTGATGATAACAGCTTCCAGTATTTTCCTTTAATGCATGATTATTTTCAGTTAATAGTGTGAGCATTCAGCAATCACCTGCTGTAAAGTGGCTGAATTTTGCTCTTTCCAAGATGCACAGACAGTATCTACGGTGGTGTGTTGTTTCCCTGTTCTTCTATGACAGGTGGTAGGGGAAGGTCGCGTAGCTCCGGACGACGGGTGACCCCGGACATTTAAATTTCGAACAAACCAACCAGGTTGCGTCAGTAAAATTGCATTGTAAATATGCACCCTGCAGTGTAAAAACAAATGCAACTGAGCTGCGGCTTGGGCGCTCAGTGAGTTCCACACTACTGTGTGTTTTGTTCCTGGTAGAAGTTTTTCGTCGCTCCTGTCAAAATTGGTTGGAGATTATTGGATATAATGCGCCAAATAAACGCATAGTAACGCGGGTTCGAAAAATCCAAAAGGGCGAGATTTTAACTTCACCATACAAAAAATGTGGAGAGAACGGGCAAAACAGTAAAGGCAGTAAAAAGGGCGAAGCGAAAAGATAAAAAGGTAAAGGCACTATAAAGACTCTGAATACAAAGAAAAAAATTCAAAGTCTTTTCAGAGCAATTCAAATAAAACAGACCGAATGCATCGTACGTGGAGAAATTTTTGAAGAAGACTGGATTCAGTGCTATGAAGCAAAGACATGGCCCATGAAAATTGTGTTTAGATTCTCCAGATATGCATTATCATTGTGATTTTTGTAAGGCCAATAAACGATTAGGTCACATTTATTAGTGTGCCCAGGGCTATCCGACAACTTTTGTGTTGCCAAAAAATTAAGGAGAAAGTGTTTTCTTATTTAATTCGTTGAAAAAAAATATCATGTCTACTAACTTCTAATTAATATGACTGCAGATTGCGAGGTATCCTCTTTGTACGTCGATAATTAAAGAAATCCTATTTGGCCTTACCAATCCTTTCAGGTTCTTTTGCAATCTGATCTATAATCGATAGCACGTTCCGGACGATATGTGTGGCCCCAGGATATCGTCTCACACGTTTTTCTGTTATCACCTCACAGAAAAAAAATTTAACTATCTAGTATTCTCTATAAAATCAACTGCTATTTATTGACACATCTTAATAAATTCAAATATTTACAGTTCTCGTGATACGACATAAAATCTCACATATAACAATCTGTTTCTCCTTGGCTTAAAACAAAACAACACAATTACAGCCTGCCAACTTCAAAATAACAAAACATATTATAAAAACTTAAATTTACCCATTTTCACATACTACTATACTGTACGGCCTTGTATTAAAATAAATACATTCATATATTCCTTAAGTCGTAAAATTATTACTATTATTATTAATATTATTATTTAAATGTCTGATGAAGTGGGACCTCACAAGATGTTCCCAGTTTGATTTTAAGATTAAAATAAAGACAGAAAATATATTTATTTTACTTTTATTTGCAATTAATTTTAACTTCCCTACTACTAATTGTTATATAATTGGTAAGGAAAATCAATTAATAAGCTTCCCACGGCCCGTTGTTTTGTAGTCCACACCATGAATCCCAATTGTACGGATCAGCACGTTCAACAGGTTAACCGTTGCCACCTCTCTGTCACTTCCCCACCACGTTGCCTGGTGTCGTGTCGGGTGTTTGATGTTTACCGACTGGGTGGCGGCCTGCAAATGCACAGGCCGTGGGAAGCCACCTGTAATACTCTCATTGTCGTAACTACATTTCAAGGGTATGTGTCTCCGTTGGTTCACTTGACCTGGTCCCCTCACACTTCAACCTCCGTCCGTACCTAAGAAGCTTTGTCTGACGCCAGTTTCAAGACAGATAATAACATCATGTGAGCTAACATCTCACTTTTGACACACCTGAGAATTCCATTTATGTGGATGGCGTAAATGCATTACAACGTAGTTGGATTGTGTTGAGTTCAGGTGGGACAATGTTGAAAAATAGACAGCGACTTTTCTTGTAAGTCATGCATATCAGTGTCAGCCATGAACTAATCAGATGACTCTCGTGAAACTATAGAAGTTTCATTTTTTCCCTTTCCTTCTTCTCCGTTTGTAAAAAAATCTGAGTCTATAGCGCTTAGTTTACATTTTTGTTTGGCACATAACTTTAGTGAGAAATATAATCGAAATTCTGTCACTTAGGTAGCTGGCAAATAATGCCATACATATTTATGGATATATGTTCGTTTAGGCAGATTAGGACCACGTTAAACCTTTCTCTGGCTTGAATCTCTTTCCGATTTGTATTCTTTTTTTTACTTGTGGCTTTACGCCTTGTCAACGACGAGATCATTAGAGGTGGGATAGGACTGAGGACAATGAACCGGACGGAATTCAGCCATGGCCTTTTTGAAGGAAGCATCTTGGCATTCGCTTGGAGTGATTTGGGGAATCCATTGAAATCACAAATCTGGATGGCCGGACGGGGGTTCGAACCAGCTTCCTCCCGAATGCGAGGCCAGAAAGTTAACCGCTCACACACGACGCTCGGTTGATATTTAGTTATCGGTGTTACAATTGGAGTTGTTATCCCTAGAGGTGCAGTTTGAAGTGAAATCCGAATAACGGAAGCGTCCGGAGCATTTCACATTATACAGCAAGCTGTGCCATAGATGAAAATCGGGTTAGTGGCCTTTTTAAAATCCAAGCCGAGATCGAAATTCGAACCAGGCAACTTTCGATCTCTTGTCAGATGTTTGAGCCCCCAGACCACTCCATACGTTTTTATATTTTACTTGTTTTAAAAACTTTCCGTACACATCAGACGCCTTCCTTCTCTATCACATAAGTTTACCCTGTTTTGTTTGCACACAGAGAGATTAGACATCTTACAAGCACTATAAAGAATAAGACGGGTAACCGAGACTCACAAAACCAGTGGTGTCGACGGCAGAACTTGCTCACTTATCACTGTCGGTATTTCCTGAGGCGAGACACTCATAAGAAGATGCTGTGGCCGGCGGGACATCGCCTTAAATATCGCCTGCAGAGATTTATGCTGCATCGAACATTGGCGACGCAGCGGCCTTTCTGGTAAGAGATAAAATGTAGCGTCCTAACAGGTGTTTGCTGATGGTCCTTGCAAAAACTGCCACGGCACGGATAGCAGTGTATATCCATGTCTTGTGTTGTATGTTCTCACTGTGAAAGGTGCTCCGGACTTTGAAACTTTGAATTTAGTTTATTAAAAGTTTATTCTATTCCCGGCCGACACAGAATATTTATTTTTGAATAAATGCCTGTTAATCTGTTGCGCACAGATGCACATTACAATGGATAGATCAAATGATTTTTTAACCTCTGGACAGTATTATTAGTTAATCATATTTGTTCTTTAGTGAAGCGAAATATTAAGACCGATCGTGGTTGGTGAGGGGTAACGCTCTGGCCTCGCATTCAGGAGGACTCGGGTTCAAATCGCCGTCCGGTCATTCAGGTTTCGGTTTTCCTTGGTTTCCCCAGATCACTCTAAGTGAATGTAGGGATGATTCTTTCAAACGATTAAGGCCTAATTCTTTCCTGTTCCTTTCCTCCAATCCTTTCCCGCTTCTAATGACCTACACGAACCTTAAAGCCAGAAGGAAAAAAAAAAATTACTAAAATCACTTCCCCGATTTTATGGCAGCAATAAGAATTTTCAATCCATCCTTAAGGCATATTTAATTTTTCTTGCTTTTCGAGCGATTAACATACAAGTACTGCAGCTGATAAGTAGGATTTTTCGTTTGCCTTCGAATGAATGTCCCCGATCCGGTCTGAATTTTATACGTTTTTTTTTTCTTCTGAAAGCTGCTGTTAGTCCTTCTTACTTGAATTTTTCTATGAAAATCTTTTAACCGTTGAGAAATTTAATCGTTGGTAGTTGAAGAGAGTGATGGGCATATAAGGAATGGGCTGATGGTAGGTATGAATGGTTACTGGACGAAGAAAAAGGGAATAGTGGAACTCATGTTAGTTGGGGAAGGTGGCCCAAGACAATACCTTTAATGGATTTTACTTTAATAGGATAAATTACTAAGTTTTATTTTAAAAATAATTGATAGATATATAATCAAACGAACCAATATATATATATATATACATATATAAATTAATGGCATTGAAAAATTTCTGCCCAGTTTAACCCCACTCTAGTGATAAGCAATGTACCCTATGGAAAAATGAAACGTGTTTTAATTTTCTTGGCAGACTGTCAGATTCGTCATGAATACCATCCACGCCAGCACAACCCAAATGTGCCCATCTTCCACATGTCTGGTAGGTGATACCGTGTATGGTCCGTGACATTGTAAGCGAAATTATGAAAAATTATGTAAAATAAAGACTACTTTCACTTCCTTCTTTGTAAGGTACACCTCTAGAGGCACTGCTTTCACTGAAGACCTTCGGAAGGAAGGCACTAGAAGAGTATTAAAGAATTATCGAAAAGTTAAAGAGTGTCCCCATCTTTCCATGCTACACCGTCTGAACTCGTTTTCTACTACTTGGTTTCTGCCATAGGGAGGGGGAAAATTTTAATTTTTAGGTATGGTGGCGAGGGACTGGAGTAAATTATAGAGGTAATAAAATGCGTGTAATACATCAGTAAGTTTGTTGAGAAATTGCATAAGGCACATAAGCACTATCATAATTAATATTAATTACCACTTTATTTGGTCTCACGGTTGGTGCTTAGTAGTTGCCTCAACCACATCAGTTTGGATCCTCCTGATTTACAGATCACTAATTCTTTGATTCTGCTTCATAACTGTCTAGTATAGCCAAAATGTACGATAATAACTCCTGCCAAGATCTGTCGGGTGCTTCGATTTTTGAAAATTTGTGTAGATTATTCCCATCGCTTATAATTTTAAGATTAGTGGATGATGTGGAAGGTTCTAATCTAAGGATATATCACTGCAGTTCAGAATTTTTTTTCTCTTTTGGTAATAATGAAGTATATTAATGATTGATTGGATTTAAAAAAGGAAAGCGCCAATAGAGTTTCTGTTTTCTGCCTATTTCTGTAAATTAGCTCAAAGATTGACAATTTTCCTGTAGCAATATTCTTAATTTTGTACTTTGAAGTACTGCAATAGTGTTAGTTTAAATTTATACCTCAAATATTTTTACCAGTACGTAAATAATTTGCCAACAAACTTCGTTATTTTGGAGGGTTTATTTTATTGGGTCGCGATATAAGGGTCATGTATTAGAGTGACTGAATTCCTCTCACTTTCTAGCAAGTGATTTTCTCAAGGAACATAGTTACTGCCTGGAAGATATAGCGCCTTAGCGCTTCAATAAACTAGAGACTCTCGCTCTTAACGTTGTTATATATCAAAACTTAGTGACACATAACGCCGCTCATGGCGTTACAGGACATGTCGTAGGAGCCTGCAATACGTAGGCAATTCCAGGAGCCTTTCTTTGGTTCTAAGAACCAGTTCAGTAACGATCAGATTAAATAAGTAGAGGAGCATATATTTTCTTCTCTCGATGTGAAGAGACATTCTGGGTAGCAATAAATGCGATAGTTAAGGATCTGGAAGCCTTCAGCCATGAGGCAATCAGAGTCAGTAAAGGAAAAAAAAAAAGACCCAACTGACTGTTACAAAAAGTTAATACCGGACGTGACAAGCGGAAGACCTCATTCATTACATCCCTGGGCGTGATAATGGGACAATAGTTTTGGAACAAAAATCTGGTGATTCATGAAGAATCATGGAACTGAATTCCATGCAAGCATTATCACGCAACTGACAAGAGTTAATACAACATCATTTGTGTCATTACTGATAAAATTTTCATAATAGGAAGCAAGTTGGAGGTTTTAAAACACTTTCTGTGCAACAGTGCTGAAATAATTGATCTACATGGAATGGATGAAAAGCAGTTAAAAATTGAATAATACTGAAAACCAGGCATATAAACCATTTTTATTTATAAAAAATTAAATTATGACCTTTGAAAGAGTGATTCGATAATGCGTGGATAATATGAAAGCCGAAGATTTAGGTTTTTTTAATGGATCCCAGTGGGTGAGTGCGTAACGCTTGGGCCTGGTAATTGGTAGGACGTTGGCTCGAATTCCCGTCCGTCTATCCAGATTGCGGTTTCACATGGTTCCCCTAGATCAGTAGTCCGCAGCAGAATATTAAAAATTTATATACTGTATTCGTACTGTGTATGGCTATAAGTGAGTATGAACGATAAACCCAACTTTTTAAAACCCACGAATATTTCAATGACCAGGCAAAAATCTAGCATTTCTAGGAGGAGAATAGGACAGCATTGTTCCTACAATTGTCTACTCGTTTCCTGTTGACATAAAAAAGAGCGCCGTTTGTGTAAGGGGGTTTGTAGTAGGTGTGAAGGACCGTAGTACATGGCAGGGTTGTAACTTAAGAGCGGTGAAATAAACAAAAATAAAAAATTTCAGATCTCATTCTCATTTTTTTGTATGTAGGTTGGTGATTCAAAGTAGTATTCAACCTTTAGTAATATTATTAATCATCTGGTTACTAATTATGAAAACTGGTCCGTATGTAATTAACTTTTATTAGTTCACTTCCAGTTTCATAACTGTGTTTCTATAAGAATTCAAAACATCCATTTATATTTATTACCCTATAATGATACAGTAAAATATGTCCTAGATGTTAATCATACTTAGTGGTTTGCAGCATTATTTTCGACAACTTACAGCTCTTCGGGTAGAAAATGGATAAGAAACGCTGCCCTAGATCAACTCTTGGTGAATTTCAGGGTAGTTCCTTGAAAAGGTCATGGGCGAATCCCTGCCCGTTCCATGCCCTCCAGTCCACCCTCGGTTCTTGTGATCTCGATGTCGACGGGGCTTAAGACTACACCAAAATAGTTATTCCCAAAACAAAACAAAAACAATAACAAAAATGGGATTTTGAAAAATTTCTTTCCAGAAAATTGTTTTCAATAAGATATGAAACAGCTAAAAAGTAGGCTCACATAATATGTAAATCGACTTTTTATTTTCAACAAAAATAAATTAAATTTTGAAAATTTCCAGGAAATTGTTTTCAGTCATAAAACACCTAAGAATAGTTGGCTCACAAGATATGTAAAACGACTTGTAGCCATAAGATTAGAATCTCTGAGAGAAAGTGATAACGCGCTTCTAAAATCGTACCACAAGACCTGGTGTAAAAATCATTAAGACTCATCATTTAAAATTACGAAAACATAGAAAATAATAAAGTGAAAGAAATACATCATTGTTTTAGTGCTAACATAGATCAAATATATTAATGTTCAAAAAATTACACAAGGAATAGTTATTACATGCTGTTTGAGGCGAAAATAAGCGTGCGCATGAGGGTAACAGGTGGGTTTAAAAATGCCAATACAGCATCTCGTGTTTCTGATTTTATCTTTACAAACTGAATATGTCAGGGAAAGAAATTTAGCAATGCTATTGGAACTTTATATTGCCGCTCGCGTATTCTCAGCAGTTTCGGCTTCTGATGGCCGTACTCTCCCCGTTTAATCGCAGTATCACATGCGAGCTGAAGAAACCAACTGCAAAACTGAAAGCGTTTCACTTACTGTTCCAATTTTTTGTGGTGGTTTATAAATTGCTACAGTTTTCAATAAATTTATAAGCTGCTTTCTCTGTATCTATGCTGCATTTCTTCGAAATTATCATTTCAAAACACAGTCTAGCATTTTTTATTCCTGGGGGAGACATTTGTATTCCGAATACAGTTCATGTTATTCTGTATCATTCCGCCTAACATTTTACTACGTGGAGAACTGAGTTCTTACTGATATTTAATTTTTGTTATTATTATTATTAGAGCCTTTCCAATCGATGTCGAGGTAATTAGACTCAGTCGAGGAAAGGAAATCGACCTTGACAATTAACGGTACCATTTCGTCATTTGTCTGATTTCTGGAAACCTTAGAAAACCGAAATCTGGATGGCCCAACAGCAAATCGGACGCACATCCTGGCCGTACCCAACACTTGTAGTTTCTGTATATTGCACTTGTTATAGAATACCAGTCTGATTTTTGCTTCGGTCTCTTGACGGGTTTGATGTTTGCATTCTACGGTTTCAAAAAATCAGCATCATATCTATGGAAACCTGTTTCTGAAGTGATATAAATCATGTAATATTTTATCTTTTGGAATCATACTATGACGATAGTGGAACTATCAATACTACCCTGTGATGTAGGCTACCAGATGAGCGTTCTAATGTTCCCTTGAGTAACAAAATTCTTTCACACACACTTGAACTCTCGCGTTACTCTTGCAGTGACTGTGTGATTGGTCCATAAGTGCTGTTACAGTTGCCACATTATTATAATTATTCTTCTAATATGGACAGCGTTTTACGGTGACAGAGTTATTAAGCGAAGAGTGATCTGGTGACTTAATGTAAATACTCTTGACTTAAATCGAAAGGTCCTAGGTTCGAATTCCGATCTCAGTTGCGATTTTTAAAGGTATCTAACACGTCTTTCACCTCTGGCAAAGCCTGCTTTGTGTATGAGAAGTACGTCAGAAGGCCTCCGCGGTTCGCAGTCCACGTTAAACTATCGGCCCCGTATACCCGATGGGATTATCTTGTTAGAATAAGTGGCTGCGGTAGAGGCGGACTGCGCAACCTGTAAGAAGCTCTGTCACAAGGTCATAAAGGCTACACAAAATTACACAGGAAACAACTAGTTACCACGCGGTATGAAATAAAAAATAGTAAAAAAAAAAAAGGAAATGACATCTACTACTTTGCGTAAAATGCTCTCGGGCTTTCCACTGGGATAGCGGGTCAGTACAAATACATAGTGACGTATAAGCGGAGACTTTCAGAAATCTGACACTTCGCCGGAAGATGGAGCTAGAGGCACGCTCCGAAACATCGCTTTGTATTTTTACTGACGCGCTATCCCGGTGGAAAGTCCGAGAAGATTTTACGCAACTGACTCGCCGAGAAAGCCTAAATTCTTTCATCTGCCGCTTTATTCACGTTCCTGAATAGCAACGTGCCCTCAATCCTTCCCTCCTCTGATGATCTCGAAGTCGACAAGGTTTAAAGCCATAAAAAAAAATTGAAGCCCGAATGACGAAACCACGAGGCGGAAAGTTTTGGAAGACTCTGTACTTCCAACGGCTTCGGAATAGATAATTTCAAATGTGGTACCCATGTTCACCGGAATTGCCATTTATTATGTGGTTTTACAATAACAAACTACTTTCCAGATCACAACAGCTAGACTATGGAATCAATTTTTCAAATTTAATCGTTTAGCTCCTTCTGCGAATGAATCGTAATGTACGATATATAACGTCCAGTACTGAGTGAATTTATTTATTCCGATCATTCCCTTTCCTAGGGTTCATATTGTAGTGCAGGCGACTACCACGTTTTTTACTCGCATTGGATCATCTGAGAAGCTATTCCTTTTTTTCAGACTGGTGGCATTTGCGGAGAGGCATAAGATACAAGTGGCGTCATACAATTTTACGAGTGTTCGAATGGCGATTAAGAGGAAAATGTTTCCTGTTTCTACTGTAGTTTTAAGTTAATTCCGTAATGTGATGTTATTAAAAAGAGTCCATTAGAGCATTTTTTCTCAGTATAACATCATTCGTAATTCGGAATGTCAGTGGTTCATCTATATTAGTCAGTTTTGGCTACAGCATCTTTTCTGTAGAAACTTTTACAATTCACTCTAAACTTGCTGAAAATGTTGCTATTGATTGTCTGCTGTAGAAACCAAACGTTTCGCCACTACCCGAAATACATTTTTTTTTTTTTTTGCTTTTGGCTTTACGCCTCGTTGACGTCGTGGTTATTAGAGGCGGGAATGGACTGGATGCAAGGAATGGGGAGGAATTAAGCCACGGCCTTTAGAAGAAACCATCATGACATTCGCTTGGATTGTTTAGGGGAAATCAAATCTGGATGGCCGGGCGGGGATTTGAATACGCACGCTCCAAAATGCCCCCAAATACAGTCCATGAACCGAAGCATATAGCTTTACTCTGTGAAGTGTAGTTTTATTCTCAGGCAGTGGGTAGTGTGACTCAGCAATAATATGTTATCGCGGTGATTAAATGGTCGTTGCATCGAATCTCAACACTACGACTATCCCAACATTTGCATCTGTTAAGTCTGACCAGGTTCTCAATTGGAACGTTTTTAAAATGTGTGCTCATCGATTACTACGAAACTACGCTATCAATTTGCGTCAATCGTCTTTTAGTTGAAAGAGGATGCTCTTAAACTGGTCTCATTTAAATTTCATCAGATATGGTCAGGCACTTGTTTCATTAAATTCAACGAAAACGATTTTTTATATATATACACCGGCTTGTGGTAATAGTTTTTAGCTGATAGAGATGCTCTCCGGAATGGCCAAATTCAAATTACATCTGAAATGGTTCGATACTTATTTGTAAATTCAACAAAAACAAAACAAAAATTAAGTCTATTGATAGGAGGGTTTCGTAAAATTTTAGATGAAAAACTCACTACACACTATTACATTATAAACAATCACGTAAATTGCTAAAAAGTAAAATATAGTAAACTTTTTAAAAAAATAGACTTAAAAAATATAGCACACAAGTCTATTTATAATCGCAATGCAATGACTTTTTGTCTAAAATTAATATTTATGTTAAATGCAGTATTGTTTTATCTTTCTTACTAATACCTTTTATTTTTTCATTACGGTTTCTTTATCCATAGACACATTTCGAAGTCGGCGCCAATCCATAAACACTTGCAGTGCAAGTCAGGAATAACGAAAATTCCTTCTACCACCCAGGCTGGAACCAGTTAACGCTGACACAGACGTTAGATACCTTTATGTTGCCGCAACGAACTGAACCTACGTGAAGGGCTTGTAAATATACAAGTAATTCATGGAGGAATTTAGAAATTTGAAATATCCTGTACCAAACAAAATATTGCTCAACAAGATTTATAATAGTTTTAATCCAAGAGAATATTCATTAATATATAAACATAATAGATACTAAATTTTTGCAATTTATGTTAATTCCAGTTAAAAATATGTCTATATAAAAATAACAACATAATGTCAGTATATTTACACTATCATACCAGATTCAATTCAGATATGACCGAGCGTGGTGGGTGAGCGGTAACGTTCTGATCTCGCATTCGGGAGGATACGGGTTTCAATCCACGTCCGGGTTTTTCATGGTTCTCCAAATTTTTCCATGTGAATGCCCTGCTGGTTCCTTCAAAAGGCCATAGTCGATTTCCTTTCTGTTCCTTGGCACCAGTTTTTCTCGCCTTTAATAGCTTCGATGCAGATGAGATCTAAAACCATAAGCAATGAGAAAAGAAATATGTTATGGCAAAGTTTTTAAGAGAGTGAAGCTTGTGAACGGTGATTTTCTAGGTATGTCAGTGAGATATGTTCTTTGTGGATTTGCAGTTGCATGGTTGTCATATGAGAGTGGTTGCCGAAAAAAATTCTTGGGAAAATATGGTTAACAGTTTCGTGGCTGTCATTCTCTTTTCGACGGTATAAGTGTTCGTTCTCTACAGGACTGAGTTCGATAATTTGGATTAGATGAAGTTATAGTCTAGATGATTTTCAAAGATGCTGTCCGCGAAGGAAAAAGATATACCAATACATTGATATTTTTTAACCAGTGCCACCAAGAATGTCATACAATATCGGGGCACATTATCACAGGACACGAAAATGGGAGTGCCACGATACTTCTGATCCAACAGAAATTAAAATAGAAATAAAATTTTGGAGAGCTGTACAGCTTCGAGGATTACACAGTATATCAAAGTATGAATCAATTACTGGTGATACCTTTGCCCGTGAAGCGGAAGGCGTACAAGATAATATCTGTGCAACACAACAGATCTGTAATACGTTACACAACTTTTTCGGCCAACACATTAACCAGATCTCGTCTAATTAAGCTAATTCAGGATCAGCGTATTCGTAGCCTCTTTTAACTACACGTTGGGAAGATTTTTTTTTTTTTTTTTTTTTTTTTTTTTTTTTTTTTTTTTTTTTTTTACATTTAATACATTAATTGAAAGGGTAGGGAAGAGCATGGTATGAAATTCAACGACAATTATAGCCCGTTCAATTAACCAAGGTGGCCATGGTCAGACTGCTCTATTCCCAAACCACTGCCCTTACCCCCACCATAGGCTTACATGGTCACAGCGGTCAGTCTCCTGTTTGGAGTAAATCGTATATAGACACTAGTTTTGCCGAGCAGACTATTGTATTGCAGCAATGGCTGTCAATATTGGACACTAATTTAAAAATCGATAACTAACTGTGTTACTCTAATGCACTACTCTTACACATAAAACTACATTTTGAAAGAGCTATTCAAATAATTTTTTAGATAAATAGTTGTTGATCTAATTACCACACAATGCTTGTACTTACGTAGGTTACACTAGCTTTTAGGTTTCACCACCGTACACGATTTTAATCAATAAGTGAAAAATGACAGAAAAATAATCAGATCAAGGCTACATATTACTCCAAATATTTTATACATGTCTTCCTACACGAAGAAAAACATTAATTAATAGAACGAGTAGTATGAATTCTTGAACCATCACTGTAATATAGACGGTGGTTCATTTAAGCCTATTGCTCTAGGTAATTCATTTTTGTAGAATGCTACTAAACACCTAAATTTACTGCAGTATACGCTTTCACATTTGAAGGGATAAATAAAGAAACTGGTGCTGCCAGCATAGAAGTGTATTTCTGAAATATAAAATACTTCATTCGGAATTAAAAGATATGGATTAAGTTGATGGTATCAGGAGGTAAGCTGTGCAAACTTAACGTCATGACATCATTTTATGATGATGATCTAGTGGTAATCATTCTAACTCTAGGCTTTTAATTCATTAAATAAAATTAGGTAGGCACTATCGTACCTTTATTTTTTTTTTAAAATTACAATTTAGAGCTGAAAGCAAAATCTTTTTAATCTGCCGACCCTTTATTACACTCTCATTTTGCCTCGTCCATACCTTGGCTCTGAAACTGTTCTTCTGCTCTGTAGATATTTGGTTCCTTAGAACTGACGACATTCTTGGTGTATGTATATTTTCAGTTGATTTCATTCAGATTAAACAAAAAATAATTGATATCCACATAAATGAGACGTGAAAAGGTCTGAAATTATTAGAAGGCCCAGTGGCCATAATCTTGTAAGTATAAGAATAAATTGTAAGTTTTATGAGATGTGCGTCACCCGTCAAATAGCTAGACGCGGTAAAAACATTCTGAAACTGGGAAACACGTATCTTAACAGCAAACAGGTTCTCTATTTAAAAAGCAAAATATAGCAATTGGAATAAAAAAACGAAGCTGAATGTATCTGGAAAGCTTTATATTCAGTTTGAGCGATATGGAGGTCGTGTAACATTTGCCGCTCCGTCAGGTTCAGTTGCCCAGACGACGAAACTTCCCACAGAAATTTCCTTTTTCCAAATCTGGCCACCGAACAGCACGGGAATGTTCTGCAGCTTAGGTTACGGAATAGCTTAATAGAGTTTCCTAAAAACCAGTCTTAATCCTTGTGACTCATCGGACACCTGTTTCAACAAGAACAAACTCACGATCTCCTCTGTGGAACACAACACAAACGGCTCAATCATTAACACCCCATAAAGTCATTGGTATTCTATGATTGAACAGAACACCAATACCACAGTGAAGATCAAATCAATATATAGTTGTTGCAATTTTTCACACGAATAATTTAAACATTCTGTTACACTTACTTTCAACAAATTTATAACGATAGTACGATACACGGTAGCAACAAAAGAATTTTAAGTGATTTTTAAGGTAAATCTCCTTCTAATGGGAATGGGTATATTTTATTAATCTAAATTTTGTAAATCATATAATTTACTTCTAATGGGTGTTTTTTCGTGATGAGCCATCTTTCTCCTTTCATACTTAACCAAAATTGATAAATGAGGTATCATTATAAAGATTAAGTTCTTCCCTTTGGTAACATCATTGATTGAGAATGGAATTTTTCGAAATTAAATCCGTAAATGGCAAAATTATGAAAAACCATGGTCGTGGGTATGCGATAGTTCAGAACATCCTTGTATTTTTTTCTGTTTAGGTGTGCCTGTGATGGCCCATTTTTCGATTTATGTGTCCGCCTTGGACTGAGAAATTCAAATTTTTCATTCAAATGTCTATACAGTTAATTCTCGGCAATCAGTTACAGCAATTATAAATTTAATAATTTTTTAAATGCCTTTTGTTGTGGAAAAACCGATGCCTTCCAGAGTCATTGTGGTGTTCGCAAACAAAGCTATATTTAAAAAATAGAAATATTTGTTGTGACAGGTATGAAATACAAATATTGTTACTCGATCGTTACAGTTTGACAGATATCCATTCCCACATCATGGGAGGGGTGGGTAGAAACGAGACGCCGTAGCTTTATCCACAGCAAAAAAATGTATTTAAAAAACTTATTATATAAATTATTGTTGAAACCGATTGCCGGGAATTATCTGTATACACATTTGAATAAATAAATAAAAGCGAGATTCGATCCGGTGACTACGGGCTTATGATGCAAAGAGCTTGCTCGCTGCACCACGCGCCATATTAAATCTACATAACGATATCTTTCAATGCCAAATTTCTCGACAGCGGTAAAGAAGTGAATGTTACTGCTTTGCCACATTACACCTCTGGAAATGAGCTTTTATTACACACAATATGAGTCGAATCTGTATTTTACAATTGGCGACCTTGCCTTGTGAGAGTAAGAGAATGCAAGCCGCTGCATGGAACCAACCCCCTGAACAAAGGAATCACAGTTGCCACGAGTGAGCCTCTTCTTCTTTCATCCTACTGCATACCACCAACCTACTGTAGTCGAAAAGGAACACTGGCATGGTACCAAGCGCGGGGAGGACGCAGGTTCAAATCCACGTCCGGCAAGACAGATTTCAGTTTCATTGGTTTTCTGAAATCACTCCAGGCAAATACCGGGATGGTTCCGCCTTCCCGTATCTTGTCCCCAGTCCTCTACCGCTTCTAAATCGACGAGACGTAAAGCGGTAAGGAAAAATAAGCGCCCTCCTTGTACGAATGTTGTTGAAACATCATGACGGTGTTTGGCGCTGAACAAAGTGTTAAGGCGGGTATACATCAGTGTGAGGCAACGCCGCACGGACGGGACCGAGGCGATACGAGGCGAGGCGAGGCGAGGCGCAACATATTGACACTTTACTTGTATAAACGCAATTTACCGAGGCATCGAACGAGACGGTAACCCGTCCATTCGTTTATTCAGACGAGTTGGCAGTGCTATCAAGTTAGAGCATGGATATGGAGCGCGGTGACAATTAAACAGTGGCTAGTGCTTTAATTGTACTTACAGTTGATGTTTCTAGAAAATCAGCTGCATCATCTAAGAATTTTTGACTTTCCGAAGCGAATTAGAAACATAAATGTCATTCCGACCTGAAAATGAATTCCTTTAATTATTTAAAATTACTTTGGATACATTTAAAACTTTAAAATTTTTACTCAACAATTATTGTAAATATTACTCTGTAATTCATTGAAATAATAATAAATTAAGCTTTAATATGTTTTCTTCCTTTCATTTATACAGTGCTCCTACTTTTTTTAATACATTATGTTAAAATTTATTGTCCTTCTACAATATGGAACACCTTTCATACTCATTAATAAAAGAGAGTACCTTTTCTTTCTCCCCACTCATGATTAAAAATGGTCAGATGTGTCTAAATGACGACTGAGTGTTGACGTGCCAGTGTGAACGAAGGAGGCAGGCGCATGACTGGAATTACTCGTCCACGTAACGTGCGGTGCACTCCCGGATTCTCTTTGAATTACAGACTCAGGATGGATGGCGTTCGACCCGCCTCGGGTCGTTCGACGAACGGTCAGAACCGGTTTTCCGCGCCTCGCCTACAAGTACACACTACACACTAGTATGCTCACCTCGGACCCGTTCGTTCGTTGCCTCGTTCTGATTTGTACCAGCCTTAAGCTGGTTGGAGCCCCCGTGGCAGAAATAATTTTTATCATTTGGGACTTGGCCAATAGGCTAGGAGATATGGTGGTGTATAGTTACATATCTCCAGATTGTGTTAACATCATAAATCTCCCAGCAGTGTGTATGAATTTAAGGCATACGATACTGTTGATATTTGGTATGTAGGACTTAAAAACATGAAGGTCCCCTTGGCGTTTCGGAAAATACGCTCAAATGCGCCTGGTACGTTATTTCTCCCTCTCCCTGCTTTCATCTATCATTCAAAACACCAATAACTAACACATACAAACTACCACCGTCATCCAATCATTAGTTTTTTCACACTGGGGCAGGTAACCTAACATCATCCTCCGTTGGACAATGTTATGCATTTTCTTTAAATTCGCTTTAATTTTTTATTTATATTTTTTTATTTAATTGGGATGGAGTACATTTTGTGGTGATAATTTCCCTTCATACTTTCATCTTATTCCATCATTTTCCTTAAAAAATTAATTTAAAAAAATCTTAAAATTCATTGGCTACAACTACTATACCCAACTACTTTTTCCTTTACGAATTTTAATTTTAAATTCTTTCTGTGTTTATGGTAAGTTATTCATCAATTCCCTTGGTAATTTGTTCCAATCCTTTACTCCCTTACATACAAAAGAAAATTTTTCCCGTCGCTTATGCCAGAAGTCAAATGCCAGCTTATGGTCGTGGTCATCTCTTCCCTTCCCTTCCACGTACTATTCCTAATTCTTCTACCGATATCCACCCAAGCATCATTGCCAATACACCCCTTATACAGTCCCTGCATTCTCTTCATCAGTGTGCTGCCTTCCAATGAATTCCCATAACCGGATCCTGTATCATATCTAATACCGACTATGTTCTGCGGTAAATTCCACAAAGAAATCTAGGTGTCCATCTTTACACTCTCTCCAACTCTTGTGATAGACACCCTAAATGTGGGTCCCTTAATACACCACCATATTCAAGTAATGGTTTGACGAAGGTTCCCTGACTTCTTATGCAATGATATTTACACTAAACGTCTACAAGCAATTCCCTCTTGACCCTGTAATCATATACAAACTTTATTGATTGATCTCTGTAGATAATTTTCATTCTATGTTTATATACCCAGCTAGTTATCATCCTGTAGCTGTTCAAAGTTCTCTCCCGTTGAAATCGTATTGTGTAACATAACGCTGTCCCGGAAGAATAACGGCAGAAATGCAAAACACATTAATTTTAGGAGAGGAGTAATTAATCAACCAAAGAATAATTGGAAATTGGATTGTTAGTATCTTATTTATTGTGTGACATCCTGCAGCAGGAACTAAGTACAACAGAAATCAACACATTATTGCAATTACAACATTGTTACCCTTAAATATTTTGGTAGGTTTTTTTAAAAAAAATTTAAGTAGAAAAAGGATATGAAATACATTATTATTAATAAACAAATACACTATTATAGCTCATTATTTCACTTAATTTAATGTAATGAATCATAAATGGGCTTGTAGAATCGAGGCGCAATATTATTATCAATTATATTCTGCAAGTCATTCATTTTATTAATTATTTTATTATAAGCTGATTTTAAGTTTATTCCCAGACGAGCGCCTTAAAGCAGACTGAAATTTCATACTATTCCACTGTGTGATATCTAGCTTTGAACTGAACAGAATCTAATCCCTTTTCAATACGCAATAGTTTAACCTCTTTTATTGCCGTCAGTGTATTTCGACCACTGATAACCTGTTTCACGTAGCTACTAGGTATCGTGCCTCAAATAGTGGGCCCGAATTCTCGTAATGGAGTTAAAATGATTACGAGCAGAATCCAAACTTTTTAATCCGTCTCTCTATGACCATTACGTTTACATCTCTTATCTTCTGGAATAATAATTCAACTTCAAGTACTTTTGCCTCTGTCACAGTACACATTCTCCTTCCTGTCATTTCTATTGTGATAATAAAGACAGGTTTAAATCGCGAACATTTTCTTCATTGTTCATTAAATAAAAAAAAAAAAAACAAGTTTATGTTCACGAGAAGAAAGAGAAAGTTGCATAATCTTCTGGGTACGTTTATTCATCGTGAAGTTGATTGAGTTTTCCATGGTTTCCCAAAATTACTCAAGACGATTGCCGGGATGATTCCTTCGATAGACCATCACGGAATTACTTTTTCCCATGTCTTGCCCCCCAGTTCTTTGCCGAGTCTAATGATCTCGACGTCTGAAAGTCAATTGTGACGTCATAGTGGAATATTATATTTAAGAGAACAACGAACAAAAGTAAAGTTACATCACAAAGTTACAAAAAACTGGCAGCAATAACGACATAAGCTACACTTACGTTACTTATATTCTGGTATAATTCTTGGAACAAAATATACTTGCGTTGTTTTACTAACGGAGACAACGTATAACGCACACAATCTTAACCTCAACTGACATTTGTGCCGTTGTTATTCCAAAATCACTTGCTTATCCGCCATTCTTCTGCAGTTGCTTGTTAAAGATTTACAAATGAAAAAAGCGTCTCTTAAAAGCTGTTATTTAATTCATGTAAGCTCAGAAGCGTTTCGCTTTATGAAATGGGGCATCATCAGCGAGAATTTGTTAGTAACACTTACATGTTGGTCGCGAACAGTTCTATTTGCACTTTTGTGGAAGCCGAAATGTTGACGTGGTTCAACATTGCTCCTTTTATGTTCGTCAACGTCACTGTTTTTGAATCTGTCAAACTTATAATCTCGTATAATTTACACAGAGCTAGCAGTAGTACGTTTTGCTGATGGAATTTTCCTGTCAGCCGAACAGAATGAAAAGTTACTGAATGGCAGGAACAAAATACTGAAGGAAGATTTTGACCATATATAACCGAAAGCAAGACGAAATTGATGAAATGTAGCAGAAATGATGGCAATAATGGTAGACTAAATATAAAAGTAGGATTGGATGCGATAGAAGAATTAAGTTAATTCTGCTACTTGGGAAGTAAAATTACAACTGATGGCTGAAGCAGGAATGATGTGAAAAGCAGAATAGAAATAGCAAAAAAAGCCTTCACGAGAAAAGAGATATTTTAGTTTCAAATATTGAACTGTTTGAACTGTTTAAAACTCTATGTGTGGAGCACGGTACTTTATGGTAGTGAACCATAGACTGTGGAAATACCGGAAAATTTAAACATTTGAAATATGGTGCTATAGAAGGATGCTGGAAATTAAGTGGAAAGATAAAGAACGAAATAAATGAGTTTTGGAAATGATGGGCGAGGAAAGAAATGTGTGGAAGAGTCTGACAAAAAAAAAGAAGATATTTTGAGACATGCAGGACTGGTTAATTCGTTAGTGGAGGAAACAGTCAAAGGCAAGAACTGCAGAAGAAGACAGAAATTCTAATATATGAAGCAAATAATAGAGGACATGGATTGTAAGTGGTATGCTGAGATGAAGAGGTTGGCGCAGCTTATATACGCGTAAATTAAATAACATTTGTTAAGGGACGGCGTTTTCATTTTCAAGTTCTTCCAAAAGGTTATAACATACCTGATCGTTTTCAACAACGACGCAACTACCCAGTCGCCGCAAAAAAAAAAAAAAAAAATCAGTTCTGTCATTACTCTACCGAATGTAAAGGTTCATTTTATACTTAAGGTCGTCTTCATACTGCGCTATTCTGAAGCGACACTACTGAGACTTGAGTACGATACTCACAGGCGACCTTGCACCACACACTCACGATACTGTCTACCTCTAGCCGTGCTAAGCGTCGTATTAATAAACATCCCTGCTGTGGTTTCTAACCGAATTTTTCATCAAGTGATGACGATGTCATTGCCACCTATCCTAAAAAAAAAAAAAAGAAATGCGAAGAATCTGTTGCCATTTTTAAGTCATACATGCAAAATAAAAAGAGGGAGGAAAACCTAGAGCAGAAAAGATATCGATCATTAATAAATTTTGAAGTTAACACTAGTGATAAGAACTAATGAAAAATAGATAATCATGCAAGGTTTCTAACGTGGTGTTGATTAATAAATGATGTTATACCACGTATGCCCAACAATAGTCGATATTTACTACGGAAGAAGGAATTCTCACAATACCTAATAATAACTTCCGGAATTTCCTTGTCAAATGACAGGTTGCAACAGTACAACTGATAACTCAAAAAAAAAAAAAATCTTTCTTTATTAAGCTGTTCGTTGATTCTTTCACACATCTGACTGATTATTAAAAAAATGCTTGCTGTTGATTAATATTTCTTGTTAACTACTAACATTAACTATACGATGAAGACTGATCGTTGCCTCCATACTTAAACACAAAATTTAAAATTTTACAGCTCTGCCGTAGTTCTTCCGGGACATCGATATGTCATCAGCAGGTAATCTAGCTTGTTCCTAACATAATCTCTTCCGGATGTAGCGTTTTGCACTGCAGTATCTCGTTGGCGATATCGTAAGAGTTGTTCGCGCGGCAGCTTGGTTGCGGGCTTGGGCGCTGCGCGGCGCTATGCTCCATTGATGCGTCTGCGCGGATACCGCTAGCCGCTGTACGCTCAGTCGGCCGCAGCAGCGAGCGCGAAGCCACGTGGACAATGCGGCGCGTGCAGGCGCGGGGCCTGCCACCTGTGCATTGTCGTCGCGTGACACCACTCTCACCGAGCAGCAAAAGTATTGCTCAGCACTGACATCGTGTTCGCACCGACGCTACCCGAATTCTCCACGTGGTTCCGTGGTGGGGACTTGCGTGCTAGTGGTCAAACTGTTTTCACCGGCTATCATGCAGCGCTTGCGAGAGCAACGGTGCATAGACTGACGCCGCAGATCACACCAAAGACGAACATTCTGTTCACCTCCTTCTGTGATTGAGCCCGATGGAATCGACCAGGTGTTGAAGTATGTGTCGGCCGATGGTCGGTGTCGTAATGAAGCGCGATGGATGATGTCTGGGCTGTACCGGTCGCGGTCAACGCCGCAGCTAGCACTGTCTGGGGGCGGAACAGCAGCGGGGGCAGAGCCGGCGGCTGTGGCCCCAGGGAGGCTGCTGGTGGCGGAACTGAGGCAGCTGCTGACGCTCAAGCAGCACTACTACCCGGAAGGTGGCTGGGGCTGGGTCGTGGTAGCCGCCGCGGTTCTAGTGCAGCTGTTGGCTCACGGGCTTCACACCGCCTCGGGCGTCTTGCTCGGACAGGTCCTCCACTTCTTCGAGGGCGACGTCGACGAGATCGATGTCGGTGAGTACCATCTCTCGCATCCACACGGCAGCTCAGGTCCTGAGATAATCCGAATGACAATCATCCAAACAAAGTTTTTTTTTTTTTTTTTTTTTTTTTTTTTTTTTTTTTAAGATCTGTGCACTATTTCACAGAAGCGTCAACCTTGTTTCTATTTATAGATTTACAGTACATTTGTTTTTTTCGTAGATTCCACTAACAAAGAACTAGGGAACTAGGTACAATGAGTTTTACGCCTTGCGTTTGTTGTTGTATTATCGCCGCCAAATCCTCGTGACCAGTGGTGGATCCAGGAAAGGGGGGCTCCCCCCCCCCACCAAAAGCATCTAGGTCAACCTCTTACATCGTAATTTTGGAGACTTTTTTATTTTTTAAAGCTCCTATTTCAGCTCACATTATCCTCGGCCGAATCAATGCCCCCCTCCCCCAAACCAAAATCCTGGACCCACCATTGCTCGTGACCAACGGCACTGGCTTTGATATTAAATGTTTGTTGTAACCGTGACGCGACAGCAATTCTTCCAGCGTACCGATAGTTTTGAGTTTCTTTTAAAAATCTGAAACCCCCCATGTTCGTCCAGCGCCTTTGTTTTTGGTTTGCTGTGTTGGTGAGTTCAGAAGGTTTTATGGCATCGTGTTCATCTTCTAAAAGGAAGCATAATAGTCTCCAAAATGAAGCAAAAGAAAATAAGATACTTCTTTTTCTTGTAAAATTTAAAGTTCATAATGTAATTTTAAAGCCAAAATAAAAGCTATGCAAACCGACACTGTAGAAATCTAAAATCCTACCAAATCAATAATCCGAACAACCCTCGGTTTTAAATAGTTCCGATTATCGACGTTCTATTGTAATATTGGTGTATCTGTTTCAGATTAATAGACTTCGATCACTATGAAAGTTGGCATATATGCGTATTTTTTTTCATGGAGAAGGATTTTATAATAAATTTGTATAACTCATCACAGAAACGAATATCTCCTCTGAGAATTGTCATTATCAATCCGCATTTCGCTGACGCTAAAGAATACCCTACTTTGCAGACGGTACTGCAATGTTTACTCCTTTCTTCTTACATAAATCACATACACTGATTTTACCTATCAAAGGAACAATGTTATTACATATGCAATGGTGTTTTCAGTTTAGAAATGAGGAATAGGATGCACTTGATAAACTAATAGTTCCGGAGCAGCAAAAATAAATTAGTTCAGAACCATATTAATAAATCGTATGTAAAAATGGCCATTTCGAGGGAACTTTGCACACGGATATCGTCCGCGTTTGGTTTACAAAATCCCAACTTTTCCCCCTTTACGCCTGTTTTTTTGCAAATGCCTCGAAAACAATAGGAAAAATCGGCGAATAGTGATATTTTGAAAGCCCCTAATATTTGCTTTCGTACGTCGTTGGACCGATTCCGATCGGAAAATTGCTGACCGAGAAATTTGAATTTGAAATTTAAAAACCGTTTGAAGTTGATGTGGTGACACACAAATCTACATTTTTCATATGGAAACATACTGTCGACATTTGGTTAGGAGACGTAGAAAGTTTTCGACAATCCGGTCATACAGGATAAAACGTCAAAACTTTTATATCCAGCACCTGAGCAATGCCGCGAACTCTGCTAGTTACATATAAAAGATTATGTTTTTACCTGACACTTCGTCTACGCTAACCAGAGAAATTCTCCAACATTTTTTGGTCGCCTACTCATATCTAATTTACAATCATTTGTCACGGATTATGTGATAATTCCACAGCGTAAATAGTATTTTTAATTCCTCAAAAGTGTGTGTACAAAAATTGCTGTGTTCAACTACAACAATTTAATTTTAACAATACATTTCGTGTTCGATTTTCTCTTAAGAATCAATAATTATGTTGCCATTCTAACTTTGGTACACTACTTCACCTATGGAGTTTAGAGGTTCAATACCTAATATTTATAGAAGCAACCAACCCATGGCGTTAGGGCAGCATCACATTTCTTTGTTACTATTTTGATGAGATATTAATTTGGGTTCAATTATAGATAACGATACAACTATGCCATCAGCGATTCATAAATTAATACAAATTTCTTGAAATGTTCGTTAATTTCTTTGTTGTAATGTGTTCTTTAAATTTCAACTTCTCTCCGTTGCAAAAAGTAGCAATAAATTACGATTAAAATACATTCCACGGCTTATTAATGATACATACATCCCGATAGGATGCAAATACAGCTTATCTTTCGCTTTTTTTTGACCGAGGGGTGGTGGTGTAACGGTTAGCGTTTTGGCCTCGCATTCGGGAGGACGGCGGTTCGAATCCCCGTCCGTGCATCCAGATTTGGGTTTTACATGGTTTCCCCAAATCAATCCAGGCAAATGCCGGGATGCTTCCTTCAAGAGGCCATGGCCGAATTCCTTGCCCCCATCATTTCCCGTCTCTAAAGACCTTGCTGTTAAGAGACGTTAAGCAGTTAAAAAAAAATCTTTGGCTTTTAGGAATTTTTTCTCCTGGTCCAGGCCGGAATTCAAAGCAATCATCACCACTATGAAATAAACAAAACAGTGTGGGCTGATATGATCCCTGCCTGTACCGACCATGGTATTGGCGGGTGTGTTTGCAGCGATGTGGCGGTATCGAAATCTAGAATTAAACCTTAATTTTCTGTTCCGTCCCCACTGAAGGAAATTTTTCGACCAAACCCAAAGTTTTCAAATAGTTAAATCTCTTTCAAAACCTGCTATGCTATATTATCGATAAAACAATAAAATGATTTTCTGTTCCAGTGTCACGTGACGTAATGTTATAAGGCACTTCAGAACCTTCAATTTTAGACGGTGAAACACCCCTCACAATCTGTTCTGTAGCTTCAGCGCGATCCGCAAACAAGCAGACTCATTACAGATTTATGTAATACTAGATTTTGCCTGCAGCTTTGTCGCACAAATGTACGTAAGGCTAATGTTTGGATTTTAGAGCAGCAATATTAGTGGAGGCTGTCGTTTTGTTGAAATGCAGCCTGGACGAAAATGACAGCATGACATTCCGTATTACAGCATAAGGCATAATTTAAGTTGCTTTCACAAGAGCCATGTTGTCAACGTCATTACTATCTCCCGCAGCTTTATTATCACTGAGCAGCACAAAAATCCTAAATGACATCTAAGAAGTTTCCTTGCTCCAAGCTACTTATATCGGGGGTTCCTCCAGCTATATTAAAAATTTGATGTACGTTCTCAGTATATTTTAAAGCAACATATTTCAGAACACTGAACAAATAAATGATTAAGATTACTTATAAAGTAGGTGTAAATTAGCCAAGCAAATCAAAAGAGCAAAATACCAATAACCATATTAACAGAATTAAAAGAGCAAACACGAAAACCACAGCTGAAGCAAATATTTGTTTGTTAAAATAAAGCTCTAATGCCACAAACATCGAATAGCAAAAAAGAGAGCTCATTACGAATTTTTAGCTTATTAGAGCTTTTAATCTTTGGAGAAGTTTGTAATCGGTGAATGAGATTGTTTTTCTCCGAGCGTGGTATGTGAACGGCTAACGTTCTGGCCTCGCATTTGGGAGGACGCGTGTTCGAATCCCCGTCAGTGCATCCAGATTTGGGTTTTCCGTGGTTTTCCCAAATCACTCGAGGCGAATGCCGGGATGCTTCATTCAGAAAGGCCATGGACGAATTCCTTCCCATTCCTTGTCCCCAGTGTCATCCCGCCTCTAATGACCTTAGCCGTCGACGAGGCGTAAAGCAATAACAAAAAAAAAAGAAAAAAAAAAAGAGAGAGATGATTTCGTATATCTTTTTTCGTTAAGAACAGATTATCGTTTCCAACCCGTTGGCTCGGTATTAACACATATCGCAGATTTTAAGCTAGATCTTAAGCTTACAAACTATAAAAACCCCCTTAAAATTCGTTCCGTATTTTCAGCGTGATGCCATTTTAAACAGATACACTAACTCAACCCACTACAAATTTATGCGAGGTTCCTGTTTCAAGTTTTTACAAAAGACCACCAAATGTTTGAGATGGCATATTTCTGTTGTTATTAAGACAGTGGTAGCTCAGAAATTGATCGAATAGTTTGTTTACACTGAGCGTCTAAGTAAATATGGTCTCATAAAAAATGGAAATTTAACACGAAAGTTTTTATTGGATGATACTTTTTTACGGTTTGATATAGATCTCTAATTGCTATGTTCAACTTTTGGTAATTAATAACTATCCGGAAAATATGTTAACAAATCGTTTGCAGAATTTCGTCGCTGTCGTGCTATGGTCTCCTACGAATTTCGTGAAGTTAGAACAAAGTCGTTTATTGCTTCACAAAAAACTGCGATATTGTGCACAACATTATTAAAGAGGATCGACATGAGATAAAAGCATCCATTGGCATACCGAAGATTGCAGTACATTTGATTATATATTAATATTTGGCTGTGAAAAAAAAATCTTTTCCCGATGGATTCTATATAATTTGACCGAAGCTCAAAAATAGGCTCGTGTCAGTTGGTGAAACTGGAGACAAAATTCTGATACATTCCTACGAACCGGAAACTAAACAACAATCAACAGTTCGGATGTTCCAAGATGAACCGAATCCAACAATAGTTGTTCGTTCGCGAAGCACCTCTGAAAAAAAAAAATATTGTTTCTTTGGTTATATTACACATGTCGCAACCACTGATTTAGAAGATCAAATAAAGTTGGTGCTGAATGGTACATAAAATATTTTTTTTCTCCAGAAGTAAGCGATGCAATCAGAAAAAAGCAACTGGAAGCGACGTATCATTCTTCGTCATGACAATGCAAACTACTACCCAGCACGTCAAACAAATATTGTTTGATGGAAAAAAAATTGAATTAATCTCACATTGCCTGTATCAACTTTTTTTGCCGGTGGCTTAACGCTTCGTCAACGTCGAAGGCATTAGAAACAAGGGGGGGGGGGCACGGAACGGAAAGGAATTCAGCCATGGGCTTTTGACTTTTTTCCAGAAGTAAGCGATGCAATCAGAAAAAGCAACTGGAAGCGACGCATCATTCTTCGTCATGACAATGCAAACTACTACCCAGCACGTCAAACAAATATTGTTTGATGGAAAAAAATTGAATTAATCTCACATTGTCTGTATCAACTTTTTTTGGCGGTGGCTTAACGCTTCGTCAACGTCGAGGGCATTAGAAAGAATTGGGGGGGGGCACGGAACGGGAAGGAATTCAGCCATGGACTTTTGAAGGAACCATCCCGG
This sequence comes from Vandiemenella viatica, assembly GCA_031002005.1. Lineage (NCBI taxonomy): Eukaryota > Metazoa > Arthropoda > Insecta > Orthoptera > Morabidae > Vandiemenella > Vandiemenella viatica. The sequence goes on along the minus strand of CM061921.1, from coordinate 340,041,296 downwards.
AATTCACTTGGAGTGATTTAGAGAAACCATGGAAAACCTAAATATGGAAAGACGGACATGTATTCGAACCTGCGTCCTCTCGAATGCAAGGCCACCACACTCGGTCGTATTAACCTCATTTATCGCCTAACGTCTTTGTTTTATGAAACAAAAAATGTGTTGAGAGTGATTTTAATCATTTGAAAAAGCTAATGGATCCTTATAAAACCATTTTTATACTTATAGAAAGTGGAGTGGAAAAAAATGTTTCGAGGATTAGTTCGAATGCATGCAAAATCTTAATGGCGAATATTTTTAGAAATTTATACTGAAACAATTTTTCTTTATTTCTTTACTTTTTTGTTGTTGCAAAAACATAGTTTGTTGTGACCGTTATGTTCCATCAGAGTTTCTCTACCGTCAAGCAATATAAGTATCGCCATATGCTTTTGAAGCGTTCTGTTTTCCATAAGATAAGTGCATATTTCATCTGTGAAAATGTGTAATTTTTTAGACGAAGAGATGGGAGACATTTTTGAGATAAAGAATAGATTTTCGTTTCCTAGTCCAGCACCAAGTCACATAGGGCATAATATTTACCGCAAATTTTACGTCAGACCGTAAGATTTTAAATTGTGAAAACATCATCAAAATCTGTTTAGCAAATTTTGTGTGATGTTGGAAGGAACAGCCACAACCAGCCACAGATTAATCAGTACTAATTAAGGGCTAATCATGGTCATTGTGTGCTTCTTCGTGGCCGAACTGACAACATACAGAGATGCTAATACTGAATCCTGGTTATATGTCTTACTTAAACAATTTTATTTAGTAAAGCATGTGCGAAGTAATTAATTTTTTCGCACAAAACACTGAAAGAAAAGCGCATACTGCGTTTAAATTAACATATTAATTATTAGTTTTTATTCATTTATATTCGTTCGATGTAGATGTTTTTGTTAAATTCTTGACAATAGACAGGTAATATTAAAGCTTTAATTTTCGCGCAGAAATATTAGTGAAAGTTTTGACTGGACTGAAATGTAGTCAGGTCCAGATTGACAACTGGTATTTGTCTTTACAACAGAAGGCACGAGTAATTTAAGTTTTTTTTAAATAATAATCTGAATTGTTTTGATGACCACCATGTTACTGAAAAGATTACTTCATGCGGACGAAAGTATTTCCACATTTATCGCGATCTGTGCGGCATTGTTCAGGATTAAAACTTAGCTGTTAAGATTTGTTTCTAATTTCCTTTACTTTCACTGAGGACATTTTTTCAGTTTGTGGTTAGGTTGGAATACAACCTGGGGCCACGATAACAAGTGAAACTTTTGATGTGAAACATCTATTGGCGCGCCTTGAGGATAAGACCGACTTACACGTAGTGACGGCAAACGGCATGACACCGTCTTATGCCATCGTTCCTCATCTCCCCCTCCCCTTTTGTTTTAAAAGAACATTGTCTGAAATGCTTAAAGGTTTTAAATCAGTAACAGTATACTTGAGTTTAAATATAAGTTACAGAGACGATCAAGCTGCCAAGAAGAAACAAAAACTTAAAGATGATCAATGTACAGGCTGTAGTAAATTATAGAATAATGCGTACACAACGTTACTTTACGAAACACAATCTACCGATTCAAACCAAATTTTAATAAATCATCTATTAATGTATTATTACCATTATATTTTATTTGTTCATTTGAGGTTAGAAATGTGTGTACTGATGCCAGACCGCGTATGGTACGCTCAAAGACCAGACCGAAAATGTTCACTCAGCGAAATAACGACCACAGCGCGTTCTGGTTTCTTTAAAACGGCTGCAACACGTTATTCGCGTTGTGGCACTTACAAAAAACAGCTAACTCAAAAAGGCCACAACGCGAAATTCGCGTCTGCTCCATCCATGACGACTCTCATTTTTTCCTGTTTTCTGAGTCATGTAACGCGACGCGTAAGAAGAATCATATATGTTAAATGCAGCCTGGACCGATTCAATGTGAACAAAAAGTTAGATTCTGATAAGTCACAACGTGTTGTGGCCGTTTTTTTTCGCTCAGTGAGCGTTATCAGCCTTTGAGCGTTATATATATATATATATTATTAGAATAAGAAAAATATATTTATTTTACCAACGAAACTCTGTGTTTTTATTTATTTTACTCCGTGTTTATTTTTTTAAATTATTAATTCTTGCAACAACCATTATTTTCGATGTTTCACTTCTGCATCTGCCGGGTCACAGTTTATATATATAGGGTAGGAGGAATTGCTTTGAGTGCTTTTCTATTTAGTTAAGTAACTGCTAAGAAACGACCTGCCATAACACTCTGTTTAAGTCATATATGTAAGAATGTATGAAAAGGGGGTTTTCTTTGTTATTCATTGGAGCCATCGACTAGAGATCATTAGAAACGGGAAGAGATTGAAGGATTTCAGCAATGGCCTTTTGAACAACCATCACGGCATTCGTCTGAATTGGCTTCAGTGTAACATGGAAAACATGAATATGGATGGTACGAAAGACAACAGCTACCATTACTCCAAAAACTGCAGAAAGCACAAACGAAATTTACTTGTAAGATGCAAAGAACAATGTAACAATCATTTAGTTTCAGCAGGCCGCCATAGGAATAGTTCTTAAAACCTCAAAGCAGCAGCATCGTTTTTAAATATGATTCTAATGGTGTCAAGTGGAGGATGTCCTACCGACATGTATTCTTCTAACGGATGCTGTATTTTCACATCTAATGATAAAACCCAAAGTTGATGCTCTATTTTTGTTATCTTTTAATACCACCCCTCAGAACGTATGTAACATATATGCTAATTGAATAGCGCAACTTTAAGAGGATTGAATACTTACTCTATTATATTAGTAGTTCGTATGTACGTGCAATAGAATACTTCTTCCTTTAATTTTGGTTAGTTACCAAAACTCGAGATTCTAGATAATTAACGTTGTGGGTATGAAAGAAAAAAGTATGAATCATAATTTTTTTTTGATTGTTTTACGCCTGGTCAACGGTGAGGTGCTTAGAAGCAGGAAAAAAAATGGGAACAAGGAACGTGAGCCTTTAAAGGAACAATTCCGGCATTCGCCTGGAGTGATTTCGGATAAACATAAAAACCGAAAGAAAAACAAAGATACTTTTATGGTGTTTGTTGATTTAGAAAAAGCTTTTGATAATGTTAGGTGGGACAAGATGATCAAAATATTGAGACAGAAGAAAACTTTGTACACTAATTATAAATCAAGTTGCTATAATAAAAGTAGAGAATCAACAGTTAGAAAGGGTGTGAGACAAGGTTGTAGTCTATACCCATTAATGTTCAACTTGTATGTAGAGGAAACAATAGAGGAAGTGAAAGAAAAATTCGCATGTGGCGTAAGTGTTGTGGGAGAAAAAATCGGTATGCTGCGACATTGTCTTGTTAGCAGAACTGACTTATGATATTGAAAAGTTTCTGAATGGTATGAACAAAAAATTAAGAGTGTGGACTAAATGTAAATCAAAGCAAGACAAAAGTGATGAAATGTATCAGAAATGATACCAATAACAGAGTCTTACAGAAAGAAGAGACAGGGTGGTAGGTCATATTTTGAGACATGCAGGGTTGGCTAATTTGTAAGTAGAGGGAATAGACGAAGGTAAGAACTGTAGAGGAAAAAAGAGACTAGAACATATGAAACAGATAACTAAGGACGTAGGGTATAAGGGGTATGTTGAGATGAAGAGGTTGGTGCAAGATGGGAAGGGATGGAGGATTACATCAACCCAGTCCAAAGACTGATGACACTAAATAATTGAAATATGGATGACCGAACGGGGATTCGAACGAGCATCCATGCAAATGACACACCCTAGCGTTACCACTCACTCACTTCAAATACGGGTAGGCAAATCTACATTGAGTCTTAGAAGTCATGTCGCTTACTGACACCTGCTAGAAATGCGAATTAGTGCATAGGGTGAACATTAAAATACCAGATTGCTATTGAATGAGAACTAACATTTTTGGCACTCCATATACAAAATTCCAGAATTTAATGGAGAGCAATTAAAATAATACAATTCTGACCCTTTACAACATCAACATCAGGACAATTCTGGAATAAATGAATCTAAGACGCATATATGGTAACCTATAAAATTGCTGTGTGATAGCGGTGATGTGCCTTGAAATACCGCATAATAGTATAGTATCGACATCGCAAAACAACGATCAACAATTCTGAAAAGGTTCAAAGGGCAACACAGGATTTTAACCTGCTGCTACCGCACTGTGTGTCTTCTTAATGAAGTGGTACAGTACGAAAGTTAGAAGAAGAAATTTTCTTGCAAACGCACATCCCAATGAGAATTCTGAATGGAGTAAAATGATTCTCCTACTAATCTAGTGCGTAGAGGTAAGCTGATTGGTTTGCAGCTCTGTAGTTAAGATGCCAGACTGTAGGTTGAAAGGTCCCCGGTTCGAATCCATGTCTCAGTAGGGATTTTCAAAAGCCCTTAACCCAACCTTCACCTCTGGTATAGCTTGCTGTGTAATGTGAAGTACGCCTGAAGGCTTTCCTGGTTTGCATTCCACATTAAACTGTATGCCTTTTTTACCAGTAGGACTACCGGATTAGGTTATGGCCGTCCTATCTCTGATACCAGGCTTCGTATACCTCCTCCTTCAGGAGAGTCCAACCAACAATCAGCTTGAGGTCTATGCTTAGCTTTAAAGGCAAGCTGCATAAGATTAAAAATTAAAATGCTATTCGGGCTTCTTTTAATGTCTTATTCTTCCACATACCAGTAAAAACGTATAATAATGTGAGATTGGTCTGGTGGCTTAGTGATAATGTGTTTGAAGTTCTTAACCTGCCACGTAAGACTCACTTTGTGCCTGTTTGAAATATTCTAGAACTCTCCTTTGATTCGAATTTCGAGTAAACTTTAGGTCCCCTCTATCGTGTGTTGCTCTTTGAATCTTTTCAGAATTTTTGATGTCGATATTATACTATATTATACTATTATGCAGTATTTCGAGGCACGTCTCCGGTATGACACAAGAATTTTATACGTTACCATCTGTGCGTCTTAGATTCATTTTTTCTAGAATTGTCCTGATGTTGATGTTGTAAAGTGTCAGAATTGTATCTTAATTGCTCTCGATTAAATTCTGATGATTAGGCCTAAATATTTCAAAGAATTTACTATCTGGAGTGCCTAAAAAGTTAGTTCTCATTCAATGGAAATTTGGCATAAGTTTAGCTGAGCGTGGAGGGTGAGCGGTAACGGTCTTAGCTCGCATAAAGAAGGACGCAGGTTCGAATCCACGTCTAGCCATCCGTATTTCTGTTTTCCATGGTTTCTCCAAATCACTATATGTGAATGTCAGGATGGTTCCTTCAAAAGGCCATAGCAGAATTACTTCCCGTTCTTTGCTCCCACCCTGTCATGACGTCGACGTCGATGGGGCGTAAAGTCATAAAAAATAAGCATCAGTGGCTACGACAGACGCGGACTGTGTGGCTAATTGAAACTGTCAGTTATTTGGCCAAACGACCATTCGGTGTCTCTCAGCCTATAATACCGTGCGAATTATTATTTTACTATAGCAATGTCAGTTGCAGAAATTTCCAATTCAAATGCACGCCTGTAGTATACGGATGGAATATTTTGTCACATTGAAAGTATCCTACTTATAGAACGTATCTGACTTTCCTAGACCACAATTTTAAGTTATTTATGTTTGATAAATGCATGCAGCCTGGATTTAGAGACTGCAGTTAGGTTGCAATGAACGCTGCAGCACACCAGGTTTTTTTCATGAATGTTTTGCTGCCTTGCTTTGCGATCCTTTCGCATGATGTTGTTGGCGGCTCTCTGAAAACAGCTTAGCATCTGCTAACGCTTGCTAAGCGCATTTCTTTGTTATGGAAAAGGCGGGTATCATAAAGATCAGTAATCCTACAAGTGGGAGGTAATGCGTATGAGAGCAAAATTGGAAGCTGATCGCTTGTGAGGATTGAATAGGCAGCTTAAAATTTGGAGCACTGAGCAAGATGAAATATATTTAGCTAAAATTACAAAGCACAGTACGGGATCTCCTTTAATGGAAAGGCTACTTCTGTATTGCTTTGACACGATAACTTTGAAGGAATACTGCGTGAAAATTTCCACCATGTGCCGTAAACGGTTAGTTTGTAATATGTAATGAACAGATATATATTATGGTATGACGGAATAGTATGGTATAAATGAGTCAAAATATTAATTTTAACTAATCTCTGATCTCATATACTATGGTGATAATTGTTAGGTAAACATTATTGTTTTATATGTACACACCATGATTGATAGTAGATATTTATGAGAGTTACCCACTTAATTAGGGTTTTACCGAGCGTGGGGCGTGAACGGTTAACGTTCTGGCCTCGCATTCGGGAGGACGCGGGTTCGAATCCCCGTCCGGGCATCCAGATTTGGGTTTTCCATGGTTTCCCCAAATCACTCCAGGCGAATGTCGGGATGCTTCCTTCAAAAAGGCCATGGCCGAATTCCTTCCCGTTCCTTGTTGCCAATCCCATCCCGCCTCTAATGACCTTAGCCGCGGACAAGGCGTAAAGCCATAAGTAAAAAAAAAAAATTGGTTTTATAGTTATTTTTCTTACAACTGCAGCATTTTATGTCACTGGTAAATGATTTTATATTTACGTAAACTCACTTTTTTCCCTTCATGAATCACAGTTATTTGCTGCACTGAGTAATGTAGTGTTAACTGTGTTAGTTATACGTTTAACCTCAACGCAATTGATTTTTGTTTTACTGTACATTTTGAACGGCAATCACTTCTTTCATTGAAACGTCATCAGCGGTTTTGAGTAGAAGAAAGAAAATAAACCCTTTGCTGATACTCCAGTGAAAGAAGAGAAATTCGTTCGATCTAAAAATCAGTTGCATTAACTTTATACACTTTAAATATATGTGACTGACTGACTTGGGATATTATTCACTACATGCGGCATTTGTAAAACTTCATCATTTTTTTTTTAGATTATCACGTTTCTACTGTGCGCTACAAAAGAGAGAATATGCAATGTGACGCAGAAGTCAAAAGTTTTGAAATCATGTCTTCCTGGAGGTTTTAACCCGGAAATCTATTTTTCACATTTTTCGTGCAGTAAATGCTTTTAGCTAGAGATAATTTTGCTATAGAAAGAACTGTCATGCCACGACGCATTTATAAAATAAGTCAGATTCTAGACCTGAATACTGCATTGATTAGAAAAAACTGTATCTTCTTTTCATGAAAAATGCGGTACTGCTCATATTGTCTTAATAAATGAAATCGAAGAAGCGTTTGTATGAAACTCTTAAATAATTTTCAAGTATTTCATTCTTTTTAAAATAATTATTTTTCATTGCATTTACTATGAATCTTAACTATACTGTGTTGATGGTGGCTGGCCCCTCTCCTCACCTGGACCGCTGTGTCCATGTAGACGAGTAGCATAGTTCTCCTTCGCATGTAGAGGTAAAGGCAGCAGAATGAAGACAGGGCAGACTGATTTTGAGCTACCTCTGTTAACTGAACGGGCTATAGTTTCCTATTGAGTTCAGTATTGTTTATTACTAATGTATGTATATTAAAAGAAGATTCAAGACTAAAATATCTGAGACGGAATAATTTCTCTTAATTCTGAAAAGTAGGATCTATAATTGGCGTATTTTTGTCCAGTTCCCACCCTTCTGATTGCCTGATATCACTATTTACTTATTTACTGTTATGCAGTTCACATGCAGCTTCTGTTCTGGGCCGATTCGTCGTGATACTGACAAGGCTCAACGCGTTGCAGTATTTTTTTTTTTTTTACTGGATGAGCGTTTTCGATCTTTGGGCGTAACAGATATACTTAAAACATGTTTTTTTTTTTTATTTTTTTTTATTTATTTTTTTTAGAAAAATAAATACAATAAATTCTTTACAATTTATTGGGACATTGCATTTAGGAAAACTTCTGAAAATGACGTCAGTAATGATATAAACGTTTGATTTGTCAAAGTTATTTTGGATGTCTTCCGATTAATGAATGGTCTTTCTGTATCAGTTGATACGGAAATTACCTGGTCTGAGTGAGGAAGTACTAATGTTAATACTCGAGTTATCAGATGTTTACAACTTCATAATCTATCCAAATAATGTACACACTTTGACAATAAATTTGGCCGCCGCTGAAAAATTCTATCACTCTTATTTTGCACAATCTTACATTAATGTCATCCCAGGAAACAGTAATGCAATACTGGCAAGCCAAATATATTGTCAAAGTGTGTACGTACGTTCTCGTGCGTCTTGGTCAGTGACGTCTATGTAAACTATATAAAACCACGGCTTTGTGATGACGCAATCTTTAAATGTTTTAAATATCAATTTATTTAATTTGTTTTTAATCAGATACAAAATTTCTTTTTCAAGTTTCTTCCTGTTTTCTACATTTTAACATACTCGAATTTTTAATATTACTAATTTTGTCATAAGAAAATCTTCTATTTAATGCTAGTCTTTCTGAAGTTTTTACTCTCTATAACCGAACATATCTTAAACCATCAAAAGTTTCTTTTCTCCAATATCTACGTTAAATCTTGAGCTTTTTGAATTGTGATTGCGGAAGCTAGTTGTAATGGAAATTTTTTCCTTGTGCAAGTGATATTCCGTAGTTTTTAAAATTTAGCTGTCGGTGGAATCGGAACACAAGCACTATTTTCATAAGTTGAATGAAAATAATTTTCAAAACCTTTATCATTAATGGCATTACATATATATGCTAATAATAATAATAAAAATTATTACAATTTTTTTCCAAAGATAATGATTAATGACACATCTAGAGATAACTCTGAATTATTAGGGCGATCTAATTTATGTTCAATTTTACGTCTAGACGTACAGTAGTTTGTTTACCACAAAAATCTAAAAATCGTCGGCTAGTGTGGCTCACCCTAATAAGATCAGTGAAAGATTCTGACTGACAAAGTTTGGTGGACACATACGTCAAGATCGAAAAAAATTTAATGGGCCATAATTGATGAATGATATTATATCGGTTTTCCAGCACAGGAATAGTAATAAAAGAACGAAAATGTCAGCATTTTACGTGCTTTCATTAGTTATGAATTAATTGTGAGAAATATTTCTTCGTTTTTACAGTCCGAAAAGGAAAGTTTGAATTAATATTTAAGGTAATCATGTATAATCTGTATTTATTTTAATAGCAACATTTTCGTACCTTACTTCAATCTTAAAGATAAACTCGATTGATCAAAAGAATTAATTTTTCTTTCTCAAAAAATCTTGATTTACTTAAAGCGATGCAAACCTGACAGTGAAATTATTGTTAGCTGTTTTAAACACCTTTTAACTGATGGATTACATGAGTTCATTACAGTATGGAGAACGTTCGCCTGAAAAAAAAATCAAATAATTGAATTCTGGACTGTGTATCCAACCCGCGTCCTATGTAAGTGGAGAATCATAGAAGGTGTGTAATATGAACTACGAACACATGGGAAAATGCACCAGATGACCGAAATTTCATCACACCAATTCAACTACTTACAAAAATTTAATTTTATTTCTGTTCAGAAATTTTTCTATTGCTTTCAGTTGCTTTCACCTTCAAACATTTGTACACTAGATACAGAATGTGTAACCTTATTGCAATGCATATTTACTGTTAGCTAAACGAAATTCCCTACCCAATGATCTATACGATTTCATGTAGGAAAAATACAGATACCCTACAGTCAACTGAACTAACTTTGGACTCCTATTATTTTTCTGTTTTCAGGAGACAAATTAAAGTTTTGCTTTAAAGTTTCTGAATGGCGACTGCTTGAAGTGTGCCTTGCTGCTCCTACGGTACAAATTTTGTTCGTCAATTCCTCAAAAAATATGAGCAGCAGTGGCAGATAGAGTGTACAGCCACTGTGCTTGGATTACAAAAAGTCAGTAGACTTGTCTGAAAACAGAATAGCTACCACTATATTGAACGCATATAACCCAGAAACTGTTCCTGTTAAAGAAAATCGTAAAATAAAAATAATCAGCTGTTGTCACTTACCTCAATCCGAATATCTTGATCACATCTCGTCATTCCACTACATCAAAAAGCTATGATTCACAATTCTATAGCAATAACATAGAATAACGCTCCTTCTTCCACAATGAAGCAAGCGGCTGACTGGCTGTGGTTGATTGTAGAACATTTTTCAATAGTGGGACTCCAGCAAGGACTGGGGGCAAGTAACGGGAAGGAATTCGGCCAAGGCCCTTCTGAAGGAAGTATTCCGTCATTTGCCTGTAGAGATTTGGCGAAATCGTGTAAAAGCCAAATCTGGATGCCCGGACGGGGATTCGAACCCGCATCCTCCAGAATGCGAGGCCAAAGCGTTAACCGACTGGGAATTCGTGGTGAGAGGGGAACAATACAGAAAATTACGGAATATTTCTATATGAAGATATAGTGATGAAAACAGCTTTCATTGAGTCACTTCACCGACAGAAACTGGTCGATATCAGAGGCACGGTGATCTTGGAGACGTAGACATTATCTTTGAAACGCAGACAGTGTTGTTGAAGCGGATTCCGGGTGATTCCATTGCATAGTAAGACCTCTCGTTTTACTAAAAATTTTATGGTTCTTGTGTTTGGCTTCATTAAACTACCGACCTGCATGCATTTTTGGTTTGTTTCAGTTACGTGGAAACATATTTCTCCAGTTAAACAGTTCACAAAATCTCTATGTAGAGTGTGCTTTAATTCTGATTCTCATTAAGCTTTGCACAGTTTATCATTAAAATTATACGGTTATTTAAATAACTGATTAAGGGAAGGAGCGGGATTTTTTTGTACAATTACAAAACCGATGCATCTACATTTACACAACTCACAAATTTATTTACAAAGAACATTAAACAACCATAGATAATCTTTAATACAAAAATTAAATTCATATTTCACTTTCTGGAGAATAAGTGACTGTGGAAGGATATCCATCATAAAATGTTCTTGGTGTGCACGTAATTTTTGTTTAAAGTATTTCTATGATTTACATCATTCATCATTTGTGTATTTCTCAAAGGAAAATAAATAATTTGTTTCAAAACAAATTTGAAATGCTACAAAATCAAATAGCAATAAAAAATACAAACAGAAAAAAATTTGCGGATGGTGGGATCGAACTGAGGACCCTCCGCTTAACAACACACCACCTCAACACGCACGGTTAAACCGATGTTATCAGTAAGTGGTATTCCGTAGCGGTATAACTCATTTAGGCACAATTTTTACACTTTTTAATCCCCGATTTCTCTTAAACGGAGGCCCACCAGGTAGAACTGCTTTAGGGCGAGAAACCAGAGGTGACGTACTATTTACAAGACTTGTTCGTTCTACGATAATGATTTCCTAACTGAAGACCTCTCCTTGTCAGCATGCACGAATAACAATGATTATAATTTATTTGTTTTTTGCAAAAATAATGATTGATGGCACATCTAGAATTGATTTTGAATTAGTATGTTCAATTTCACGTCTTTAGGTGTGGCAGTTTTTTTTCAAAAATTATTCCACTAGGTGTGCACAATCCTTCGCCTAGTGTAAGACCTTTCTTCACTCGCCCTAACTATGTTATTTCAGCCAGAACTTGTTCAGTAACACTCAGTTCTCGTCTAGAGAATAATATTGCCCCGCCACACTATCCGAGTTTTATCGGCACAGCGGGATAAATTACAGAAGTACGATGTTTTTTTTAGACAAGTCGAACAATCCCATCTCCACGTCGTTAGGAAATAAAAAGTACAAGAAAAGATGTTTATCCTACTCTAAACGACATTTAGAGATAGCTTCAGAATATTAGGTAATTTGTTCCTCTCTGTAATTAATAGGTTTAGTTAGCTACAATACAGTTTTGCTGACAGGGTGCCTGACAGGGGGTTAGCTGGTTCAAATCCTGGTGGTGGAAGAAATTTTCACCATCAGGACTTGGCCGGCAGGGTAGGAGAGGTGATAGTGCACAGTTCATAATTATCAGATTGTGCACCAAACTCCTGGGTTAAATCCCAAGCCTCTATGCACACGAATGGAGAGAAGGTATACGAAACTGTTGATAGAGATTAGTCGGTTGAATGGGGACGTTAAGTCTGGGGCAACATTAGGCCTGAATGGCTCGGTGTCGGGTTTTACCCTCTTTGTCAATCTTTAACTCATTCATCCACAGTTCCACTCGAGCAGCCGAGGAGGCAACTTCCTCATACGGGTTAAGTCGGTCTCCACGTTTCGTTTACAGTGCAACAGTGTTTCTACCGCCTGTTTATTAGAAGTGCTATAGAAGTAGCAAGTAAACAGTACAAAGAAATCTTAATATTACGCTCGTCAGCACCATAGTGTTCCAGAGACTTAGTCTCGGAACACTATGGCAGAAAACTCCGAACATTCACCTTCAATCAGTCAGTCAGTGGGCGCGGCGTTACAGTCGTATTACAGAATGGAGAATGCAGCAGAAGAGACAGCCTGGGTCAACGAAGAACTACAAGCCCCTCTCTCACCTCAAGACAACAGCCAATTTCCAGCAGCTCATCTACCACAACACGGACAAGAACCAGCATACCCTGAACTCCACCCGCACTCAGCCACCGAAGAGATGCAGCTCGACCAGTTGGAAGTTCCAACTGCTCTTCAACAAATTCGACAGACTCCAAAAGGGCGACTCCACACTCGCCCACGTTCACGCTCTCCGCAGGAAATCAACCAGCCAAATCCAGTGAGTAAACGAGCGAAGCAATTTGACTTAAAAGTGCAACAGGTAGAAACTTTAGAAGCAATGACGCAGCCTAGTGTTGTAATAGTTCCACCAACTACGGAAAGTACACCAATTTACGATTCAAGCTCAACCCCAGTACTAACAGCTCAGCCGCAGCCGGCTTCAACTAGTAACCAAGCTAGTCCTAATAACCTTTTAATTCAAAACAATCAAAGCAATAGGTATTCACCTACAGACAATGGGCCCTACTTGGTGATAGTGGAAAGCAGAAATAATAATTTAGGCAGACTCCACCCCATGGCAGTAGGGAAAATACTTTTTCAAATTAACAACCAACTTAGATCAGAAATTATTAATATTACATCTACCGGTCGCAACAGAATTAGGATTGAAACATACTCCAGTGCCTCCGCTAACTCAATAGTTGATCTGAAGATACTTAAGGACAACCTTTTAGACGCATACATCCCTTTTTATATGACCAGGAAGCAGGGAGTAATTCGGAATATTGATACCAATTTATCCCCAGATGAAATCCTAAGCGAAATAGCCTCTCCCTTCCCAGTTTTAAAGGTTAGGAGATTCACAAAAAAAGCCATAGTTGAAAATGGTAGCCAGATCCGCCCTCTTCCAGTGTGCATGCTAACTTTCCAGTCACAAACACTTCCCCAATTTGTCTACCTGTTCGGAATGCGATGCGAAGTGCAACCGTATGTACCACCTGTCATCCAGTGCTACCAGTGCCTTAGATATAATCATACCCAAACCCAATGCAAAAGCCAACCCCGATGTAGCAGATGCGCAGGGCCCCATATCTTAAAAAACTGTACGGCAGATGTCCAGCCACACTGTATTTATTGCCAAGGAAACCACCTATCTACAGACCGGGTGTGCCCAGAATATAAACAGCGAGTGGAGAGAAAGCAAAAAATGGTAAATAACAGTACTCATTTCTGGTTTCCACCCGTGAATCCACGATCATTTGCTAACATAGCAGCATCAACCCCGCATCCTGTCGAAATAGGCAATCAATTCCTAAAGGAAGCTCCTACTCTTGCAGTACCCAGCCACCCGCCCCCGCCAACTGCCCTTCCCACTTCCTCTATAGCGCACGACGGTAACAGCGGCCAAGTATACCAATCCCATATCATGATAATATCCGAAATACTATCTCACGCCGCCGGACAAAAGCAAACCCGGTCCCTCCCAAAGCAGCGGGAAACAGAGTCAATATCCCCAGTCATCTTTTCTGGAGGAGTGATGGCCCAATAAACCCAATAATCAATAACCTCCGGGAACCAACAACCCATTCTCCAACTATAGATTCAACTCAAACTCTAGGGAGTACAGTAACTACTACTCCAACTAGCAAATCCTCTCCACTAATTGAAAATCTTCTGTTTTTTATCACTTCCATGATCGAAGTGGCCAGATCAGGAGGCCCAATCGACCCGATTTCCATCGGCAATCAACTACAGGAAATACTAACCAACAACGGAACCTAAACCACCCAACTATGGACAGCAACACAAGCAATTCTTTAACCTCTCAGCAACTAAACATACTTCAATGGAATGGGAGGTCGGTATGGTCAAATAGAGAGAGCCTTATTACAGAATTAATACGTAGCAGAATAGATATAGCAGTGTTATCTGAAACATGGTTTAAACCAAACACAAAAATCACGTTTAACTCATACACCCTCTACAGAAATGATAGAGCAGACGGAAAAGGAGGAGTGGCCATAATGGTACACAACACCGTGCCTCACGACCCAGTCCAACTCAACACGGACAATTTACCTTTCCAAGCAGTGGCTGTACGGGTCCGAGCCAACCAATTATCATTCACTATAGTGTCTATTTACTGCAGCCCTAGCTCAGTAATCAGACCGAACGATTGGTCAAAACTGAACGGACAAATAAACCCACCATTAATTCTGGCCGGAGACTTCAACGCACACAATAAGAGTTGGGGGTGTCATTACAACGACCCACGTGGTACGATAATTACCGATATGGCGGAAGATTACAACCTGATAATCGTAAACGACGGTAACCCTACCATGCTCCGCAAACCAGGTAAATTTCCTTCGGCTGTGGACTTAACCTTATGTTCACCTAACCTGGCCTCTATTTCTAACTGGGAAGTTCAGAGAGACCCAATGGGATCAGACCATTTCCCTATTTTATTAACAATTGGCTGCTCATACACGAAGGATATCGCAAGCCACCCAACTATCCAATGGAACATAAATAGAGCGGACTGGACCCATTACAGGATTACAGGAGACTAATGGAGGAAAAAATAAGCCAAACCAATGAATACTCCACGGGCACCGAAACTTACAGAAATTTGGAAAATATAATTTCAGAAGCAGCTGAAATAGCAATTCGTCGGAAAAATTTTGACAACACTAGGAAAAACCGTCACCTTTATGGTGAATCCATTATGCTCCAAAGCAGTGGCCCAAAGACGTCTCGCACTATCCGCATACAGAAAGAATTCTGATCTGCACCACTACATAGCATTCCTACAGACCAATGCCAGGACCAAAAAGATTTTAAAAAACCAAAAACGCCTAAGCTGGATCAGTTACTGCGAAACCATGGGAAAGAACTCAAAACGTTTCCTCTATCTGGGCCACAGTGAGAAGCCTCAAGAATAATAAATTCAACACGGGCGCCCCTGCTATCAACGCATCGATTTTGGAAGAGATCTTGGACAGAATCGCCCCTGCGACAGTACCGAGGGAAGAACCAAACTTCAGATTACCCCTGACGAGCCTTCCGACCACTTTCTGTGTAGGCCTTTCGACATGAAGAACTACATCAAGTCCTCAAGCGATCATCTGACACCTCTCCTGGGATAGATGGTATCCACTATTCTATGATATCAAACATGCCCCAATCTGGCCTCCAGCTACTTCTAAATACTTTCAACCGGATTTGGATGAATGAACCAATTCCACTAGAATGGAGAACGCAAGTCATAATTCCTGTGCTAAAACAAAACAAGACCCCCTGGCAGCAACTTCATACAGACCCATATCTCTTATGTCCTGCGTAGGAAAAACGCTAGAACGACTAATAAAAAATAGATTAGAATGGTGGGTGGAAACGAAGACTTGATAACTAACTCCCAAACAGGATTCAGAAAAGGAAAAACACAACAGACAACCTTGCTATATTGACCTCAGACATCAACCTCACATTTCTTAATAAACAATACCTCGGAGCGATCTTCCTAGGACATACAATCCGCATACGACAATGTTAACATATCCATCCTCATGCACAAATTGCAAATGCTAGGAATCCCGAAGAAATTTGTGGCAGGACTTTTCTCCCTCCTGTCAGAGAGAATAATATACGTCAGATCGAAGAAGAACAAACTAGGTCCTCGCATAGTCATTCAAGGACTGCCTCAGGGAGCTATATTAAGCCCGCTTCTATACTTGATATACTCAATGGACATTAATTCCATCTTCCGACCAGAATCAGTTCTTTACAATTCGCAGACGACGTGGTGATCTACGCCATTAGCGATACTCAGGATGAAAGTCCTCACTCTTTTGAGCGAAGCTATCTCAGCCCTTACTATTTGGCTACATAACAACGGACTAGATTTATCAAGCGCAAAGTCATCAAGTGGTCCTTCTTCTCCAAAAGGAAAATCCTCTACAACTCCAGCAACCTACAGTTGGGGCCATATAGTCTAGCTTTGAAAAGACAGGCCGATTTCTCGGGATGATACTGGATCACCGCCTCAACTGGCCCAACATATAGATCAACTGATAACAAAAGCCATCTCCCGCCATCAACATAATAACAACGGTATCAGGTGTCTGGTGGGGCGCCCACCCCCAAAGCTTACTCCTCATATATCGATCTCTGATCAGGACCACTAATCGACTACGGCAGCATGTTTTATCAAAACGCTAGAAAAGATGCCCTGAACAAACTGGAGAGGCTACAATCACGCTGCCTAAGAGCCTGCTTAGGAGCCGTTCGGTCCACTCCCACAAATGCATTGCTAGTTGAATCAGGCGAACCTCCGCTCCACATTCGACGAGCATACCTATCTGAAAAGTTTTTAACTGAAAGACTATCACTCAATAATCACCCAATTCATGAACGTCTTGAGAGACTATCAACAATAGCAAATAGAGGGAAAAGTCGAGCTCGTCTTCCCCTATTAAATGCCTACAAATTTTGGCTAAAATACAAAGACAAATTATCCTCGTAATAACATGCTACCGATCTTTCAAGAACCTTTCGAGCTTCGTCTAGAAAGAGTCCATACAATCCTCTGGGAGGAAGGACAAATCCGGAAATTTGGTCCACAAGGTATCCAGATTCCTATCAAATCAGACAATAGCACTCTTAAAATATTCACAGACGGATCGAAAAACCACTGGAAATAATAGAGTAGGAGCGGCATACTTCTGTCCCAACACAGGTAAATCGTCTCAATTTTCGCTACCCGAAGAGACATCCATCTACACAGCTGAAGCAAAAGCCCTGCTGGAAGCCATCAGATACAGTCAAAGTACCTTCATGGACAAAGTCGTCATCCTGTCGGACTCCCTCAGCGTACTAAAGAGCTTAAAAAATACTACGTGGAATAGCCACACTCAAACTATTGTATTGGAAATTCTTCAACAGTTAAAACGGAACAGGGAACTTGGCATTACGACGACTCTGATGTGGATCCCATCTCACTGCGGCATCGAGCATAACGAACGGGTGGACGCCCTGGCAAAACAAGCTATCCATGAAGGAGAGGTAATCGACATGCAACTCCCGATCTCGGATATAACACATAGCATCAAAGTAAGAGCCAAGGAAAAATGGCAAGAGGAATGGACGATCTCCTCAACAATCAAAGCCTCATATTATGCAATCATTCAACCGATCATATCTCCAAAACCTTGGTTTTACAACTGGAACAGTAGCAGACGATTAATCACCACGATATCAAGAGCCCGCTTTAACCACGGTAACTTCCCCAGCCACCTACATAGAATAGGGTTGAGAGATTCCCCATATTGCGACTACTCAGACCAGGCAATAGGAGACATCAATCACACAATATTTTCATGCAATAAGTACCAACAACTTCAGGACCGAATGATGATAGATCTTTCCAAGAATGGCTTCCCCCTGCCGACAAACGTAACCCTCCTTCTTTCCAGCAACAACAGAGTAGTACTTAATATCCTTGCCAGATACTTAAAAGATGGAGGGATAGAATTCTAGCCAACTCTGGAAGTTAAAACAGGAAATGACTATACTTCAAACCCAAAGCCCAAACCACAGCTCAACCCCATATCCGCGCAAGCACAATAACCAGCATGGCAAAATCAACAGTATCCTAGATTCAATAATAATTTAACTTAATAGAGATAAGGAAAAGTGTAAATAAAAAAAAAAAACCTTTTATTGTCTATAATATACTATTTTGTTATAATTCCAAAGTGTTTAAAAAAAAAAAATATGATCTCTAGATGTATATTTATAAATTGTTTTGAAGATGGTCTTATATGAAACTCATCAGCTTTAGTAGTACAATGTAATAATTATGTAACTTTGTGCTGGCTGTATGGTCTTGTAACCAAGTGCCAATAAAAAAAAAAAAAAAAAAAAAAAAAAAAAAAAAAAAAAAAAAAAAACTCATTCATAATACTACACTGAACAGACACACGCCACAGTAATGCACTATAAACAATAAACACGTAAATACACTTCCATCTTTGGGGATTTCAACCGGAAACCACTGCAGTTCAAGTCTCCCAAAGCAATCGTGGTGAGTGAGTCGTCTCTGGCCTCGCATTCGGCAGGACGCGGGTTCAAATCCCGGTCCGGCCAACCAGGTTTGGGTTTTCTGAAGTTTCCCCAAATCGTTCTATACGAATTCCGGGATGGTTATTTCAAAATTCCATTGCCGAATTCCTTCCCATTCGCTATCCTTAGTCCTTCCCCGCCTGTAATGATCTAGACGTCGATGGGGCGTAAAACAATATTCAAAACAAAACAAAACCTCTAGAATAAGTACTTGTTGAGGAGAAAAAGAAGATGTCTACCAGGTCCCCTGTTGGCGCACTTGTCTTATACGTTTTGTGTTATTCATTCGGTGATATGACAGTGACACCCTGCAATAAACTTCCATTAGAATTTCAGTGTTG
The DNA here is from genome assembly GCA_031002005.1 of Vandiemenella viatica. Lineage (NCBI taxonomy): Eukaryota > Metazoa > Arthropoda > Insecta > Orthoptera > Morabidae > Vandiemenella > Vandiemenella viatica. Next base: position 340,022,310 of record CM061921.1, on the reverse strand, counting down.
CCTGTACATCAAATGAAAGACTAAATCTTATTAAAAACCGTGAAGTCAAGCCCCACTCAATTACGTATTCTAATGAACTTAAGCTATCTCGTAATTATGTGGTAGCCCAGACAGCAGTCGCTTGACTAAAAATAAGTGCTTGATTGTAATTAAGCTTTGCATAGTTTATCATTAAAATTATACGGTTATTGGCCTTCGTTCACAGCTACCAATGTATATTTTTCTTACTACTAGACGTTATGTAGTTATGTAGTTGTGGAACACACAAGACGAACGTATCACTTAATTAAAATCACCCATGCCCTCAGCCATACTGGAACCAGTGACCCGTACAATGCGAGGCCAGTGCTACCCCTGTAATGCCGTGGCCGGCTGTTGCCAGAGTAGGTAGCGGAATTCGTTCCATGGCTTTCTAACGCTGCACCACGTTGTCGTTCCTTCATTGGTGTAATCTTTTGAGTACTGTACATTAGGATTCGATACAAACCGAATAAAATACGATTGATATATATCAAAGTAACGTCAGAACAAAATTGTTTGTTTTCATGGTCGCAATATACAAAGCATGTTAGACAAAGCTTTTTACTTAGTGTTACAGGATATGGTAGTTATTGACGGAAAATTTTAAATTCCTAAGTGTTTTTGAGACTAATAAAATAGTACAAAATTGACAAATTTTACTGCTGCTCACGTCTTTACTTTATAGTATTTTTTCTTAAGTTTCCGATTCCTACATCGCATATGTTGGGGTAAGCACATTAATTTTTCTACCCACTTCACTTCTACGAAACCCCGCAGAATATAATTTTTACAAAATCTTAAATGCAGTGTTCTGTTTTCGGTCAATGAACCAGAAAAGATTCACAAATTTTAATAATGACGGGCGTTCACCGGGAACCGGTCATTGTGGCTCATTGCGCTAAGGCGGTACAAAGGGCTGGGCACGAACCCACGACCCCGCGTACCATCGTCCTGACTGCAACTTTTAGGCGGTTTTTCGCAGCCATCAAGGTGAATGCTGGGACGGTTCCCAATCTCCGCCTCATAAACTACATATTTCACAAACAAAAAATACGCCTATTATACATACAACATAGTTACACATTTCGCAGACAGATGGCAACACTTTACTTTCCCCATTACTACGTAGTACGACCTGGCGGTAGGTTGTCAGCAAGGGTATGCGGCCGCAGAATCAAAACGTCTAATTTGACCACGCCAATGGCGAGAAAACTCATCAAAAGCTGATGGCCTCTAATGGTGGGCGAGGTGGTGAAGAAGAAGAAGAAAAACTTAGCCCGAAAGATAGCGGAGCTACAACAATATGGTTCCGTATGGTAAAAAAAAAAAAAAAAAAACACACACATTCCGAAGGTGGGTTGTATCCTCCCGAAGGAGGCTCAGAGGTAGGACGGCCATTTCCTCTGGGTTCTACAGTTAAACTGTGGAATCCGAACCACGGAGCGACCTGGAGTAGCTCATATGATCAAACACAAATTTCTGTCCCTTTCTGAATTTAAACCTATGGTCAAACCACGAACTTTTAAAAGCTACTAGGCTGTTCTTCGTTTGGGTATAGAATCTTAAAAACTTGTTTCTGTATCGTACCGAGCGAGGAGTTAAAACGTTTTTTCCCCTTATGGCTTTGCGTCTCATTGACGTCGAGGACAGTAGGGGGGAAGAGAACTGGAGGCAAGGAACAGAAACGAATTTGGCCATTGCCTTTTGAAGGAACCTTCCGCCACTTCGTGATTTTGGGAAATTAGGATGGGCGTACGGGGATTTCAACCCGCGTCCTCCCGAACACCCGAACAACAGGGCAGAGCGTTACGGGCACCGTGACGTAAGAAAACTATTTTAGCAAACAGTACATTCAGAACTACTTCAGCAGAACTGAAAAATGTTTGAACGAACGTACACATGCGACTCGTGTTGCGAAGTGTACTTAAAGTTGTTGAAATGTTTGTAACATTTTTTTCCTTGTTTGGCAAGTATAAATATTTGATTTTTCAGTTTTGAAGTGGGTTATTAAAAAAATAAAAAGTTCCGCTCAAAACAATAATAATTGTTATATTTCCAAACAGGAAAATATTTAAAGATTGTGTTAATAGATGTGTAATTTATTATTGTTACGATTCTGATGCCCACAAAAATGTCGACGTTCAAATGTTAATCATGACATCCCGTATCATAAAATGTTTCCGCTATTCCATACATCACTCGAAAGCTTGCATCAACAAATACCGGTTTCAAATTATCCAAAGAACTTAAAAATACATACCTGACATGTGCGCATACCAGACTCAAAACAGCAGACATCATAAACAAGCAAAGATATATCAATGTTTATGTAAATAGGATAATTTTCACTGCAAAGATCGCATTCACACACAGATGTCATCCGTGGAAAGTTAAAAATTTGTTATTACATGAGTTTTGCATATATTAATAATTTTACCTAGTTTGGTTGGAGGACATTAACGCTCTGACCCCGCATTCTGGAGGTAGCAGGTTTGAATCCCAGTCCGACCAACCAGATTTTGGTTTGCAGGCAAATGCTGGGATGGCTCCTTCAAAAGGCCATTGCCGAATACCTTTCCGTTCCTTGACCCCAGTTCTCTCCCGCATCTAATGACCTCAAAGTCGGCCATTCGTAAAACAAGAGCAAAAAATAATAATAGATATAATTTTATCTGAGCGTATATGAAAATCCTGCCAGATGGTAATGAAACTAGTATAAGACTAAGAATCGGAGGCTGAAGTTTGATTACAGGCATGAGCGACAGGTTCCCGGTTGGAATCCTGGTCGTAGCTTAGAATTGCATAGGCACTTAATCTGACCTTCATCTATTGCACAGCTAGCTGTGTAGTGTGAAATACGCCAGAAAGAATCCATGGTTCGGATTCCACGTTAAGCTGCAAGTCCCGGGTTAGGTTTCTTAGCCACATCAAGAGGCGAGTCGAAAACTTTGTCGATTGGTGGCCGAACAATCCTTCGGGATATCCCGGCCAACAATGACATGCGATTTGTATTATTTTTTTTTTTAATCATGTATGAGGCATAAAATTAAACTCTAATCCAGAATCTCCAATAACATCTTAAAGATTTTCACTATCGTATAGGTGAAGTTCATTACAATTTTGTTAAACTGACGCAAGGTCTTGGATTGTACATCACATAAAAGGCAGTGTACAATAAATTACCTTTGACAGCCCTTTAATATGCTCACTTCTACAGCCGATTCCTTTCAGCAGTGAACGAATTTCGCGTGGGGTGATGTGTAGATGAAGAAGAACACTGTTTTTATCATACCACTACATTCGTTCAACCGGTAACAATGACACTACCTTCCTTGCTGTTTCATGAGTAGTTGCGAAAATCCTTGTTCGTACAGAAACTTCAGGTTACTTTGGTCCTACGTGGTAACTTTGGCCGAAGGCTTACAGCTGCGTACAGTTCAATAGGAAATTAAAGAATTTCTTACTTTAAAACGTTCTGTAATTGAAAGTTTCATTTGTTTTTATGCGAAACTTAAATTTTACAGCATTTTGGAACGACTCGGATACATCTGTGTCATTTAATATGAAGAGGATTGAAAATTCCAAATCAGTCTTTGCGGCTACAGGCGCTTTATTGCAGCTTCTCTTTTCATAGAATAAAATAAAACCACATTTATCTAATAACGTCATCGTGGAAACTAGAGCACATTTCTTCACACATCCTGCTTCTCGTTGGAGATAGCATGTACGTTCAGTGGTATTGATATTTTGATATGTTATATTCTGTAAGTTACGGATTGTCCCGTAAAACCAGGTATTAATAATAATAATAATTTTGATTGAAATTATTGGGACCGAGCGTGGTGGTGTAAAGGATAGAATTCTGACCTCGCATTCGGGAGGACGGTGGTTCGAATCCCCGTCCGGGCATCCAGATTTGAGTTTTCCATGGTTTCCCAAATCACTCCAGGCAAATGCCGGGATGCTTCCTTAAAAAGGCCATGGCCGAATTCCTTCCCATTCCTTGCCCCCATCCTTTCCCGTCTCTAAAGACCTCGCTGTTGAGAGACGTAAAGCAGTAAAAAAAAAAAAAAAAAAAAAAAATTATTGACCAGGATATCCCCGAAGCGTTAGGCCGCCGATTGACAGAGTTTAGATTTGCGCGCACTTGCCTGTGTCGTGGCTAGCTTAAACTAATCCTACCGTTTAAAGGGGACTTACAGTTATATAGTGAAATCAGAACCACAGAAACTTTCAGGAGTACTTCATATGTTACAGCAAGCTGTGCTGGAGATAAAGGTCGTGTTAATAACCTTTGAAAATCCCCGCCGAGACAGGTATTCGAAACGGAAGACCTTACGTTGTCAAGTCAGAAGCCTTAACCACTGAGCAGCCAGACCACTACGCCATGTTGTGATCGATCCTGTCTATTATCGTCAATACTAGGTGTTTCACGTCTTACATGGTTGTAAATTTTCTTGTGCTCAGCAACATTGACCAATTTTTTCATTTCGAAAAACAAAGGCTGTGTTTTTGTCCTCAGTAACTGCCGATTTCTCATGATTATTGCGGAGGTCATTATTCCACGACATTAAGATGTTTACACATTTCTCTCTATTGATTATGATTCTAAAAGCAAGATTTTACCTTCTGATACGGAGGTATATCTTAGAGTATATATTTTAGGGCTTTACATCTTGTTGACGTTGAGAGCATTACAGCCGGGAAAGGATTGGGGTAAGGAACGGCGAAGGAATTCGGCCATGGCATTTTGATGGAGCCATCCCGGCTTTCGCCTGGAGTTATTTCGGGAAACCATGGAAAACCTAAATCCAGGTACCTGGATCGGGTGTTAAACCCGCGTCCTTCCAAATATCAGGCCCGAAATTAGTTTTGGTGCTAGAATAGAACTAATGTTTCTTGGTGGGTTTGAGGTCGCTGATTATAGCGGTAAACCTATGCAATCTATCCAAAGAATATGCTGGAAAGAAAGTTACGTGCGTCATATAGCTCGCTGGCTAACCTCATTTCAAAATTTCTTTCGTCACCACACGCTGTGTCCAACGGACCTTCCTCAGCCAAATCCATCTCTGAAGGGCCTCTTTCTGAATGGTATCCGTAGCCGCCGACTTGTGCATTATGAAGTCTCAAACCTTTCAGTTACGTTTGATTTTACGTATCAGCCATAAGTGAGATGTGGAGCACGGAACCTAGACAAGTGTAAAGCATTTATATGGCCGGAGAGCTTTGATCAGGTATAACGTTCCGTGATCTGTCAGCCCGTGTAAAGCGTTACTGGAAAAGGATGAAAGTACGACAGAAGTTGACACCTATAGAAACCCACCAAGAGGTAATATTTTTTTTTCCTTCGATTCGGCGACCAACAACCACGTGGACACTGGCCATCACAGGTGACCAGTGTGAATCATGAGAGCAGGAGGAGTAACCGAGTTCCTGACCGAAGTCTGACCTAACAAATTAGACGGAAGTCTTGTGTTGCAATGTGTCTGTGAAACGTTTACCTTTCTGTGTTCTGTATGATACTTACTTTACTTTCCGTGTCCAGAAAAAACGACCTCACATTCTCTTCTCCCAGAATTCAGCAGCTTTGATCGCCTTATCTTTTGCTTCAATGAGATCTTCGTTTGAACAGACGGTTCCCATGATGCTGCATCTGAGCAGGTGTTCATGATCCTGTACCTCTCAGCAGTCGCATCTGTCATCATACTCATATCCCCATTTCACCATATTAGATTTACATTTGGAGACCACAGATCTCAATTGTTTTTTGTTTGTGAAATATGTAGGGGAGGCATGGGCTCGTGCCTGGTCCGTTTGCACCTTCCAGATCCAGTGTGCGGAGCCTCCGCGCACTGGGTCACACTGGTAGGTGTGGTAATTTAAATTTCTTTACAATAAATAACTTTTTAATCATGAGTTTGTAGTGGTATATTCCCTCTATGGGGGACACACCTTCATTGTTATGGCCATAGAATGTTTGCAGGCACAGTTTACAATCCACCGAGCGTGGTGGGTGAGTGGTAACGCTCTGGCCTCGCATTCGAATCCCCGTCCGGGTATCAAAATTTGGGTTTTCCAAGGTTTCCCCAAATCACAGGCCATGGCCGAATTCCTAGCTCCCAGTTCTTTCCTGTCTCTAATGACCTCGACGTCGACAAAGCGTATAGCCATAAGCAAAAGAAAAAAAAAATACTGAAGGACATGTTGATTTTCTCTACTGAATGAGCGTTCGTCTAATCTACACTATGAGCCAATCCTTCGGCATTGGTGGATAAACTTGTGCATTGTGTTAGTCTGTTGTACTGCCACCAATACGAAATTGAATAAAAAAAAATCAATACATAAAACAATTTGGAAAATTGTTTAAACATAGATCATGAGATATCTGTGTCCGCCAATACTGATATTAATTCCTCTTCTTATACATAAGCGTTCCAGGCTATCACAGAAAGTAAGACTATTTAGTAAGCCATAAGAAATGTTGAGAAAATTCTGGATTTATGACTTTGAATCAATAACTCGACAGCAAATTTTTATAAAGTCACGTGGAAACCCTTATCATTGCAGATCTCTTGCAGATATTGAATATTGATGCGACAGGATGCTGCACTTGATATATAGTTCCCCTTTATTTTCCAGAAACTTGTTTCGTAACGTTCAGGCACAAGCATCAATTCGGTTCCGTGTTGCAACTCTACCCCTAACGACGCTACCTTAAACAGACGATGTGAAACTGTCATCTGAATATACGAGCGTAGATGCTATCGGCGTTAAGAGTGACTGCATCTTTCTCAGGTTTTTGTAGCCATGTTTGCGTGGTACTTGGCTAAGAAGTTTGTCCTACCATCTCTTCCATCTTGTGGTCAAGCACTTGAACTGGCCTTTGTCGGTAGCCTCACTACGATAGAGATCTCACCTTAGGGGAAGAAGCTAAGCACTGCAATACCTGTGATGGGTTAATTTAACAGAATAATGTCGCCTACTTAATCCAATCAAGACTTGTACCACGCGAGCTGCTCAGCGTTCTGACGTCATTCTTGTTTCATCCGTCTACCTGAGTCAACCACTGATTTTGTTTTATTTTGTTGCAACAAGATTTCACAGTAATCGGGGTTGTTACAACTCATATTAGAATGTGTGAAAATTCATATAACAGTTAATCTATGGCAGTATAACTGTAATAAGGTGAAAATCTTAAAACCTAGCTCAGGGAGTGAACTTTAACGCCCATGTCTGATATTGGGGAGGACGCGGGTTCGAATCCCCATCCGGCCATCCAGATTTCGTTTTTCCATGGTTTCCCGAAATAAATCCATGCGAATACCGGGATGGTTCCTGCAAAGGACCGTCACCCAATTCCCTCCCTTTTCATGTCCCCAATCCTATCCCGCCTTTAAAGACCTCGACGTCGACAAAGCGTAAGGAAAAAAAAAACAAAAAAAGAAAGGAAATTCATAAGTTACCGATTGATTTGTTACTGAATAATGACTGCAGCGAAACTTTTTATCGGTTGACTTATTTAGATAAAACAGATGTAAATATGGAATTTGTAAACATTTTTCTCAAGTCTCTTAGCAACTGGTATAAATTTGAACGGTCAGTGGTCGAGAGAAGGCAAACTTTGTAACTTACGGTACTGCGAATTATCGTGTAAACCAGATGTAGACTCCAAGAGGCACCAGATTTTAATTTATGCAAATTTAATTGTGAGTATAAATTATTCAGCTCGAATGCAACTAGTTACCTCATGAATGATTTCCACATGCGAAGTGTGTAGGTGGTCGTGAGGATGAACGCACATAACCCGAAACTTTATACGCCGAGTTGCTTGAAGCGTGTTTAATCAATTATTAAGACAAGGACTTGAAGTGCCGTGCTACGAAAATTTCGGGAATTATAAATGCGTGAACTGAATGATAACGAAATACTGTACAAGTCACTTTTTACGTTCAATTTAATATAATTATTTACAACAAAGATGTTTCTTAGCTGAATGTTTCATGTTGTGAAGAATACGTCGAAATATATTTTTACCCATTCTCTCAACTGTTTGGCTTCTTCAAAAGAATATAGTTCGTTCTGAATTCTTAGTTAAATTTGCATTTTCTTTTTCACAAACTTTGCTTAGTAATTACAGAGTCACTGATTGAATTCTTGAATTCTGAATATCACCACATGTTACTTGCATTCATTTCTTTTTTGCTTTACGACGAACTGTTGATGTTGAGGTCATTACAGGAAGTGAGAAGATGGGACAAGAAGGAATTCAACCATGATGTTTTGAAGGAACCATTCTGACATTTGCCTGGTTTTGTTTCTGGAAACCATAGAAAACCGAAATCTGGATGGTCGGACGGGTATTTGAATCGGCGTCCTCCCAAATGACAATGTTGGGCGTTACCGTTCTCCTTTTAGGCTCGGCTTGCATTGTTACTCAAAGTTAAGTCCGTATAAGCATTTGTCCGTGTCATTTTTAAGTGCAGACATAAGAGCGTATCAGCTCCTTCTCGATTATTAATAATAGTAGTAATAGTACTTTTGTTAATCGAGCGTGATAGGTAAGAGGTTACCGCTCTGGCTTGCATTCGGGAGGGCGAAGGTTCGAATCCCGTCCGGGCATCCAGATTTGGGTTTTCCATGGTTTCTTCAAATCACTACATGCGAATGCCAAGATGCTTCCTTCAAAAGGCCATGGCCGAGTTCATTCCCGTTCCTTGTTCTCAGTCCCATTTCACCTCTAATGACCTCGACGTCGACGAGGAGTAAAACAATAATTAAAAGAAGTACTTTTGTTACTGAGCATACCATACTAGCACGACAGGAGAATGTCTCATCCATGAATCAGGTTACGCTAAGTCGTTTAACGCATTGTCGTCGCTTACAAACTCATTTAGGTATTATCGTTAGACACAAACTGACATCTATCTCGTTATTTAGAAATGAAGCGTTTTATAATTCCCAAATTGTCGCCTTCATCCATATCATGCACTGATCAGCCAGAACATTATGACTACCTACCTACTATCGATTTATACCAGTCCAGGCGATAACAGCATCACCTGACGAGGATTGACTGCTAATCAGACACACGCACGGTGCATGAAGTATAAGTGAGCATGCTATGCGTGATTAGAATGGGGAAGGCGCGCGATCTTAGTTTGACCGAGGGCAGATTGTGATGGCCTGGAGGCTCAGCACAAGCATTTCGGAAACTGCACGACTTGTCGGGTGTTCGAAGAGTGCTGTGGTTAGTCTCTTCACCAAGTGGCGAAACCAAGGTGAAACCATGTCCAAACGTCGAGGGGTTGGGCGGCCTACCCCCATTACAGATGTCGGACGTCGTAGGCAGGGCAGACTGGTAAAACAGGACAGGCGGCGAACTGTGGTGGAACTAAAATCAGACTTTGATGCTGGGCAGAGAACAAGTGTGTCTGAACACACTGTGCACCGAACACACCTAACGATGGGTCTCCGCAGCCGACGACCCATGCATGTGCCAATGTTAACACCACGAGATCGGTAAATACAACTAAAATGGGCACGTGACCATCGTTACTGGACGTTGGCGCCTTGGCAGAGCGTTGCATGGTCTGATGAATCCCGATACTATCTTGATCATGCCGATGGGAGGGTGCGAATCCGTCGTTTTCCAGGAGAACAGTTTCTTGACACCTGTACTGCGGGATGGAGGCAAGCTGGCGGCGACTCAACTATGCTCTGGGGAACATCTCGTGGGCATCCATGGCTCCAGTGGAGCTCGTGCAAGGCACCATGACGGCCAATAAGTATCGTACACTGGTTGAAGACCACGTAAACCCCTTCATGACGACCATATTTCTCAACGGCAGTGAATTTTTTTAAAGAAGATAATGTGCCATGTCACAAGGCCAGGAGTGTAATGGAGTAGTTTGAGGAACACAGTGGCGAGTTGTAATTGATGTGCTGGCCCCCCCCCCCCCCCGCCAACTCGCCAGATCTGAACCGATCGAACACATCTGCGATGAGATTCAACGTGGCGTCAGAGCTCATCGCCCCCCTCCCCGGAATTTACGGGAATTAGGCGACTTGTGTGTGCAGATGTGGTGCAAATTCGTTCCAACGACCTACGAAGGCCTCATTACTTGCGTGCCAAGACGCGTCGCCGCTGTTATCCGTGCCAAAGGCGCACATACCGGCTATTAGATATGTGGTCATAATGCTCTGGCTGATCAGTGTATATTATTAGATTGGCAACAGCCCACAAGAATTTCAAAATCAAACCAGCGTTCGTTAATGGACACTGTAAAATTTCATACTAAAGATTGAGTACTTTTTTTTTTTTTTTTTTAGAGACAAGGCAACGTTCTTGAAACATGTAAATAAGTAAGCAAAACATAATTTTATTTTAGAGAGAGACCGAGTATGTGCGGCTGATCTCTCACCATCTTCTTTGAAGAATAAATACATTTTGATTGCAAAAAATCATGTCGTTGTTCCCTGCTTCAAATGGAAAGAGATTGGGCGCATTGAAGAGCGATAAGTTTCGGGAAGTGAAAGCGGATATTGACAGTCTTGCGTATTTTCCATTGCCAAGTTTACATTTGAATCAAAATGGAACTGGTATGAGCAAAAAGAAAAAAAGAAAAAATCTTGCTCTTTCTTGGTGCCATGATGAACATGATATCGAGAAAAGTTCAAATTATGAATGTGTCAAGATTCTACATTTGTTATAAATGTCTGCTTCGCGGTTCAGGAGGTGACCCATTGATTTAACGGAGCCAGCCGTTTCAGCAGTCTTGCTATTACCTTCTTCAGGTGTATTCTATGGAGAACGCCACAGCAAGGTGGTTGAAACGTTAGCTCAACAAAGAGAATCAATAAAACAAATTCTAATTCTTCCATAAACTGCGACAGTTATTTTTCTTCAACAGCTATTGGAAATTTTATAGGGACATGATACACAGAGATTGACAAGAATTATTTTTTCACCTAAATAACTGCAACGGATGAGATGGGGACTGTATACCAAAATAAATCTCCTTCGGCAGTGATTTTATATGTAACTTTGTTCCTGTACTAATAGAAGGTGGCAGCGCCAACTGTGTTTTTGATCATAATTTTCATTTTATAAGTACTTATCATCTTTGGTCAAAGGTTACTGTTGATGCGTATTCTTTGTTTTACAGTTGCTTTAACATAAACACGTTTAGTGTCAGCTAAAATCGGGATTCCTGTTGTGATTAAATTATTTTTTTCTAGAAGGGAAAACTGCAAAGGAAGTTTAAGAGAGGATTTTGCCTATCTCGAGTGATGCATGAACTTCCTAAAAAAATCGTTGGACTATGGGTAAATGAGTTAAATCGTGGCAGAAAAAGCTTCAAAGGTGCTCCAAAAACAGCAGTGAGGCCAGAAACCATCGATTAATTTCATTATATCTTTTTGAGTGACAGATGAGTGAAGTAGTTAGCAGAGGACACAGGCTGGTCCATTTTATTTTGCGTAATAAAGTACATAAAATAAAAATATGTTCATGATGGGTGCCGCGACTGCTCTCTTCGGAACAATGCGAAATCGGATGTGAACATTGGCATTCTCCTTGAAGGCGCTTAAGAAGAATCCAACTGAATTCTTGCAGTATTTTGTGACTATTGAGAAAACGTAGGATCATCAATGCTCACGGAAAACGAAACAGCGGTTAAAACAGTGTACTGCACGAGACGAGTCGTCTCCGAAGAAAGCAGAACAGTTGACGGCTTCAGTTTTATGGGACACAAAGGAATTCTCTTGATTGAACACTCGGAGAAGGGAAAAACCGTTACTAGGCATCACTTTTGAAGAGGCTGAAGACAACGATTACGGAAAAAACGTCCTGAAATGGTTAAAAAGACGGTATTGTTTCACCGTGACTATTCGCCTGTACATTCAAGCCGCGTTGCTTAGGAAAAATTGAGTCAACAACCGTTTCATATCCTTCCGCATCCACCCTGTTCTTACGATCTCGTTACCTCGTATTACTTTTTGTTCCAGAAACACAAAATTTTCCTAGCTGGAAATGGATTTACAATAGAACTCTAACTATCCGAATCAATTGGGACCGGACCCCATTCGGATAATCGAAAATTCGGATGATTGGATTTTTTCTGGAAAAGGGTCTATTTAAATTATTTACCGTATGTATGTTGAAAATGGAAGAAAAAACTATATTTAAATGAAAAGAGCTTTTAATTTATTAAATGAAAGGCAACACTTTTACATGTTAAGCGTAGTTAAAAGTGCTGTACGCCAGTACAGTATCTACAGTACGTACCATACTGTAAATAAAAGTCATTGCTTGCTGAACAGCTCTGTCAAAGTAAGATGTTTTCTAGCAGCAAAGTCGCTCATCCGCTTGACAGTGAGAAGTTTCATGTGGTGTGCAGGCAGAATCATTATTTTTTGAATCGCAGTACGTTTAGTTTTAATCAAAAAAACGATTCGGATAATCAGCGATTCGGATAATCGGAGTTCGGATAGTTGGAGTTCTGCTGCAGTTCAAATGAAGAGGTCATACAGAAGGTAAACAAGCGTTTTGAGGGCCTTGGAGAAACGCATTTCTGTGAGGAAACTCAAAGCTGAGCCGGCCCCGGTAGTGCTGGGCTAGCGATCTGGCTTCGCGTTGCAGGGGTCGCCGGTTCCAATCCGGCCTAGGGCATGGGTAGTTTTAATGAAGTGTCCGTCCTGTGTTGTCCTGTCACTTCTTATTATCCATAATAACACGAGAAGATTCTATATACACACTTGAGGAGTAAAAGGAACACAGTTGCTGGCTATTTTTTTTACTTATGGCTTTACGCCTCGTCGACGTCGAGGTCATTGAAGGAGGGATGGGAGTGGAAGGGATTTGGCCATGGCCTTTTAGAAAGAAGCATCCCTGGATTCGCCTGGAGTGATTTTGGGAACCCATGGAAAACCCAAATCTGGATACCCAGTCGGGGATTCGAACCGGCGTCCTCCCGAATGCGAGGCCAGAGCGTTAACCGCTCACCCACCACGCTATGTGTTGCTGGCTGAATGACTAGAAGGCTAAATGCCATTTAAAAAATAAAAATAAAAAATAAAAACATCCTCAAAGCTGGAGAAACGTTGGAGTAAGTGAACTGAACTATGTCGAGAAATAAGATACGTTTCAAGACTTAATTTGATTTCTGTGATGTCAAATCAAGTTACTTATAAACCACCCTCGTAGGTTTTTTTACTCTTAACTTCTAACTTAATTCTCATTTTTGCAGTTAGGGAGCGTGCATAAAACACGTAGCTCTATTTTGGCCTCCTCTGAACCCCTCCTCCCCCCCACGTAGCACGTAGCTTTTTTCTCTTTTGATTCCAGAAAACATTTTGTACCGTTTTCTCTTGTCAGACTATTTTAAATTAGATACGGAGATAATTGACTGAGGGAAATAAATATCCACATGCTGTTGTGAGTTCTGTTCCTCATTTTAACTGTGAAAAATGTTATGAAAGGAAAGCTACGTGGCCTAGCTAGACTCCCCCCCCCCCCCCCCCCCCCCCCCCCCCCCCGTAGCACTGCGTAGCCTTCCAGTCAACCTCTCTCTCTCCTCCCCCCCCCCCCTTGGACCAAACCACGTAGTTTGTGCACGGTCCCTTAGTTATTAATTCTTTCTTCACTTTATTTATCCCTGAAAGTTTTTGTTGTAAGAATTGTCGAATTATTTTCTGTCACCTTTCTCACAAGAAACAAAGAAAAGGTGGTTCCACAAGAAAATATTATTGCTACCAACGCATATGAGAAAAAAAAAAAGGATTTTGAAATTATATTAACAATTCCCGTTTTATTTCCACTTCTCGAACATGTGGTTTTCTTTGAATATTTTGTTCGATGCGTTAAAAAAAAATTTTCGATACGAAAATTAAATACTGCATCTTGCACACAGTTTAATATTTTTAATAGATTGCTACTACCAGAATTTGTGTGTTCGCTGCACACAACTCTAAATGCCTTTATTCTAAACACCGATATGCAACACTCCACCCCCAAGCTGAATATGGTGGGCAAGTGGTTAATGCTCGGATCTGGGGGTTCGATTTCAGTTTTGAATGGTTTCTCAAAATCTTTCCAGGCGAATGACGGGATGGTTTCTTCAACAGGACATGACTATATTCCGTTCATTTATTCCTCTCACGAATGTAATGGATATCGACAAACCGCAAGCAAACTATAATTGTCACCAGATGATTTAAAGAAAGGTCTAATCCTTTCCTAATGTTTGGCAACAGCATTTGAACTGGTTCCAGCAGTACATTATAATCTACGAGTATCCAGACGTTACCCCCAATTGAGTGAGTAGATCATTCTTAAATAAGTTTTTTTCCCAACCGATTTCTTAGTTATAATTTACTAGAACTCAAGTTGTAATGATCCCTTTTGTCTAAAACCGTAAAGAGACAGGATAAAATAATCTAAAGTACTCCAACTACCTGTATTAAAACAAGTGCATTATTTCACACCTGGCTTCAGTACATGGGAATCGGTTGACAGCTATACCATGCAAGTAAGTTTGCAATTTAGTGAAGAAAGTGTTTCTCTTAGTGTCTTGTAATAATTGTTACAACTTAATTTACGAATGTTCCCATTTGTTATCGTTATGAATTTCTTAAAAACCAACACTGTTTTGATTCTTAAGAAAAGAGCAAATCCGAATTATTTATTTTATTTTCGAGTTAATTATCATTTACCCATTTAATGTTTGTCATACAGTATCTGATTCGCAAATTACTTTTCCAATGAGTAGTGACTGTAAGAGTGTTCTTCTTTGACAGTGAATTGAAAAGTTAGGAGAATGGTATGGAAGCCAAATGCAGTGATCGATGAAGTCAAATGAAAGAAGCACTTTGCAGGTTGCTCGTTTGCTTGGGACGAGATCTCGCGGCAGACGCGTCACCCTGATTGCTTGGCTGCTGCTCGCGTCTCGACTAAACAGAAAAAGTATAGAATCAGTTGCCAAGTTACATCAAAACAAACATTAGTTACGATAATATGGACGTACTGGAAACTTGACAATTTCACTTTACAGATTTTCGATAAGACTTCCGAATTGAAATTACCTCAAACTGTTTTCGTCATTATCGTTGGAATTGTGCGTTCATCACTGACAGGCTTTATCGAAAACAGTAACTTGAATAACAATGATCAGATTCCCTATATATCCGGTCGTGTTACGTTATTTCTGTTTTTTAATTTAAGTTGCTCTTACTATTTAGAGACCATCTGTTTCAATTAACATATTAACATCAAATGTAAAGGATGTTGCAATAAGAGAGCAGGATTTGAATAGAGCGACATTTTGGCTGTTATGATTCGATAGGTCGATAATTGTGACTGGTCGAGAGGAGGCATATAAGAGTTGGAAAGGGGGAGTCCATTAATTACGTGAGCACAAATACAGGGAGGGGGGGGGGTGTTGCATAGAAAGCTCACGTCATATTTTCAGAATCCAAGAACAGTCTCCAGAATTACAAGATCGATATCGAGGGAGGAGGGTGGTTACCCCAGCGTATATCTCACCAAAGTGGAGGGGTCCCTATTTACGAAAAATCTGAAAAACTGCTCGTGGAATTAAGTACAACAACGTGTCCTTATTGTTAAATTTTACTACCTAATTTGTGAAAGTTTGGTTGCCACGATTCGTAAAGTGCGTTACATTTTCGGTGGAAATAGTGTTCCGAATTCATCAACTGTGAAAAGAATAATCTAAAAATTCGAAATTACTGGTTCTGTTGTTGATGTAAAACATACTACACGAGCTCATAGTGGTCTTTTAGGAGGAAACATCGTGGCAGATCGCGAAAGTGTGGCCGAGAGTCCAGGGACCTCCATCTGAGTCAAAATCTTACGCAAACAGACCATGCACAGCGAAGAGAGTTCACCAACTGATCATTGAACAGCAAGAAGTGTGGAAAAAATCACATTCAGTGACGAGGCTCATTTTCACCTAGTTGGCTTCGTTCACAAGCAAAATTGTCGCATTTGTGGCTCAGAAAATCCACGCCGAGAGTGCTGAGTGAGCGGTAAAGCCTCGCATTCGGAAGGGCGAGGGTTCGAATCCTGGCCATCCAGATTTTGATTTCCATAGTTTCTCCAAATTACTCCAGGCAAATGCCGGGATGTTTCCGTCAAAACGCCATGGCCGAATTCCTTCCCGTTCCTTGTCCTCAGTTCCATCGCGACGTCGCGGAGGCTTAAAGCTATAAGTTAAAAAGAGAGAGAGAGAGAAAATACCCGAATGATTCATGAGAAGCAAATGCATCCCCAAAATGTCAGTGTTTGGTGAGCATCATCGACTGGAGAAAGCATTTGACTATTTTTCTTTGAAACCGAGGCAGGTAATGCATTAATGGTAGATGGTGAATGTTACTGTAACTTTATAAACCAGTGCCTCAGTTGGAAGATATTGCTCTTGAAGACATGTAGTTTCAGCAAGGCGGCGCAACTTGCCATACCGTCCGTGCAACATTCACAGTCTTGCATGAATCTTTATCTGGTCTACTCATCTCCCATTTTGGTGACCAGAATTGCCGTTACGATATTGCGATTTAACATCTGTGAACTTTTTTCTGTGGGTTTTTGTGAAGTCTCAGGTTTAAGCCAAGAAGCTCACGACCACCCTAAATTGGAAGCTTTATCAACGAAATACCGCTACTTTTACGCAAAACAGTTATTGAAAATTTTGCCAGAAGAGTACGCATGACCACTGCCATTTATGGAATGTGTTGTTCCATACCTAATTCCGAAATGTGTACACTATAGATCAATAAATACGCGAAGACTTTGTTACAGAAAACCATGATTTATTTAAAATTCAAATCTTGCCCCCTTATTGCAACACCCTTTAGCAGCAATATCGAATAATAATCACGAACAGAAGTTTCATAGCAACAGATAGAACAGAGGTTCCGGTTTGCTAGTTTTGGTTAGATAAGTTCGTGCCATATTCAGTACTAGGCTTTTACTGTTGAGGGTATAGAAACGTTCCGGAGAGATTTAACTAGGACATTTTACCATTGCCTTTCCAATACTGAAAGTGTCTCTACGTCAGTGGTTCCTAAATAGTTTTTCCCGTGTACCAATTCAAGAAAGCTCTACCTCGCTTACCCCTTATAGCAGAAATGATAAATAAAAATTGAAACCTGTTTTCGCGATTTATTACATTTTTATCCAATATCAAACGTCGCAAAAAAATAAAAAATGTTCAAAAAATAAATTTGGAGATAGTAATGTTTGCGTAATTTTTTAAAATTATCTTAGTGATTACGTTTGCCAAGAGATTACCACATGTACCCCTTGAATCAACCTCACGTACTCTAGGGATACGCGTGCCTCTAATTGGGAACCACAGCTTTAAGTGTTACTGTGCGCTTGGTTGTGGATGAGAGATGAAATAAAGTGGAGCATGAAATCCGGTACCGGTCTGTTAAGACCTATTGATCTGAAGGGGCCGCAAGATTTAATGTAGCTTCACTCTATAAGCAGAACTAAGAGATCTGCTGTTTAACCCAGGGATTTGATTCACATTATTGTGGTTAGGAATTGTGTAAAACACCCTCTCCTACCAAGCTGACCAAATATCGAATGATAAAAGTTCCATCCGCCAGCTAACTCCGTGTTACCGCCAAACAGTCATGGTGTCTAAGCAACTTCGGTAAACGAAACGGACTCAGTGGAACCTAACGATTTTTCCTGTGCAACATGGCAGATCCAGTAATAATACATTCAAGAAATTCATGATTACCAAGTAAGCTTTTAGTAGATTCACAATTTGACTTCTATAGGTATTCGAGTATGTGAAACACACATTCACCTCAAGAAATTTTATGAATCTCGTATTAAGTACATTCATCCTGAAAAATTATATCACAAATTAAAATTGATTTCAGCGTAAATAGTGTGCGTCACAATTACATGTGCCATGATAGAAAACTAGAGGATTTCATTTAAATTTTCGGTAGACACCAGCACTCTTATTTGTCGGTGACACTTCTAGTTTGTATTTTAGGTTCCCTTTTAATTCCAACTCTGCCGTAATTGCTTTAACAATATGCGACAGTATGAATTCAGAATAATAAGCAAATGGTGTCAAATGTAAAAGATCCTATTCTCATGATGTACCGATCTTTTTAACCCGTAGAATCGCCTACTTGTCTCGTTCTGATATAGATTGGTGAGCGGTAGCCATCTGTCCTCGCATTCGAGAGGACGTGGGTTCGAATCTCCGTCCGGCCATCGTGATTTCGGATTTCTATGGTTTTCTCAAATCCCTCCAGGCAAATGTCGAGATAGTTGCCTCAAAATTCCATGGCTGAATTCCTTCCCCTTCGTTGGCCCCAGTCCTTTGCCACCTCTGATAACCTCGAAGTCGACGTGGCGTAAAGCCATAAGCAAAAAAAAAAAAAAAAAAAAAAAAAAAAAGAAGAAGAAATCCTTTGTCTTTAAAGATGGGAGTAATAGCTTAAAAATCAGTTCAGCCAAAAATATTGGAAATGAAAGCTAAGAAACTCTTGATTTTGTTTGTTGATGATTGCTATACCTGGTAAGCTAAGCAACTGTCTAGGAAAATATAGATAGGGCATATCCCCTTTCATTCACGAGTGGTGGAAGTGTATGTAAGGATTTTAGTTTGTGTGGTTGTTTTTTGTCTGTTCAGTGTAGTGTTTTGTTTGCGTGGTGAGTGAATGATATATGAAGGAAGGGAGACGGTGAAGCACGGTGCCGGACCATTCAGGTCTATCTTCCGAAAGAACGGAGATGCAAAGTTTAACGTCTCTATTCGACCGACGAATCACTATCAACAGTGTCGTATACCCTGACTCCACACGCACTGCGGAAAGGTTTGCAATTTAACCTAGGACTATGATATACAATATGGTGATTAGAAATCGTACATCACTACTTCTTGTAAACTGCAGCTAAGTACCGATGAAAAAAATTTCTGCCACCACGGGGACTCGAGCTGGGCTCCAACATGGTGCTAACTGGGAGGGTCTTGAATGTGTTTATTACCAGATAATTGGTAAAAACCTGTGTGAATACAGTAGTGACATCTTTTCGGCTTAACATCTGATCAGTTGAGAAATAAAGTAGGAGAAGAGACATTGTTTCAACTATAAGCTCTTCAGAGTTATGGATGGCACCGGGGTAATAAACGAGGAGTGGTAAATATTGAAGGAGGTGGTAGTATGAACAGTATTGAGTAAAATTGTTCGTATAAACATATCTCCGATTTCCATTCGTTTTCGAGATACAGTTGCTGGAATGTTATGCACCTTACCCCATTAGATTTTTGTGTGTGGGGATTTCTGAAAACGAAGTAAACACGAGATGAATTACTCGTTACACTGCTACCCTCATAAAAGTAAACAAAGGCGTCCTCAGAAGAGCTGCAAGGTGTATTGAAATCGAGGGTGGGATTTTCGAACATTTAATTTAAACTTTTGATAATTTTCTGAAGTTTATTTCATGTATACATTCCAGTAACTGTATTTCCAAAACGAATGGAAACGGGACACGTTTATGTTAACATTTATTCTCACTATTATTCTAACTATTGTTCATACTGCCATCTCCTGAATGACCCTGTATATATACGCCGAACGTATCAAATGTTCCAACTCATTTGTTGCTGGGAAGATCATTGGCGTTAAATAATATAGCTGTAACATCTTTTTATGATACAACAAATGTGTCGAAATAAGTTTCTAACTTGCCAGATTGGAAATTTTAGTCACCGCTTTGGTTTCCCTTGCAGTATGTTTCGTACGGAAGCTTTTGCCAGTTTCGGCTAATTTCCTTCAAAGCCTTTGACCAGTGGATCGTGGCAATTCCATTTAAAGCGACTTCCGTGAATCTGGTGGAAGCAAACGGTTGACGAATATTCGTATCAGGGTCCCGTATAATTACCAGCTTTATGGCTTTATGGCGTATGTCACTTGTGGTTTATGAGTTTTACTTCTCGTTTACATCTCGTAATTATAAAGTTAGTTTTTCCATTCCTGCTTTAATGGAAATCACTACAAGCGTGTGCTATAGACTCACAAAATTACATCAGTAGCGTATCTCAGCCCACGTATTCTCCTATAGATCAAGACATTATACAGGTTCCATGTTCCTTGTGGTTTTGTACCTCGTCAACGAATTAGAAGCGGGAATGGACTTAGAGGACAACCTATCATAAACCTTTTGATGGAACCATTCTGGAATTCACCTGGAGTGATTTAGGGAATTCATGTAAAACTGAAATCTGAATGCATGAACGGGAATTCAAACCGCGTCCTTCCGAATGTCAGGTTTAAGCGTTACCGCTCACGCACCATCTAAGCCTCGAAAATTGTTTCACTTTAAGCTAATGAATTTCATTTTGACAAAATAAATAACTGAAAGCAATTGCGTTAAATGTTCAGACATCACACAAACAATGGATTAGAATATAATTGTACCTAAATTTGCTTTATTTCTTTCTTTAAATAAAACATCCATTATATATACTGATGTAATGCTAATAAGTGGACTGGTTATTGATTTCCAAATTACGATTAGTTTATAATTGGTATATTTACATTCTAGTGTACATCATGCGACAAATCGGTAGCTTTAAATTACCATATTCTTAAAAAAAAAAAAAAAAAAAAAAAAATCAGCTATCTTTCAGACAAAATTTGTTTCGAATATTATTATTATTATTATTATTTTGTAAATTCGTCAAATTTCCAAAAATATTTCAAAACAAAAGATGAATAGCTACGCGTCATAAATAAATAGATTAGTGTTAAACTAAAAATCACAAATTTCGACACCCAGTGAGACGATGTCCGAACAGACATCTAAATTCCATAACTCGTTCACAAAATACTGATATCTCTGCGACTATTTAGCCAGTTCCAATTTATATTATATTAACTACTGCATCAGGCTTCGACTATGTAATTTTGGGACACTTTAGTGAAGACAGCACAAAATGAACGCCACACGAAATTAAAACCACCCATGCCCAAGGACGGACTCGAACCGGCGACCTATACAATGCGAGGCCCTACACTGCCAGCGCCGGCGGCATAAGATTTTTTCTTTAAAAAATCTTTGCTGAAAACCGAATGTTCTTTCTGTGTCGAAAACAGTTAAATCCATTTCAGTGGCGTCAAAAACAATAAATCCATTAAGATCTCTAAAGAAAAATTGTGCACGGTGATAATAGAAGTGTACAGCAATATACAGAGAAAGTAGAAAGATTTTGTGAACCACGCGAGGCCCGTATGGATAGCAGGATAATATTTTAACATGCCGCTGGCAGCGGTGAATATACCTCTCCAGCAAGTTTGTTACTTCCGTCTGCTACTTCGTTTATCGTCATGTGTGATATGAGGAAAACTCGTTTTCTGTGTAAAAAAACTCACATAAATGTTTTGGAATTATTTATACCCCCCACACGTATTCAATGCTTCCTTTTAGGAGTACATTTACAGCGCTTGTTTTAATGTTCCTGTTAAGCTTTATTTCTGAAAAAAAAAAAAATCACGCTGCTGTACAGTTGTACGTATGATTTTAACAATTGTATAGAAAGAGTAATTTTCGTTGATGGAATATCAGTAAAAACTAAATATCATTTCGGAAAAATGTAGTTATTGTTATTTCAACATACTTATTGTCACAGTTAGCTATTTATGGTTTTTAGTAGTTAATTAAATATTTATTCCGATTGGTTTGTTACCCATTAACAACGGCTTATAGATTGAAAACTTCTAGTACTTAGTCATATGATAAAATTGATATGAAGCGCATTCTCTATTTTATTAGCAAGCGGGAAAAATAGATAAGCATGTTTCTGCGTTAAGTTGGGCAGAAAATGACTTTTAATTAAAAATAATTAATAAATATGTGTTAAGAACCAACTGAATCATTATTACACCCTTAACTTTCGGAATTTCGGAAGTTTGTTTTGTTTCATACATTTGTAAGCAAGATGCTTTTTATTAAAGCATTGAACAAATCATACTGTAAATGCACTTCAAAGTTGTATATTCCCTCATGTAATACTTCAGTACAAATAATTCTCAAAACTAGTTAGTCCTCCAGACGTTTTTTCAGTATTATTTGAGAGTAAATGTGCGATTTCGTACGAGGACATTCGTCGTATGTTGTTGGAGATGGCGAAGACTCCGTAACCTATGGTACGTTCAGGTGTTCGCGTCCAGGCCCAAATTCGTATTATACTCTGTTCACCCTCAACTGGCTGTTCAAGGTCATGTTTCCTTTACCCCATGATTCTTTCCGTTGCCGACCCCTCCGAACAGACCGCAGTGTTCAGGTGCTCGCGTGGCTAATTTGCCAACGGACACTGTTTCCTCTTCGAATATGTAGGTAAGGGCAGCGGAGTGTAGACAGAGCAGTGACCTTGAGTCGTCTCTGTTAATTACACGGACTATAGTCAAATTTTGTTGAGTCAACAGATGGGGTCATAATGAAACAGAATGGTAAGATGAAAGCAACCAGATCGGTATAACATTCTCACCAACAGGTTGTATCCCGATTTATCAACAATAGTAACTAATACTATATCTGCGGAGCCAACTACTACAATTTTATAAACTATTTTTGGAACTAGAGAGAATCCAAATAATAGCTTGATATTATTAGCAAATAATTTAGTATAGGGTAGAAATAAATGTAAATCGTGGTTAAAATTTCCAACACGACGTTGATGCTGTCTCAGCATATTGCATAAAAAGTCAATCATAGTCACCGTTATTCATACACGATGCAAGTATTTAGTCCCGAAGATAAAAGTTGTATTTTCAATTCATTATGAATACCTCGTTTATTTGTAGTGGCTACCGATTATGAAGTTATCAGATTTTTGGCTTGTTTCCTTTATCGGATTCAAGTTTCGTTCTCGTCTTACACAACAAAGAGCTTAAGTTCCTTTCGCTTTCTTCTCCGCCTTCTATTCAGCTACACTCGACGCCAGTCAGTGGTCATTAGCACTCAGCTGTTCCAGCAAACGACCTGGCATTAAAGCCTGGCCCTACTCGATTCGGAGAGATGCATCGGGCATGAGATCAAGTCTTTGTCTTACCAGCAATCCTGGTTATTAGCAATCTGCAAAAGATCGCTGCTTCCTTATGCTTTACACCAGGGGTGGCCAACCCAAATGATCTTGAAGGCATATAAAATTATATATCCCCATATTAGATTTAGACTCGCTATAAACGTTTTTTTTTTTTTTTTGAGTGAATATAATTTAATTATTCCGCGAACTCATAACTGTAAACTCATATATAAAACAGGCAATATCTGTCATATATTCGCGAGATAATTATTTTAAAATCAACGTTAATTTTTTCTTATAATTTCGACAGTTAATTTTTGAATATATGAAAGCACAAATAATATATTTTTTTAATACAATGGTTTTCACTACTTTGGCTATTATAAAATAAATATATAAAAAAATATAAAATAAAAAAACCACCCATACCAAATTCGAAAGCAGTACAGTGAAACGGTTTTAATTTAATTTAACTGCGCTGGATCGTGCGCTCTGGTAGCAATTTCCCTACACACGCATTTTTTCCGAATTTCCTGTACCCGCCTACTTTTACCCTCTACATATTTCAACTTTAAATTGTTTCAACGTTTTTGGTAAATTATTCATCAATTCTCTTGGTAACTTATTCCAATCCCTGACCCCCTTACCTACGAAAGAAAATCTTCCCACACCCTTGTACCTCAAATCGAGTGCCAGCTTGTAGTCGTGGTCATCTTTTTCCTTCCATGCATTACTTTTAATTCTTACACCAATACCTTTCCACGCCTCATCACTAATATACGCCTTGTAGTCTTCCATGACTCTCTGCACCCTTCTCCTGTCTTCCAATGAATCCCATTCCAACTCATTTATCATAGACTATCTGTTATTGGATGTTTTCTACAGTAATTTCCAGACACAAATCTAGCAGCCTTTCTTTCCACGCCCTCCAACTCGTGTATTTGATACCAACCATGAGGGTCCCATACTACACCACCATATTCAAGCAATGGTCTGACAAAAGTTTTGTAACTCAATTCCTTTACTTCTCTCGTACATCTCCTCATCATTCTCTCCAACAAGTGAAGAATTTTGATACTTTTTCCTACTACCTGTCCAATATGTCCTGCCCAGAGGAGTTCATTATCAAATGTTATACCAAAATATTTACATTTCAAGTGTTCAACAAACAATTCTTTCACCACCTTATAATCATAATGAACATTTAGTTTTTATCTGTGTATGTAGTAAGCTAACTCTTCTTTAGATTTGTCTTCATCCCATGTTTACCAACTCAGCTAGGTATCCTGTCCAGATCACCCTGCAACTGTTCACAATGCTCTACCGTTTTGATCCTTTTATGTAGCATTATGTCATCTGCAAACAACCTAACTTCTGATAGTAGACAAGCAGCAAAATCATTCATTAGAATAATGAATAGCAATGGTCATAATACGCTACCGTGTGGCAATCCCATTTTTACCTCCACTACTTTTGATACTGTATTTACTACCCTAACTTTTTGCTTTCTACCGTTTAAAAACTCTTCTACCCAGCAAATCACTTTCTCATCCACTCCAATAGTTTTTACCTTATTTACCACCATTTTATGGCGCTGTCAAAGGCCTTTGAAAGATCTAGTGCCACACTATCAATTTGGGCTCCATTGTCCATTTCATCAGAAATATTTTGCTTATATCCTACAAACTGAGATTCGTATGAATATCCTTGCCTAAAGCCGTGTTGCCGACTTGAATACCACTTACGTTCTTCGCATATATTTCTCATGTGCTTGCATATAAGTATCTCCATTAATTTATACCACTAATGTCAAACAAAATGGCCTATAGTTTTCGACTCTATCTCAGCGGTTATACGTAAAACTAGTTTACTTGCAACAAAATCTTCTCGGGTGTCCAGCCGGATGGTGGTGTAAAAACAAGACGTTTCGACAGCTGATTCTGCTGTCTTCATCAGGTATCTTGTAGTTGTTCTCTGCTGACTGTCTCTGCCTCGACTGGCTTGGCCACCCATCGAACCTCCTTTATACCTTCAGCTCGAAGAGCGAGCGGGCCTTCCAGCCAGTCGAGGCAGAGACAGACGGCTGAGAACAACTACAAGAAACCTGATGAAGACAGCAGAGTCATATGTCGAAACGTCGTGTTTTTACACCACCATCCGGCGGGACACCCGAGAAGATTTTGTTGCGTCGATACGCCGGGAAAGTCTCCACTCACACACTAGTTTACTTGTTTGCTTCGCATTGTTTAAATCCACTTTTTCTAATACGAAATTCTACCCCTCTGTACGATTTAAAACTTAACAATGTCACGATTTTATTCATTTCACACCATGAAACAAAGGGATGAGCAAACTAAAATAATGAATAGAATTGTATGTATTGTAAAAACGTTTATAAAATATCGAAACTTCTTCCAAATTCATGATTTTTAGTGGCTTTACAACTCTTCGACGTCCAGGTCATTAGGGACATTGTAAGGAACTAGACCGATACCGGGGTTGAGTATCGCCTAAGTGCTTTAACTTACACTCTTGATAGCACCTCACTGTTCGATGAAAACTTACTGAATATGTTAATTTGCTTTGACCATGTAGCCAGGATGACTCAACTAAATGCCTTAGGTCGCCACAAAATTTGATACCCACAAATTGAGAAAAGGGTTTTATGTTAACAACTGAAGTACACAAGTTCACTGTTAGTAAAATCCAAAGTTTTATTTTTCAAAGTCAAAAGTTCAAAATTGCATTTACAGTTGAGCAGGCATATCGAACTCTCTTTTCCAAAAGTCTGCAGATAGTGGAGAGAAATTTTGAACCGACCAAACCCCTTTAATAAATTTACCAGTTCTTAACAGTCATTGAAGTTGAAATATAACACGATACGAAAGTTCTAACATGTTCGAACCAGCCGGCATGGCGAGTTACGACCAACCGAGACGAACGACAGACAAACGCAGGTTCACTCACATAATGCTAGACAGGAACAGACCACAGGCAGGAACAGACAGACCATAATGGCGACCACGAGAACCAGTGACGTCAGCGACTGTATCACATCTTTTTGCTTCCGCGTAGCTCAAAGTATGTGTAATTTATTGGACGATCCCGACTATTAAAAATGTTCAGACTTTGACAGTATCTGGACTTATCTACTAGAAGTCCGACGGCAGTCTCTTGAGAAATTTAGAGTAATTAATTTTAAAGTTTTAGCTGTTTAAGACTCCGCGTAGTGATACATTCTAATTTGGGTAAAATCCCTAAGTGTTCTAGAACTTTTTACGCGCGTGCACAACAATCCGCGACAATCTACTTTACAAAAACTTAATTACCGGACAAATGCTAAAACTTTTGATGAAAACCCATATATGTATGAACTCGTCTTAATTAGGGCTATCCACTGATGTAATTTTTAATTTAATATCTCTTTTAGAAAAAAGTTTATTTCTTTCTCTTAATTAAAATCGCTAATTAGACTTTACCAAATTACTTAATTTTATTGCCAAAATATCGGGGATAGTGCTGACTACAGCTGGTGATGAAAGTTTGGTTGTAGCTTTACGCGATTTAAAGATATTACAAATCTTAGAATTTCACTATTCTGATCGCGTGTTTCAAAACATGAACAAACGGGAATATCTCTTAAACCAAACGTTTCCCGATATGATAAATACACTTAAAAATGATTTATATAGCAAGTTGTTACTATGGGCAAGATTACAGGGAATTCATTAAAGTTGAAAACTACACTTCTCGAAATTTCTAAGTCCCGCCTAAGCAAAACTAGAATTTGCCAAAATTCTAAGGTGCTTACAACATGATAGGAATGGGGACAAGGAACGGGAAGAAATTCTGTCGTTGAGTTTTGAAGGAACTATCACGGCATTAGCCTGGAGTGATTTCAGGAAACCACCTAAACCAGAAATCAGGATGGCTGGTCGGAGACTCGAACCTGCGTCCTCCCGAATGAAAGTCCAGAGCGTTACCGCTCACCCACCAGGCTCAATAAAATACCTGAATAGTTGTTGAGAGTACGTTTGTAACTGTAAAAATTATGTTTCCAAACTTTGAATGACTAGGCGAATGATATACGATGTAGAGCGAGGTGGGTGGTTTATACTAGGCTGAAATAATCACCGACTCATTTGTAGCATTTGTTTGTCATCTGAAAAAGTACGTAGCAAAACACAACTTCTTGCGAAACAATTAGTAACGATGAAATGTTTGCCTAAAAGAAGCAGAAATATCTGAAGCTCCTTACTCTAGAAAACACAGAAAGTTTGTCAATATCGCTGTAATATATTGTGTTGCTATCTAGCAGTAAGAGATCACTACTTATCAACATCAGCGAAGACCAACAACTTTTAAATATCGCATATCCATTACCTTAATTGTTCATAGTTTTGCTGTTCACTGCTTGATTTTTTTTTTAAAATCTATTCCTAATTCATCATCATCATAATCAACAACAACAGTTTACAGCCACTGGCCGGGTCTGTTTCATGCACAAGCCTCTCCATTTCCTTCTTTCTTCCCACCACCTCTCTGTCAACACCTTGTTCCAGTCCTGTCCTCTCTTCCGTACACACTCCTCCACTCTTTTCAGCCATCCATATCTTGGTCTTCCTTTGGGTCGTTTACCATGCATCTTAATTTCGTGGATTTTTCTTGGGATTCTCTGAACCTCCATTCTCTTTACATGTCCATACCATCTCAGTCTGGTCCTCTCTACCCTTTCCTGTAGGGGTTCCTCTTTTCTTAATTAATGATTTAAAATGGTACTTCACTTATCGATTTTGGTTAGGTATGAAAGGAGAAATATGGCTCGTTAAAAAAATAAACACCTTTTAAAAATTATATATATATATATATATTTATATTGTGGTAGACTTGCAGATTTAAGGCATGTTACGAAAGAATAAGACGTTATACAACAACGTGACTAATATTCGTTTGACCGACGAATAAAAGTGTTTGAGCTAATCAGTAAGTCTTCGAGCATATAAAAATAATTGATACGATACATCTTAACCGTATTTGAAGCTATAAAAAATGGTTTCTACAAGATGCATGCATTGTTTAGTAATTAATAACAAAAACATGTTTAAAGTAACAACATTATTGTATGTATTAGTTGTATAGATGAAAGAGAAGTCATTGAGTCTTTCAAATAAATAACAGTATCCCATAAGAAGACATTGAAACCTTTAAGAAACAAATTTTACACAAATATTGATACTATTTCAAATGACCCTTAATGCAGTTAGGTAACTCATACCTACCATTGGAATTAACACATTTGGCAAACACGTCTCATAAAAATAAAATTACTTTCATACGCAGCTGTTACATTTATATAATAACTGTCAAGTGTTTTTCAAGTATAAACCGTTTAGTAAAGCTGAGGAGTATGTTCTGTTATTCTGAACCACCAATCCACTCGTTTCTCAGATGTTTTCATCTCAACAGCAGGATAACAGTTCATCTGTAATATATTCCTCTGCCGTAAATTTTTTCATAACGAATTTACGGCGAAAAAGTTTTATTTTTCGTTCTCTTTCAGACGCGATGTGGAGTGATTTCAAAAAACGATCCGACCGTTATTTCCATCGCAGACCTTTTAGAAATGTATTGAATGTGAAGGCATTATGAAAATTTTATATTCCTGAATGCATGGAATGTTTGAAGAGAAATGGCCCATTGTCGATACGAATAGAAAATGAAGCGATCTAAAACCATGCGTATTCTCGGTTAAGACTGTCGGAACAATAATCTCTTCGCCTTTTTTTTATGCGATGCGATAAAAACGCCCTTATCCCCCGATGCCCCAGAAATATGATTCATGAGACTCTGAAATTCGTTGTCACATTTTGGTTTCAAACAGTAAATATTAACCCTTAACAAAAAATACAAGCAGAATATGTAAGTGGAGACGTTCCCGGCGTACTGATCAGATAAAATCCTGTCGGGTGTCCAGCCGGATAGACGACGTTATATTGCTCGTAAGTGGAGCTTTCTATCGCACTCGCATCCTATTTAAGGTCCAGTCCGTTATCACCGAATACTAAATGTTACGAACTTAGCATGTTCTACATCTCGGAAATCATTTTAGTGTTTTGCTGTGAGAAGATCTGTTGATGAACTCTTGGAATCGTTTCCTAATTGAAATTTCTCATTTCGCGAGTACCTTTACTGGCTGTTTTATATATCTCCAAACAACCTATTTTAATACCGATCCCGCCTACATTTATCATAATTTTCTAGAGCTGAAGGTATTTTTAAGTGTGTCTTGAAAGTTCCTTGTAATTGCCTTTCTCAAAACGAAGTTTAATCTGTTACTAGTATCTTTTTATAACCTTTGACAGAGAAGTTATGTTAGCCATGGAAAATTTGATCCCTATGATCCCTATAATTTTTTTTTTTTTTTTTTTTTTTTTTTTTTTACGTCTCTTCGACGTTGAGGTCATTAGTGGCTGGATTGGAATTGGGACAAGGAACGGGAAAGAATTCGACCACGGTCTTTTGAAGGAAGCATCCCGGCATTCGCCTAGAGTGATTTTGGGAAACCATAGAAAACTCAAATCCGGATACCCGGACGGGGATTAAACCGGCGTCTTCCCGACTATATTTCTAAATACTTCCTTATAGTCATATGTGTCTCTCCAGCAACATTCGTTTCATTTCGTAACTGTGCTGCTGTAGACATGATTAAATTTGATATCTGAATTTGTAGAGCTTCGTAAGATGTTATTTTAGCATTTTTATTCAATAAGTTTGCAGAATTTTGACGCATTTGTATCAAATTTGTATCAAATTTTTCTCCAGTAGTATACGTAGTTAAGTTTTGCACCTTTATTAACAATCTCGAAGCAGAAATAAATATTGTTGGTCGATGACAGCTAACTGCGATCTTTGTGGGTTAACACCATTATGAGGTCGGATTGTTAACATTAGTTTATGGGAAAATAACAGTTGCAAGAGACTTCGTTCGTACTACTCTCGTAAACCAACATGGTCAACAAAACCCTGTGGCTCACTGAACGGTCTTCACGACAAATAATATGATGTCGCTCGTACACTGAATCACGATAGACATTTCGTCTGCACGAAATAACTTACCTTTAAATGGATACTAATTTTTGAAAACTTTTAATTTAGTTTCTCTGCTTTTCAACACCACGTCAAAGTAAGACACACCTGGATGTTGTTAATAAGACATACCCTATCTTATCCAAGGAGAACGGGGTGAACATTAATTAAAACCCAATCAAACCAATAGTTTTTTCGTAAATCGCGATCACGGAAATAACATCTTAAATTTAGCAGCTTTACGGCATCACAGCGAAGTGAGACATACGATATTGTAGCCGTGAGAACACAGGATTTACATCAATAAAAAACACAATCACAACCTGACCAGTTGTTCTTGCATGACTTGCATTTAGCGAAAAATTATCCAAAATTTCTCATTTGTCGGCCTAGGATCCAAATGAAACATATTCCATTTTACTTGGGGTAGCACTGGCGGCACATTAATCGTAACTCCATCAATATCCGACCAGTAGCATTTACGTTAATAGTTTAGAACCAAAATTTGATATTAATATGTTAAATTTCTAAGGTTTTCAAAGTCCCATCAAAGAAAAAGATATGCTATTTTACCACAGGCTGCACGTTAATTGAAATACCATTAAAATCCGACCAGTATATTTTTTCGTTAATTGCGTTCAACATAAAATGATAAAAATTTGGCAAATTTCTGTTTTCCAACATCACATTAAAATTAAATATATCCTATTTTACTCTCGTCGCTGGGGTCTGTTCATTAATCATTATTCATTAATCAAATCTGGCCACTATTTAGCATGAGTCGCATTCAACGAAAAATTATCCTGTCCTCCTCCCCCAAGGGCTAAACATTAATCAAAATCTGACCAGTAGTTTTAGCGTGACTCGCATTCAGCTAAAATTGTCTTGAATTTACTATCGAAACATACCATATTTTGATCGAATGACCAAGGGCTGTACATTAATCAAGAACCCATCAAAATCTTACTAGCAGTTTTGACGTGAATAGCGATGAACGAAGAACTGACACATTGTGTTTCTCATTTTGTCGATATCACATCAAAATGAGACTACATACCCTATTTTACCCGTTATACTATGGGCAATATATTAAACGAAACTCGGTTAAAATCCGACCAGAAGCGTTTAAATGAATCCAGTTCGGTGAAACGCAGGCAAATAGGCAGATTTTTTAAAAAAGAAAATCCTTCTCTGTAGCTTATTAATAGCACCTCAACTAATTTTTTCTAAATATCCTAAATTTATATTTTGCAGTTACAGTTTTATAGCAAATATAGATTATATGTTGAGCCATTTTACAGGAAATTTCCCACTGGTTTAAATTTTTGTGTCTGCTATGGTTCCCGAGGTTAGCTTACTACAACGACGTTTAACAATCTTATGTGTTAAATCTGTTTTTGAATCAAATATACAGTATCTCGGAATGAAGTTACAATAAACTATAATCAAATGTCACTGAATATAAAAAAAAATTCTGTCATGCTTAATACAGATTTATAATAGTAAATTGTGAATACAGGAAGAAAGATAAAATTGCGGATGCTTTCATTACGTGAAGAAAAGACCGAGCGTGGTGGTGTAACGGCTAGCGTTCTGGCCTCGCATTCGGGAGGACGGTGGTTCGAATCCCCGTCCGGGCATCCAGATTTGGGTTTTCTATGGTTTCCCAAATCACTACAGGCTAATGCCGGGATGCTTCCTTAAAAAGGCCATGGCCGAATTCCTTCCCATTCCTTGCCCCCACCCTTTCCCGTCTCTAGAGACCTCGCTGTTGAGAGACGTAAAACAGTAAAAAAAAAAAAAAAAGTTAGCATAAGCCATTTTTGTTTGTGCGGCTAGTTTCATCTGCTTAGAGACTGCAAGTATGAACAGTATAATTAGATATAAAAAAATATTTTAGTAATATATGTTCAACTAGATATGTAAATGAGAAGTTTTACGGTTAATGTTTTTCATATATATATATATATTACTGTAATCTGATTTTATTTTGCGATTGTTTGTTTCACTGCGGTGTAGGCAACTTAGTGAGAACAAAACTTGGGTGATAAGACCACCAACTCACTAGTATGAATAATGAGCGATCTAAAAGTCTTTATTGTAGCAAACTAAATAAGAAAGAAGTTTTATGTCCGGAAATGAAGCTGTCTTCCATAGTCTAGACCCTGGTGTTAACAGAGTTCAAAGTTTGTTGACAGTTTCAGTGAGCAGGGTAACAAGGAAGACATAAACTTTGCAATTCAGTACGGCCTGTAGGTGAATTATTTGATTTTTGGCTAGTCAGTCATTGTTTACCTTTTGGTCAATTTTAAATCATTTATCAATGATTCCTTCAATTTCAAAATCATTTCTTTATTACGGCAGCACACGCAGGTGATGAGACATTCACACGTTGCTAATTTGTATGTTGCGGGATTCTTAGTCAAATCTGAGTTGCCTTTCAGGAACCTTTCACTTCAACAATGAAGGTCAGTAAAACGTCCAAACACGTAAGTATCTAAGCGAACTACTTCGGCCGCCACTGGGCAAATCCATAATATATATGAAGAAATTAATTTGTTTAGCTGCCCGTCTTGGGAAATTTCTTGAATATTCTTTTTTTTTAGTTTTTGCTTAAAGTTACCCTTAAATATTTTCGGTTTATTTTCTATCGTAGTCCTTCGTAAATTATATCTCCTATTCAGTGTTGTGCAGGACAATTTTGGACTAGGCTTTTATAGGAGTGTTGTCAAGACGTTTCAAAGCGATGGTTTACTAACTTATGTTTTAATCAATATTGAATTCACAAATGTGTTTATAATGTTACAATTATTTTTAGAGAGTGGCTTTCACCAACATTGCATTAAATTTTATGTCGAGTTGTTTGTCGACATCACCACTGTCTGTAAGCTAAGCAAGTTGCAAACCAAGCTGATACGTGCCACACGTCATGATTTTACCAAAAAATAGGGCTTTTAACTTTTATTCGCTGCTTAATATTGCGACATTATTTGGATTCAATCTTCTAAATATCAGCAGTCTGAAGGTAGCAAGACATGCACCATACTAATAACAATAATAAGATACGAATCGGAGAAGGCACAGCTCAGACACTTGGCTTGTTACATAGTGGAAGGATAAATGCAATCGAATGAATATTGCCTACAGTCGTACCTGAATTGAATCATGGGCACCCACCAGATAACGTAAATTGCAGATAAAATGTAATTTAATGCTTTTATGAGGCCAAACACTTACGGTTACGACTCGGCAGTTAAAATCTGTCTAATCCAGATTAAAGGGTTGCGGCCTGCAGGCTCAGTTGTTAAGGTTTCTAACTGGAGAGTGAAACGTTCTCGGTTCGAATCCCTGTACTGGCGGGGATTTTCATAGGACCTTAATCCGACATTCAACTCACACAAAGCTTGGTTCGTATACGTGAAGTACTCCAGAACGCTTCCGTGGCTCGGATTCCACGTTAAATTGTAGGTCCCCTTTACTCGGTAGGATTACCGTGTTAGGTTACGTAAGGAGGAGAGGAACTGAATTAACTGCAATCCTACCTCTTATTCCAGGCTAGTATACCTCCTTTTTAGAGGGTCCAACCAATTTTCGTGTTTAATACCAAGCTTAGTTTTTAGCTACGTTAAAGGCAAAGTTTTTTCTTCACTTATAGCAAATGCTTCATTGATTCCTATTAATCAGGATGAATTCTTTTTATATTATTTTGACGACAATATCCTTCATTAAAAGTATCATTTTTTTAATTTATTTTTTTACTTTGTCTTTTAACATATTATGTATAGGAAACTTCTCCCGTATTATGACAAGAGTTAACGACAGAAACGATGACATATTTAATAACTTAATACAATCATGTTTCCTGGCTGAACTTTTCACACACCCTTCATTCGAAGTTTATTCTAATGATTCTTTAGTTCCCAGTTAAGTGTAAAAGTGTGTTAGCTGATAGAAAAATGCATCTCAGGAATTAACTTTAACCTGGAAACATGACGTTACAGTGCAGATCAATCCTTAACGTAGAAAGATTTTTGAAATGAAATTGTTTGCTGTTGCTGTATGAATTTCATACAGAACAAAAACAGGATGACCTCCTCAATTATCTATGGTTATTACCTTTTGAGATGAAAGATTCTGAAACAAGAAGCTACCACACTCCTGCACACAGTAGCGTCTGTCAAAAACAGAAAGTTTGTGTTACCGGGAAACCAATTTGTAATTTCAGCTCGTAATTACAATTAAAATACGAAAATAATGTAAATATAAAGGCTCATGTGGTCGTACTGACCTGTTGACAGGGTTTTTATTGACTGCACAATCCGGTCACGTCGTAGCCGCCTTAACCTAACCCTGTAATCCTACTTGGTATAGGGGACCTACAGTTCAATGTGGAATCCGAAACACGGAAGCGTTCTGGTTTACTTCATATTTTACGGCAAGCTGTGCCAAAGGTGAGGGTCGGGTTAAGGGACTTTGAAGATTCTAGCCGAGACCGGAACTCGAACCGTGGACCTGTCAATCTCCAGTCCGACGCCTTAACAACTGAGCCACCGAACCACTCATAAGTAATGTTTTCTAAATGTTTAATTCCTTCCTTTGCCATTGATATATATTTGAACTTGATTTGAAATACACACCAGTTTAACGTCGCCTTTCACAGCTTAAAGCAATTAGGGAGTGTCCATAAACCACGTAGCTCCATTTTGGCGTCCTGTGAAGCCCCCCTCCCCCCACGTAGCCCGACGTGTCTTTTGCCTCTACCACCTTCCCCCCCCCCCACCGTAGCACGTGACTTTTCCCCCTATTGATTCCACAGAAGACATTTTATACTGTTTTCTCTTGTCAGACTATCGTTAATTTCATACGGAGTTAATTGAATGACGGAAATAAATATTCACATCCTGTTGTGTGTTATCTACCTCATTATAATTGTGATAAATAATATAAATGAACAGCTACGTGCCCTGGCTCGGAAACCCCCAGCGTAGCTTTCCAGCAACCCCCCCCCCCTCACCTCTTTCTAGACCAGTGCACGTAATTTATGGACGCTCCCTTATCAGGAAATCGGAGGATACGCCAGGGTTCGTGAGTGCTGTCTCTTTGATTCTCAACCTTAATTTGTTGAAGAGTATTGTTAAAGTAACAGCGTAAATGAATGTTTGATCGTTTACGACGAGACACTATCAAAATCGGTTGAATCGGTGTTAACAGCGTCTTGTACTGTTCGGACACTTGTAAATTAATGAGAATTTGGTACATAATGAGCTGATCCAGAACCACACTATGTATCTTTCTTGTACTGGCTCAGAAGGAGATGATGAAAATATCTTTCACTACCGGAACTCGAACCAGCTGACCTTGAGTGGTGGCCGGATTTGAACCTGCGACCAGTCGATTGTAACAGCTATAGCAATGAATATTCAACGTAACTATTAGAGGTGATTCAACTGACTACGGCAAGTAATGCCGCAGCTTTCTTCCATTCCTACACTCATTTCTGTCTTCGTTTCTCCACCTTTCATAGTTGGGAAAGAAACTGAAAATCAGATTCTAATTCCTTCAATTATTTCTAGACAGCAGTCATAGCTCTTTCGAGAGCTAATACACGACACCCAACACAATATGACTTTATTAATTTTCACAGAATTTCACAGTCCAGATTTAAGATTAAAGTTGCGCTGTATGTGAATGTGTTATTTAGTACTTTGTTTTGAATGATAGACGTAAAAAAGGGAGTGTTTCTGGTAAACTATGCGTAACCGATATCTGGATGCACTGACGGAGAGTTGAACCAGCTTTCTCCCGAATGCCAGGCGCGAACGTTACTCCTCACCCAACGAGATATGTTCTCCATATTTTAAAAACAGAAAAAAATATCTTAGTCTACAACCTGAATGCTGCTTGGATCGTTCTGAGATAGGCATGCTAAGCCAGTGTATCAAAGGATTTGGGAACTGCAGTGAATCATGGAATTCGAACCCAGAAGTGTTCATAGCGTACTTAAATTTTGTGAACGTTGCTTCTGTTTAATAAATATTATTTATTCGAACTTGGGGAAAGTTTGATTTAATAGTTATTATTCAAAATCTGCAGTAAAATTTCGAAACACATTTGATACATCATCATTTATATAGATGAAAAGAATGAACTGTTAAATAACGTCAAAATGTTAAAACATAAGAAATAGATGAAGAATTTTTTCTTATGGTCCATCTGCGTTAGGAAATCGAGCAAATGAAATTTTAACCTAACACGACCAGTAACGTAAAATATGTTAATGAGGGATTCAAGATATTTCTTTCACCATGTAACAATTAACTGAAGTAGTGATTTAATTAATCTTGTTTCCTGGAGAATCAATAATTCATTGTTCTATGCCCTGGGGTGTTATGTTTAAGTTCTGCTTGTAAAAAGGCATTCTGAGTTGGTGGTTAGGTCCATGTAATGTTTACGTTTAGTACTGGGTGCTGTGCGTAAATATTGTCCCCCACAAAGAAATGTTAAACAGCCTCACTAAGCAATCTACATATTTATGCATGTAGAGATTTTATTAATTTTTTTGCTGTTTCGCTCTGGGAACTCCTTAAATTGTTTATATCTTTGTTTCATTGTCTAGGACGCAATTATATTAATACAATCGTGACACTAGCACAAGAATGTAGGTTCCATTTCGTGTATTACAGAAATATCTGACAGCTGGGTGCTTCATTTTACTTAACTTTTAGCACATTCAATTCCGCTGTTCGTCTATCAGCAAAGTTTGTTGCATATATATGCAACAACAACAAAAAAAAGTAACATACAACATTCTTGGACCAACATGTCTATATCGCCAATCTGAGATTAGTAAAGAGATTTTTACTTTTATTGCATAAAACAAAATGTTTGTTATATGACAATTGATGTACTCGGTGAGAAAAATTAAAAGAATTAGCATCAACATTCCCGTATTTTTGCTAAATATTTAAATGAATTTATTTACAGTATTAAGTTAGTACCTTGTTGTTTAATACATTTTATTCGAACTGGAACTTTATTTCAACGGAACAAGATAAATTATAAGACTTGTGTTTACAATCTGCTATTAAAGTATCTGAGAATTTATTTCCAACAATTTTCCGGGCAATAAAAAGGGTATTCTTTGGCAGTTCAGTTTATTTACTGACACTGTGTTATAGAAGTGCTTTGAACAATTTCCTGGTTTGTGGTTGTTTTATCTACGTTAATGGAGCTATCCCCGTGCGGAGCGGGTCTCCCTGTGGAAGACGGCTTACGTGCATTTCACTCCTCCCATAAAAGCCAGTGACTCGGACGAGCGGCCTCGACTTTGCTGACTTGACAGCATAATCGAATTTGGTCTAAATGAAAGGCGTCTTTACCAAGCCAACAGGGAACCGGAAACTGCTGTCCCACTGATTACTACCTTAAAAGTCATTTCAATACCCCCAGGGTCTGTATCTGGGAATATATACACCTACTCAGGTAGAATCTTTCTTGTTTGCATCATCTACTTATAATGCAGTACGGAATGAGAATATTAATCATGTAAAATTAAGATCTCTATATTTCAACAAGTTATATTTATAATATTTTATCCATGATGGATTGGTGGAACTTCCGCGACTGTGATGTCAAATATGGGTTTAAAAAATACAGCAACGAGTCACAATATGATGTTGTTGTTTATTAAACCATTACCGGTTTCGAGCTATACCTGCTCATCTTCAGATGGTTTGTAAATGTTTACATCAACAAATGCAATATACAGGAATGTATGGTTGTCCTACAGTAACAAAAGAAGTATTTGTTTATTGCGCATAAATTAATAAGGTATGATGAAGAAGATTACAATCTGTTATTACTTACATTTTGCATCTGAATATATCCGAAAACAAAACCAAAGTCATCTCATTGGTGGGAAGACTTGATAAAGCACTATAAACGTAAATATTTACAAACATGCGCTGTATCAGCACTGATGGAGATGGATAGGAGCACACTGTGTTTGCTACTATTTTACACACGATATATAAAATACACAGGATACACAAAGCAAAGAGGACATATTACAAAGAAACAATATATAGCAAAGATGATTATATACAAAGAAGTTTACATAGTACCAAAGGTAAAATTAGATTGAATATTATTTCCTTAAAATTATAATGTGATAAACTAGGATTTATAGATATAAAACACTAAAGGTTAATTGTACCATGATATGTATAGTATAAACAGAAATAATATATTTATTGATACAAATTAAATTTGTTACATTTTATATTTAAGTATATATTATATTTT
The DNA here is from genome assembly GCA_031002005.1 of Vandiemenella viatica. Classification (NCBI taxonomy): domain Eukaryota; kingdom Metazoa; phylum Arthropoda; class Insecta; order Orthoptera; family Morabidae; genus Vandiemenella; species Vandiemenella viatica. The sequence continues at coordinate 339,983,827 of CM061921.1, read as the reverse complement.
AATAGGGGCTGTTTTTTTTAAACTAGTTTGATCTGTCATAATATTGAGTGTGGATATGATGGATTTTTTAAATTTAGCCTGTGTTGGGTTTAACAAATAGTTTTAGAAAATTATACAGGAATGTTTTATTAGATAGCTCTATCTGTTCATTTAATAAGTGGTTAGTCATTTTTTCAGATTAGGAAATATAGAAAAGTCCACTTTTTCTGCCCATGTTATTAAAGATAAACATTACCCACCATCTTTAGATGACAACCTGCAAATAATACATATTGCTGATAAAGGTAGGAAAATGGATCTGCTTGAAGAAATAGAAATCTATATCCATGCCAAGAAAATGCCTAACCACTTGTTAAATGAACAGATAGAGCTATCTAATAAAACATTCCTATATAATTTTCTAGAACTATTTGTTAAACCCAACACAGGCTAAATTTAAAAAATCCATCATATCCACACTCAATATTATGACAGATCAAACTAGTTTAAAAAAAACAGCCCCTATTAAAATATAATATATACTTAAATATAAAATGTAACAAATTTAATTTGTATCAATAAATATATTATTTCTGTTTATACTATACATATCATGGTACAATTAACCTTTAGTGTTTTATATCTATAAATCCTAGTTTATCACATTATAATTTTAAGGAAATAATATTCAATCTAATTTTACCTTTGGTACTATGTAAACTTCTTTGTATATAATCATCTTTGCTATATATTGTTTCTTTGTAATATGTCCTCATGCTTTGTGTATCCTGTGTATTTTATATATCGTGTGTAAAATAGTAGCAAACACAGTGTGCTCCTATCCATCTCCATCAGTGCTGATACAGCGCATGTTTGTAAATATTTACGTTTATAGTGCTTTATCAAGTCTTCCCACCAATGAGATGACTTTGGTTTTGTTTTCGGATATATTCAGATGCAAAATGTAAGTAATAACAGATTGTAATCTTCTTCATCATACGTTATTAATTTATGCTCAATAAACAAATACTTCTTTTGTTACTGTAGGACAACCATACATTCCTGTATATTGCATTTGTTGATGTAAACATTTACAAACCATCTGAAGATGAGCAGGTATAGCTCGAAACCGGTAATGGTTTAATAAACAACAACATCATATTGTGACTGGTTGCTGTATTTTTTACAAAGTTATATTTATAATTCCTTCTAAAATAGTTATTCATGTTGGTTCAAAATGGATATTTTGAAAGCAAGTTAATTGTTTCCAAAACGGTTAATAGAGATTTTTGTATTTGGCTGCCCATTCAGTTATTAAAAAAAACAGTTTTGTTTTAATTTTATGCTAGTTGGTCAGTTTATATCATTGGATGGCAACCTAAGCATTATCGATTAATTTAATATTTAAAAAAAATGTTTTACTGTTGTCTGCGGTTACCAATGTCAAATTTGTGTAGATGCTGCTTTTCTTGTCAGTTTTATTCATTGTTTACGGTTAATTAATAGATATTAGTAGCCTACGGTTATTTATCAACGTAATGGACAATCCTCGGTGAATTCGGCAGCCATTTATATGAATTTATGTAGCTATTGTTTAAGTGCGAGTATTAAATTTCGTTGTAGGTAACAATCAAAGTACTAAGTTCAACTACTATCGCCAAGTATTACTTGAGCCATGTGAACTATTTACTCCAGTGTCAATACTTTTAAAACAAATTCGGCTTTACCATCGTTTATATACATGACGAAGGACAGAGACATTAATAGCCTAATGTGATTTATCAACGTAATGGAAAATCCTCACCGAATTCAGTAGCGATTTGTATGAAATTTATGTATTGTTAAAGTATTAATTTCTGTGGCAGGTAACAATCCAAATACTAAGTTCAACTAGTGCTGCCAAGTATTACTCGAGCGTTGTGAAGTTTTTACTCTAGTGTGAATACTTTTAAAACAAATTCGGGTTTACCATCGCTTACATACGTGACGAAGAATAGAGGTGTGAGTTACGAATGATAAATTTCTGTTTACGTAGACGAAAATTATAGAAAGCAATGGAGAAACATTTATAAAACGTATTTGATATGCCAGAGTAGATCAAATATGAAACAAAAGTTTTTAAAAACTTTTCATTTGATTAATCAACAAGTAGCAAAACGGATACAAATCTGTTCTTCCACATTGGCTCCACTATTATATAATTGGTTAATCTTTTCAAACACACTGATTTTTTTTTTAAATCCTTCTTCATAGGGATTAATGGGACGTGAACAGTTGTCACTGAATTTTTTTCACTTGTCTCTTTATTGAGAGTGATAATTCCTTAATGGCAAATCTGGACTACAAGGGAGATGATCTAAAGCTGAACAGTGAAATTCTTCTTGAGTAGCAGAAACAGTGGAAGGATCGGGAGTAATGAGGTGCAACCAATAAGTCTCCTTTAACTCTACACATAAAAACCTGATATTCGGAAGGGAAAAAGACACATGGTGAATTGCACTTCCTTGAGGTAACCATAAAAAGCCACAATCAGCAATACTCATTTCAGATTTGTAGAAAACTATCTACCACAGACACGATAGTAGGTTCTGCATCAAACCATCTACAAACACACAAAGAAGCTGCGATGAGACATATGTTCAAAACATTGATTAGAACTTTACTCAATAAATAAATATGTATCAGAACTAAAAGAAAAATCATCTATATAGCCTCCAAAATTGATTTAAAGGTAACAGAGTACATCGTCTTAACAATAAAATTATGAAACAAATAAATAAAACAACATATATATATATATAACCATTACCACAAAAGACATTCAGCCACACAAAAACAATTCCATATGACACTCCAGTTAAAAAACTAAATAGAAATAAATGAAATTTAATGACCTTCATCAGCAAAGGCATACACACAAATGCAAATATATTTGAAAACCCAGGTTTCAAAATAGCATTTAAACAGATAACTCAATACAGAAAACATAAAAAACAATTGTCAATAAATTCTATAACTCAGGTATATGCAGAGTAACATAATCACTGTCATACTCAATACATTGGCCAAACATGCAGGAAATTCTAAACAATATACAAGAAACATCTAAGAGCACTAAAAATAGTCACTTTAAATTTTCTGAACACCAACAGGTTCGCAGACAACAAATAATGACACAGGCATGCAAATACGCCCCATAAACAACAGTAAATTACGAAAACTAACATTCCAAGAAAATACCACATACAGAAAGCTTTAGCCGAAGACAATATGTAATTAACGAACACAAAAAGCTGACGCACTAGACAGTGTACCCATTATAATCTCTGGATGCTTCCGTCAGGTTATTTAATAGTATTAATAATTAATAAGCCGCAGTTTCACTTTAAAAGTTGCTAAAGCCAACGTAAAATTTCTGGAGTACCAAGAAACTGAAAGCAAAAGAGGTTCTTCAAGATGAACGCCGTCAGTTAAACTAATCTTTGAACTACCCAGTTCTTAATCTCAGAAAGGTTGCTTACGAAATAAAATGTAATAAGTCGAATAATAGTAATCAGGTTCCAGCATTTCTGCCAACACCGGATAACCTGCGATTTAATCAGGCTTCGCTATATCCCAAGTACAGATTCTAGCTGGAAACCAATAATTAACATCCGTTTGCAGTACAGTCACACCATATAACGGCTGTAACACACATTACCTCACCGAACACTTCAACCAATCGGTCAACGTCAACAAGACGTACAACCATAAGCAAGATAAATAAACAAGTAAACACATTTCGTTGTTATTACTGAGGTACCTATCAAGTTCACTTTAATTATTCTCAACTTACAAAAATCAAATACACAGCTAAATATTTTACAGGTTAACCACTTGAAAACCATTTTGTCCAGTACTTCGTATCATCAAATGCATTCGGTGTTGCTCGAAACAGGTCATTTTCATTGCAGGATGGTGGTCACATAGTTAAGTGGAGCATATTTTTTATGGTTTGTTCCTAACTACATTCACACTTAATTATGTCATTATAACCACATTTCACCAGTTTTTCTTTGCACCTGCCAACTCCTGTCCGCAATCGATTCGAGGACCTCCAGCATTCAACATTAAGATCACTGATTCTTAGTGAACAGTCTGGTGGCTCAGTGGTTAAGGCGTCTGACCGGTTCGATTCCCTGTCTCGGGGGGGATTTTCATAGGGTCTCAACCCGACCTTCACCTATGGCACAGCTTGCAGTGTAATGTGAAGTACGTCTAAATGCTTCCGCGATTCGGATTCTAGTTAAAGTGTAGGTCCGCTGTACCCTTAAGTTAAGGCGTCTACTACAGGGGTGGAATGCCTACTCAATAGAAGAAACCCTGTCACCAGGCCATTACGACCACACGGAATTATTGCTGTTGCCGATTCTTAGTGTTGATGCTGCAGGGAATTCGACTAACAACTACTCCAGAGATAAAGCTGCTGAGATAAAGGAGGATTTTAATATTTACTAAGATGAGATGAGGGGGCATTGATATCGCTAATCAGTATTGATTGCATGTTTTACGATTTTAGGGTTTGTAAATGTAGAACACAACATATTACAATAGTCACTTTAGGTATGTAAAATTGTACATTTAAAGTGTTCACCTGTAATTCCTTGTTCTTAAAAATGTTTGTCTATAACACAATATTACAATGTGCGCACCGAGCGTGGTGGTGTAACGGTTAGCGTTCTGGCCTCGCATTCGGGAGGACGGCGGTTCGAATCCCCGTCCGGGCATCCAGATTTGGGTTTTCCATGGTTTCCCCAAATCACTCGAGGTGAATGCCGGGATGCTTCCTTCAAAAGGCCATGGCCGAATTCCTTCCCATTCCTTGCCCCCCATCCTTTCCCGTCTCTAAAGACCTAGTTGTTATACGAGACGTTAAGCAGTTAAAAAAAAAGAAACAATGTGCGTGAAACACAAAAGTGGAACCAAACATGTTTCATTTTTTTAAAACACTCTGCTATTTTATGACTTGTTATGTTGTTGGTTTAACAAAATGAAACATGTAATGCATACCAAAACATTACAGTGTGTGTTTATCTGTATTTAATCTACGCACACTAAATGTATTATTATGCTGTTCGTTTATGGCACTTTCATCAGAATATGTTAAAAGAACGTAGCTTCATACAATGTTTTGTTTGATGCATAAGGGTAAAATTGTATAGGAAGATGTATCTTTTATACTTTAACAATTCTTTAAACGACAGACATTCAAGCAGATCTTTAAGTATTCCAAAGAAATCTGAATTCTAATCATGTCGAAATTGCGTGAAATGAAACTTTTTGGCAATGGGAATGTTCTTTATGGTATCGCTATTTCCAATAATTATTTCTCTTTGTCTGAAACTTCGTAAATTCACCAGTCATTATAGCATATTAGGCAATGTTACTGCGAAGTTTCGCATATTTCGTATTGTCTACTGGTTTTCTAAGAAGAAAATGAAATTCAGAGATCTAGCATACATGCTTAAAAACTGAGGCACAAAATTTGAAATGTCGTCAGAGCGTAAACTGAAAACTGCAAACTTTAATATGCGTTTTATACAATACAGTGTCCCAGTTGTTAAAACATGCTCAGCAGACGTAGAGGGAGGCACGGGAATTGTGAAGTAAGAAGACAAAACCACTTTCAGTAGGACTCAGACGTTGAAACTTCATGTTGTAGAATTTGTGAGAATACAGTACCAATGAACATGTTGATGTTTAGGCCCTTTTTCCTTAGCTACTTTACTAATTTCTTGTGGTTTTTCCCCTTCTAAAGAAGCTAAAATAAAAACTTTGTTTTGACATACGAGTTTCGATATATTAAATCATTACGACACCCTATTCAAATTATGTACATATTTTTGGTATTGAAATACAATGATTCTGTAAATAATTACTGTAATAACAAAAATCAGTTCATAAATGTAAGTTACAACTATTTCCAGATTACCTACAGTTTTTATTTTTTTCTCAATATAATCCAGTCGGGAAATGTGCTACATCATTCTTGAGTTCCACCTGATTTTTGGGTTTCATACAACCATTATTATGTTTTGGTATACAAAACAAGTATTTTTTTTGTTATACAAACTACTATTTTCCGACTTGTTATGTTATTTGTTTAACAAAATAAAACATGTTCTTTGTACCAAAACATTACAGGTGCGTGAAACACAAAGGTCAGGTGGAACTAAACATGTTTCATTTTGTTAAACACTCTAACACTCTGCTATTTTACGACTTGTTATGTTGTGTGTTTAACAAAATGAAACATATTTTCTATACTAAAACATTACAGTACGTATAGAAAAAAAGTAACAAACAAAAAAACCTATAACGTTATATTACTTATATACAGGGAACAAAGGTTTGTATAAGCTTCTTGAAATGTTTTCCTACGTATTATTCACAAAACGACGAATAAAATCTCTAATACACTTGCCGATTAAGCCATTCGAATCAAATGGGGCTACGATTTTAAGCTTTGAACCATAATGCTGGAGGATTTGTTTAATTTATTCCTACTTTTGAGCACCAAAAATGGAGATACACCATCCGCGATTGCCATTCTAGAAAAATGGATTCAGAAGATTTTATATATATATATAAGCTTCTAAGCTGGAAGTTTGGTTGTTACAGTGCTTTATAGTACAGATTGTATATATATAAGCTTCTAAGCTGGAAGTATGGTTGTTACAGTGCTTTATAGTACAGATTGTATATATATAAGCTTCTAAGCTGGAAGTTTGGTTGTTACAGTGCTTTATAGTACAGATTTCCGCACTGCTGTCCTACTAGTCTGAATACAAGAAGAAACATAACAGCGGCCGTAAAAGCCTCTCTCCACTCACTGTAGCACTACTGGCAGCGCTGTGTCGGCTCGGTTAGCAAATATTCGCGAATAATAAGATGTTCGTACAAGTGAATATCACAAGCGTTTGAAAAGTGTAAGTTCATAAAGTATCTCTCCAATCATATTATTATGTGTGTTTAATGAGAAACAACTTTCATGACATTCCAGTAAGATCTCAGAAAATCAACGAATATCTGTAACAGTTACTGAGATGCTCTAAGTGGTTTTGACTGCCACCTTGTGCAGCGTTGATAGGTGACTAAAAGAGCAAATAATCTAAAATATGTTATGTTTTATTCGGCAGCGAGGCTGGTGTCCCCAATCTGAGTATTAAAACTTGTTTACGCTTCCTGTCTGTGCGGGTATTTCCACTGTCGTTGGCAGCAAAATACCTGGCGATCGCGACAGCAGAGCTTCCTTGCAGTAAGCGGCATGCATTTCATTAATTAACGAAACGGTAACCAGCCGCACTTCTGCCTCCACCCGCTCCATACAGAACACGAACATAGAAAAAGACTTTTTTCCCTCTGTTGTAATGCTAGGCACATTCGTCGCTTGCGTACGGCACAGGTCGTGTAGTCGTCGACGCTTTCACAGGTGCTTGGCAACGCTTCGAAAAAAAAATAAAGAAAAATAAATAAATTCAGTGTATCGCTATGTACATGCGCAAGAAGTGAAACTTTTTTCTGGATATTTTTCCTGTTTTTTTATTTTTTAATGTTTTTTAATGTTCCTTTCGCACTTGAGTATACAAACGATACTATCTTTACTGTATTTGTATAGTAACTTTGCCCAGGGTATTCTCGTAAACAAATGAAAATATCCACTTCACAAGTTTACAGAGTATTGAACTGAGCCTTAGTCTGTATTTTGTGGTTATAGCTTTTATATCGCAGAACAACTCCTACAAAATTATCTGATAACCGTTCTTACAATCCTTATGTTACGCTCAAGGACTGAAAACGCTCAGTGAGCGAAAAAAAGACCACAACGCATTGTGGTTTCATTGAAACGGCCACAACACGTTATTCGCGTTGTGCCATTGACTAAAATAGCCAGAACGCGTTGTGGCTATGTCAAAAAAACCACAACACGAAATTCACGTTTTGGCTCTCATGATATTTGACCACTAAATGTTGTTGTTACAAAGAAACGTTAGCTGATACAACCACGACTCGAATGATAATTAATAATCAGGTGATGTTAAGAAAATAAAACACTGTATATATACATAGGTGGGAACAGTTAATCCAAAAGTTAATTTCGTTAATCGTTAATCCGTTACTTAAAAAGTTAACTTCGATAATTGTTAAAGCGTTACATTTTTGAAAATTTAACGCAAGTTAAAGTTATCCGTTTAAAGTTAACCATCCATAAATGGAACTGATGTTTTCGTATTACATAGGTGTTACTTCAAGTAATACCAAGGTGCTATGTACCATGATCTGAATCAATAATACGTCTATCCAATGTTCTTCTGGAAACTGAGTTTCTGCTTGGGCTCAACATTTTAACCAGGTTTTCAATCGTATCGGCTTCTTCATCTTGTAGTGGAATCATGTTCGCAAGGAAAAGGTTTACAATACATCCGTTTACGCCAGCTTGGAATACGACTGTGCCGGTAGCTACTATGCCTTATGTCTTATTGCGATGTCTTATTGACGAAAACTTTTATTAACAGACGGAGATGAAAAAAATCCTATCTACATCAGAAGAACCCACAGCACTTGAAGAAGGCTTTGAATTATCCCCCCTCCTCCTCCACCGAGTTGTCCCTGCTTTTACCTTTTCTTCAAACTGTTCACATTTGGATATAAGCATCCTCTTCATATGTTAGTTAAGATTATAAAGGCTATACACGTGGGCTTTGACTGTAGAAAGTTTAGGCAAACACAGTTTGCATTCATAAAACAACTGTTTCCCAGTCTTGATTTAAATCCATCGTAATCGCATAAGTGTGGCCAAGGATTTTTATATCCTCATTGCTGTTGTTAGCGTTGCTGCTTTCACTAACAGATTCAAGATCTTCATGTAATCATGTCAGTTTATTTTACTAATGAAAACCAAACTAATACCAACTAAAAAGTGACATTTTCCTTGCAGTAAAAAAGTTAGATTATATAAATCTAAAAAATCAATCACCGATTGAATTTGAAACGTGTAATGAACGCCGATTTGCAGACATAAAATAGAAACGTTCCAAAACTCTGGCTCTGCTGCCCATATCCTCGGCATGCCTAGCATAACAGTTGTATATGCATCACGCTCGCTCTCCCGTTTCGTATTACCTAATTCGTTCTCCATCCCACTCGCAGAACGCACAAGCGTGCTGTGGCGCGCAATTCAAACAAACAAAATGACGTCAACTAACGGACTACAGATAACGGTAGTTCAACTTAACGGAAGTTAAGTAGTCCGTAAATGATTTTTTAGGTTAACTTAAAAGTTAAATTTTTGCAGTTTTGTTAACTTCGTTAATTAACGATTAACGCTTTTCTGCCCAGCTGTGTATACATTTATATAATTCTACTTCCGTTGTATTTGGTGAACTTGTATCACATACTTTTGTAATCAAGGTTTATGGTAACTAAAATAGATTAACATGAGCTTAAGTGACAGCGGTACCATCGTAACGTTAAGTGCACATGAGTAGAACGTTACGGCGCATGTGCACACGCTTAACGCTATCAAATTCTTCCCTACCCTGCCCAGAGACGTTTCACAAGAGTACTAGAGGGAATTGACTTGTTATGTAATGAACGAAATGAAGTTGGATGATACTAGCGGACGTTGTTTAGATATTAGGGTATTAGAGAGGTTACTTAGTTCAGATTCTGTCAGTGGCGCTCCATCTGTTCTCGTTACGGTTTCAATGTGCAAAATCACAGATGGAATTACATATAGAAAGTTACCTAATTCAGACTTATCTACACCGTATTTAGGGGGAATATCTTTCGAGACTACCATACTGCTACGAGGAAAACACACCGCACTCATAGAAATCGTGATAATTACACGATCTTCTGAGGACTAACCACATGTATGCATTTTCTCGTGATTATTATTATTTTTTTTTTAATTTGATAGAAAATTTTTTGTCAGTTCATTCAAATCATAGACTGATGTATCTAACAAACATATACTCGGTTGCACCATTCGAAATTTGATCCATCAATAATTGATTTGTCTATCATTTTTCGGTATTTTATTCTTTATATTAAAAAAATTTATGAATTCTGTTGCAGAATATAGCTGTAACACATAAAAAAATACCACTTTAGTTAAGAATTTTAGTTTATGAATGGAAGAAATAATGATTTACTTTGTGAAGTGTTTTTAGATGTAAAATGTTGTTGTACACATCTCAATGTATCACAAAAATGTTTCACAAAAACGAAGTTGTATCGGTGCAAAGTAAAGTTGATAGGCAAGTAACCATTTTCACTAGCAGTAATGTGACAGTCTTGTGAAACGGAAATAAAACACGACGTCATTAATGAAACAAAACATGAAAACAAAGTGATTGAAAATATTCACCTGCTTTGTTCAACATATTCTACATTTAAACAAATCATTATTATTATTTTTTTAAAAAGGTAAATAAAGCCTCCTTCTATTTATACTTACCGATGGAGCCTGGTAGTGGGGTAGAGACTGTGAAGTTTAATATATGACATTCCATGGTATCAACATTTTGAATAGTTTTAAGTTTTCAAAGTATCTGACAGAAACAAAATTAAAGAAATAACTAATTATTATATTGCGAGTAATCAGGTTAAAAATTACGTTTGGCGGTTACTAAACACGCATAACATGTAATTGCTGTAAAGAGCCCGAAGAATGAATGGTCTGGTATTCGGGAGGGCCCTGATTCGATAGTCTATCAAGTCGATCAACAGTTTCTACATCCTCACCTGTGTTCTTGGGATATTGTATTGTTTTTGTATGGCAGAGTTTCTCACACCGCTATTAAAGTTGTTCTTGTCCATTTCAGCCGAAGATGGCCTGAGGGAGATAGGAACACAGGGTACTTCAGGAACGACTGTTACAATCTTTAAAACACAGAAATTTACTATGATAACTTACATAATCGGTTAAAGTGCTGTTCTGTAGCATATCACTTCGAATGTTATCCATGTAGTGTAAAATTCAGTTATCTAAAGTGGCTGTGACCCATGTAGTTAAAATTTTTACTTTCGCCGGCAAGAAACGTTCTCGCTTTGGGTTCTGGTTTCACGATAAGAACTCTGCAACAACAGTGCAGCGTAATTTAGATGAGGCGGCTCAAGGTCACTCGCTTTATCCCCACTCCGCTACCCCTATATGTGGAGGGGAAAGAGTGCCAGCTGTTAGATTTGCCATTCCTCTACCTGGAGGAGTAGAAAAGGGAAGGGGTCTGAGATGAGCAGCGGAGTCAGGGAATGTGACCTTGAACCGTCAGTTGAGGGTGAACAGAGTATAGTAGGCGTAAAAATGATATCAGAACTTTGTTGAGAGCAATAGTTCGGACCGGCATAAGAAATCACCAAGCCACTAAGAGCAGGGTCGCTTGCATTGTCAGATTCAGCACATACGTATTTTTTTAGGTTTCAGTAATGAGTGTTTGTTCCGAATTTACCTGGAAATCACGCCCAGCTCAGATATAGAATCTACGCCCCAGCCCAGAACTGACGACCGATATACTGCATCGAGTTTGGCAAGAAATTGACTACCGGGTGGATGTTCTTCCCCGTCCTCAGTAGCAGTAGCAGTAACAGCGAACCAAAATGACACTTTGATGTAAGACTTGTGGTGTTTTGCTAGGAAATGACACTTTAAACGACTTTGTAAGTTATCTGAATAAATTTCCATATCCTTTCAAAGTTCCATTGTTCTTTTGGAAGAACATTGTGCGCCCATGCTACTGCTCATTTCTCTAATATTCAGTGAGAGAAATAGTTAGTCATAACTGAAACTAGCAGGTTCTTTTTTAAACAATACCTTTGTTCATTAACTATTTAAAGAACAACTCAGCTTCTTTTTACTTTCCTCAATTGCAATGTTATTGATGATCACAAATGAAAGGAAAACACGGGACAGACATAACATTTAATTAAAGCCACCTATGCATTGGGCCAAACTCGAACTGGTGACCCTTGTAACGCGAACACAGTTCGCTAGTCACGTGACCGAGCGTATTGGGTGAGCAGTAACGCTCTGGTTTTGCATCCGGGAGGACGTGGTTTCGAATCTCATTCCGGCCATCCAGGCTAGGATTTTCCATGGTTTTACCAAATCAATCAAGGCGAATGCCACCATGGTTTCCTTAAAAATTCCTTCCCGTTTCTTAAGCCCAGTCCTTTCCTGCCTCTAATGATCTCGACGTCGATCAGGCGTAACAAAAAGAAATAAAATTCGGGAAAGTTTTGTAAGATGTTAGTGGCTAAAAAGAGTGGCCGAATTCCTTCCATTTTTTTGTCCAAACCCAAGTCCCCGCCACAACCACCGCAGGCATGATGAATCAATTTTTTAATATTTAACATCAGGCATAATATAATAAGAATATAAAACTGAATATGACAATATCAGTGGTGAAAAAAAATATCAATCAAGCCGATAGTCATTCAAATATTGATCTTTCTAATCATGAGCAACAATGTGTTACTTTAAATTGAACAAAATCTGTACAAATAAACTAGGTCACTATGATACAGAATTTTTTTAAAAATCCGATTAGTGAAATTGCAGTTAGTAATAGCGCTATAGACATAGTTCCTCTATTTCAGAGTTGGCAATAAATTTCGCTCATTGATTTTTGGAAGATTTTCACTATTATTAACATGTGTTATACACACATTAACAAAATTCGTGCTTATGTTTCTTTTTTGCAGATTTGTTAAGGAAATTTTTTGTTATAAAATGTTGAAAATAAAGGATTAAAAAGCTTTCATTGTAATTCTTGGTCAGAAGAAACGCATTAAAAGCGATCGAGAACATCAATCAAACTTGTAAAAGGAGGAGAAATCAAGAAAAAAGAAAGATGCACTGTTCCGTGGTACAGTTAACAGCGGCAATTCAAGGTCAGTCCGCTCTATCCCCACTCTTACACGTAAATACGAAGGGAAAATTTGCCGCCCGCACACTTGGGCACAGCAGTCCGTTCGGGGAGTGGGGTGAGGTGAGGAGCGGGGCCAGGGAACATGACCTTGAACCGCCAGTTCAGAGTGAACTGAGTATATTGTTATCTCTCTAACTAATGTTCAGATTCTGAATAGGGTATATCTGGAAGTGAATCAAATTTTGTTTGAGTGCTGTTCAACAAAAAGTTTTTCTATGTAAGAAGAGCATGTACAAAACGTAGGCTATGGGTGTTCCTTAGTGATAATCGTTTTCTATTACAATCATAAAACATAATATGATATTTGAGATATTAATTTCTAGATCTAAATATCATCATTATCTTGTCATAACTTTTGTTGCATAGAACTGGATCAATTGGGCAATTATTTTTAGTAATACTGAGTGTATCTGTATAATCCTTTGTCGGATGAAAAACATTTACGTCACTAACAAATGCCGAAAGCAAACGTAAATTAGATTTTGAGCAATGGAAAGTTTTACGCAATGCAGTTTTTCGTCTTGATTATTAACGTCAGGGTTTTTCACCGCCTTTGATTTTATAGAAATTTAAATTTTTTCTCCAATTATTGTATTCGTTAAATGTGTAAATTACGAATAGCTTTGGATGCCATTCACGCTAAACTCAATCAGCAGCTTCCATCCAGTTATTTTAATACAGCCCATTCGGTTTAAACATACACTGTACAAAATGTTAAGCACGTACCGTTAAATGGTGTCAGGAATACTTTAAATTACGCTGAAAGGCTGTGGTTTTCTGCTTAGCATTTCATCCCACGATGCAAAAGAAGTTTAACTTATAAGAAAAAATAGTAAGTTGAGTGTAAAGTAAAGAGAATATGCCTGTTGGCAGGTTGGAGCACGTGCTGGAGAAGCAAAACCGTTATACGAGCTGGCTGGGGTATTCTATTTCAATAAGTACTTCTGGCACCGAAGAAGGAAGGTTGGCTTCAGTTACGCGCTCCCGAGCATTGGGTCTTCTCTTTCTTTAATATATGTACAGGGATGCAGATTCTGCTTTTTTATTTCTATGTTCTAATACGGCTTTACCCATCTATCTTTATCTACAGACCGAGCGTGGTGGGTGAATGGTTAACGTTCTGGCCTCACATTCGGGAGGGCGCTGGTGCGAATCCCCGTCCGGGCATCCAGATTTGGGTTTTCCATGGTTTCCCCATATCACTTCAGGTGAATGCCGGGATACTTCCTTCAAAATGCCATGGCCGAATTCCTTCCTGTTCCTTGTCCCCAGTCACAT
>CM061921.1:339938147-339968599 GCA_031002005.1 Vandiemenella viatica | reverse complement strand
AAAAACCAGCAATGTTGATAACTGTAACAGACTTATCCTATCAATGTGTCTTATGTTTTATTAAAATTGTAATGTATATATTGTACCCGGTAAACCGCCATTTAAATGTACATAAAGTAGTAGGCAATTTGTCTTTCTAAGTATATAAGAAACTATGTAACTGAACATTGTAATGTATTCAATCATGTTCATGGGTAAGGACTAAGTGGCCGGCACGGCCGAAATATGGACTTACAAAACAGCGGTGTTGATAACTGTTACAGACTAATCCCATCATTACGCCTTATGAAAATCCTAATGTATATTTTGTACCTTGTAGACCTGATATCTAAATGTACAGAATGTAGTAGGCAATTTTCATCCTAAATACCCAAGGAGCTATGTAATGGAAGACAGTAATGTATCTAATCATGTAAATGGATAATGGCTAAATGGTCTGCACGGCCGAAGGCCAAATAAATAAAAATAAAAAAAAAAAATACATTACGCGTTGCCTACAATGCTTTGGTATTATTTACATATCTTTGATATATATCTCGAAGGAGTTAACACAGCATTTTCAGGTGTTTGATTAGTGCTGATATTCATGCTTGTTTCTTGTTTAGACGTCTGATAGGTAAGGTCCAACAGAGTAACAAAGAGGTCGCTTTTATCACTCAATTAAGTTAGCTTTTTTTAATTTTTTTTTTTTTTTTTACATTACATGAATCTTCATCGGTGTAGCCTCGGTTCATCATTAGAATTGAAGCTAGGCTCCTGATATTTTAACGCCAGTTAATAATAGTCTCTAACGTTTAATAACCTCCAACGTAACAAAGAAAAGAATGAGAACCATAAGAGAAATTAGTGTATCCTGATACGACAGCAATATTTTATTCACGTTCAGCTCGTAAGCAATAAAAACCTTGTTTGCTACAAATGACACAACAAATGTGTTGTTTGTATGTTGACCGTACTTGATAATTATCTTTTTTTCCCCAAGCTGCAGTATCATGGTGGAATGAACAAACATCAGTGAGTTTGAACAAATTGATTATTTGAATTCTTATTTATATTAATTTTGTGGCGAAATATTTTGTACTCTTCAAAAACGTTTGCAGGAAGTTTGGCAACCACAAAGTTTCGTAATTAATACTGTGTTCATGTTTCCGAATTCTCTTGCACATTTTGTGCACACACAGTTCTTGTATCTTTGTGAAATTATCGTTGATTCCCCTTAGATTTTTATGAGACTATTAAAGCATTTATTTAATCAAGCTTGACTTATCCATTTGTTCAATAACTCTGACCATATTTAATAAACTATTTAATTACTAGTTAATATGTCTAATGCAGAGAATTAATCTTTATATACCAATACAACAGGAACAATAGAATGCACGGTATTTAATTCATATCAGCTCTCCATGAGATCTGTGTTGACCTGGTAACAATTATAACATTTTTATGAGAGGACAACTATTTGTCAAACTGTAAGGTATTTACAAAATATGTTTTTTTTTATAATGAATTTTAATGATTTTTTTTGAGATTAGAATGTAAAAGGCGCATAACATTGTGAAGTAAATATTTCAAGCTTTAAAACAGTTTTTTGCTAATTTATATATTTTTAGGAAGTTTTCCCTATTCCATGTGATGCATATGATTCATCGTCAAGTCTTTGTTTTAATTTAGTTTTTGTGTTAGATTTTCTAAAATTCCATCTTATGTCTTTAGTAATTTTGTGTCAATTTAAAAATTAAGTCCATGTTTTTAATGGATCATAAACTGGTTTAACATTGATTGAAGATCACCACAAAGGTCTTTCAAACTCTATGTGGAGGCTTAATTTTTCTTAGCATAAAATCGTGTAAATGATACAGCTAGTATTGACTAACTCATGTCAAAAGAATAGGCTGCTTATAGCAGTACTGGCATTGTGACTAATGAACTATTTCCTTTTCGGGATTCACGACTTCCCTTTTTATCTTGGCGAAATTTCACTTTTAGGTTACACTACGCAATCGCACTTTATACAAGAAGTCATATTTTTCTTACATTCCTCTGTATGTTTTGTATTACGTAAAACACTGATCACTAATAAAAACTGAATTGTGGTTGACAGCAGCTCAAATGATAAATGTGTGTCATTGTTAAACATCTGTTTTGATACTGTGACGAATTAGAAACACTAACATAAGAAGTTGAAAGATTTTTTTTTCTGAATACTTGAGTTTTATAACAGATTTCTTGGGTCGCTATACATAGACGGAGGATAAAATGGATGTTACAATTCGTCACTACTCATGCGAAAATATTTTAACGTTTATTCCCTTCAAATGCAACGTCCCCAGAATGGATGGCTTCCGCTACCGTTACGTGAAACAAAATATGCCAGGAAAGTGGGGCATGGGCTCTTGGACGTCAGCCTACTCCATCGCCCGAAATGCTCATTAACAAAAACGTATAATCGTGCTCTGTTTTTAGATCCCTAATCCTTATTAATACATTATTCTGTACAGCAGTCATAGCATTTTCTGCACTTACAATCTGATACTGTTAATTTATAGAAGGTACTTATACCAGTCAATGATCCTTTTGTTCTAGTCTGGATTGCATAGCAGAAAAACGAGCGTTAGTAAGGAAATAAAAACTGGTAAATGTTGCGTATTTCAGTAAGGATTTTTTTGTTTGATGTGTAAACTGTTTTGCATGTGATATGATTGGGAGGTTAGCGGAGGTGTACAGAGATTTTATGCGTTAACTGTTTTGAATAAATGATTTCACTGCTGTTTATGATTTCCTGCGGATACTATTGGCTATGTGTTCGTTACTGAAATAATAATGTCCGTTACATAGTTTTTAGTACTCAGACAAATAGACAAATCGTGCAGAGGTAGTGAATATTCATCTGTCTTAGAAGTTCGAATGGTCTTTGCCCGTGGTGAATTATACAATAATAATGATTTCGTGCGCCTTTTTAGGACCCTGTCTGGCTCAGCAATTCGCCTCTGTCGTAACCACCGATCCATTAGAGGACCTAAAGTTTATCGTCGAAACCGAATCCCGGAAGCATCCTGGCGTACTTCACATATACACAAGGCAAGCTTTGTCAGAGATGAAGGTCAGGTTAAGGGCCTTTGAAAATCCCAGCCGAGTCCAGGATTCTAACCTGGAACCTACTGATCGCTAATGACCTCAACGTCGACACCGAACTTGGTTGGTGAGTAGTAACGTTCTGGTCTCGCATTCGGGAGGACGCGGGTTCGAATCCCCGTCCGGTTATCCAGATTTGGGTGCCGTGATAGTTCCTTCAATAGGCCATGACCGAATTCCTTTCCGCTTCTTGCTCCCAGTGCTTTCCCGTCTCTAATAACCTAGACGTTGATAAGGCGTAAAGCTAAAAGCAAACAAACAAAAATAGTGTTTTCATCGATGCACTGACCATGAAATGGCTTATAACAAAAATTTACATTGGTTACATTATAGCCTGATCTTATATAAAGCTCAAGCAATAGGTGATACTGAATACTAATATGTCAAAATATACATGTGTACAGAAAGAACTGTTGAGCCATTTTCGTTCGTTTTCTAATAAAAAGTTGAAAACACCATACGATCGATTTTGATACGTGATGTTTGTTAACCTTTTGCAAGTCAGTTTTACTGAATCTCTCTCTTTGTGGAAAATGGGGTGGCGAATCCCAGTATTTACCACATTGCGATAACGCACAGCCGTAATGTACTTCCATAAATTAATATGAATAACCGAATAACTTCCGCTGTTGGAACTTGGGGATTCCTTGCATTCTCAGTATTTCTTTTTTAACTGCTTAACGTCTCTTAACAACGGGAAAGGATGGTGGGCAAGCAATGGGAAGGAATTCGGCCATGGCCTTTTGAAGGAAGCATCCCGGCATTTGCCTGGAGTGATTTGGGAAACCATGGAAAACCAAAATCTGGATACACGGATGGGGATTCGAACCGCCGTCGTCCCGAATGCGAGGCCAGAACGGTAACCGTTACACCACCAACCTCGGTTTCTCAGTATCCATTTAAGGAAATATTAGTATCATGTCACAGCATAAAGATTACGAGGGACGAACACAGAATACAATGCCAAAGGTTTGAACCTTATGACTCGTCTATTATCAACTTCACAACCATCTTCCAAAATTGTAGCGTCGTGTAACAATATTAATTTGTATCAATACCACAAAATACTTTGTCATCACAGTTGCTGCTGATTTAAGCTGACCTAGTAAAATGATCTTAAAGGTAAGAAATGTTTTCCCTCATTCCGGAATAGGATGTATGTTATTTGATTTTAATTCATTTATTCTCACATATATGCACTTAACATTGTATTTCCTAAATTATGGTATTATGAATGTAAAATCAGTCTGTAAGAAATGGAAACATTGTTAACAGGAAAAGTGTTTCTGCTCAAATAGATGAAATCTGATAAACCGCTCCAATTAGCGGAAATTTGCATAACATTCATCTGCAAGGTAAGGGCCGCAGCCCCTTCACTAAAACTTTTCAACAAATGCAAATTGTTACGAGCATAATGTATACCGTTTCTATTTGATTTACACATACAACACACACAAAACATGGTTTCTACACCTGTTACGAACTCAGGAACTTTCAAGACACCTATGTCACCAAACGAAACTGGTCATTCCTTAAAAATTCCCTTTTCACTGATAAGCACTTGCTAACATCCATGTCTGCGTATTCCAGGAATGTTTGTAAAATAGTACAAATAGCTGATAATTGGCATCAAACGAGAGCAGAGAGAATATCACATCATCATCATTATCGTTGGGGACCATCTCCAGTTTCCCGGGTGTGGTTTACGAGCCTTGGTTGTTGTAGACTATCGTTTTCCACTGTCTCCTATCCAGAAAAGTTTCTCTGTCCGTTATATATTCCAAGTTCCATCCACTTCTCTCCATGCCTCCTTCAGTTGGCCTGTCCATCTTCTTCTCGGTCTTCCCACTGGTCTTTTGCCCACTATCTTTTTTTCCAAATAAGTTTTTTGTAGTCTTATACTAGTCATTCTCTTGACATTCCCACCAAGTTGAAGTTGTTGACCAGTCCAGCTGCCTGGGGAACATAATTGCTAGTAATGGTAGAAGGGAGTGATATATAATGAATGGAGTAACCAAAGGAGCCAACTTCTAAAGGACCGTACCCAAGTCTCTCTTCCATGGATTCCCTTAGCTCTAGGTTTTATCTAATCTCATCATTCTTTATGTGGTCATGTCTAGTTTTCTGGAGGGTCGTTCTAAGAAACTTCATTTCACATGCTTGGATCTTGCTAAGGTCCCTTGATGTCAGTGGGCATGTTTGAAAAGCATAAGTCAGAATAGTAATGAGATATGATTTGTACAAGGCAATTTTTGTTCTTCTGGGAACCTTCACGTCCCATAGTAAGCCCCGTACGGTCCTTTAGAAGTTGGCTCCTTTGGTTACTCCATTCATTATATATCACTCCCTTCTACCATTACTAGCAATTATGTTCCGCAGGTAGCTGGATTGGTCAACAACTTCAACTTGGTGGTCTTGTAGTTTTATATGACAGTCTGTATTCTTTCAGCTTATTTTTAGTTCAATATCACAACATACTGGCTTTAATGTTGTTTATCTTCTTTCAGACCATAATACCCAGTTTGACTCTTGATGTATGGAATAGCCTACTGAAGACTTTATTCTTCTCCACAGTATTTTTGGAAATACAAATTTATTGAGATTTAAGTATTTTGTCCACTACAGGCGAAATTTGTAGTATTTATTGTTTCTGGTGTTTTACATTTAAATTCTGCTTGGGGTTAATTACTTTTTATGTATATTTTTTCACTAGGAAGATTGTAGATAGCCGAAAGAAAATTGTAACCAATTGCTCAAGTATGTCTTTTCAATAACACAGAAGGCTCAACGTAACTATACTCTATCCCCACTCCGTTGCCCTTAACTCTACAGGCGAGGGGAAACAATACTAGTTCACATACTTTTCAACTCGCATGCGTGGAAAGAGCGATCTGCTCAGAGAGATAGTGAACGGTTACGAATGGTAAAATTAGGAGCGGGGAAAGGGGACCGAGACCTTGAACCGCCAGACGTTAGTGAACAGAGTACACTTATTACCTTGAGTCTTTTTAGATGAGTCCTCTTGCACTTACTTTATGATTTCGATAATCGTTCTTCAATGTTTTTTAAATGTAAAACAACTTTTTTATTTTGTTTTTGTTGTAATCTGTCTTTCGGCTGGCCTGATGCAATCCTCCATTCCTTCCTATCTTGGCTAACCTCTTCATATCTACATATCCCTTACAACCCATGTCCTCAATTATTCTAATCTCTGTCTTCCTCTACAGTTCTTACCTTCGACCGTTCTCTCAACTAACAAATTAACCAATCCAGCATGTCTCAAATATTGACCTACCATCCTGCATCTTCTTTCTGTAACTTTCTTCCACAAACTTCATTCCTCAACCATCATTACCACAACTCATTTATTTCGTACTTTGTCTGTCCACTGAATTTTCAGCAATCTTCTGTAGCACCACATTTCAAATTCTTTAATTTTCTTTCTTTCTGGTATTCCTAAAGTTCATGCTTCGCTTCCATAAAGTGCTGTGCTCCACACATAGAGTTTTAAAAAGTTCTTTCTAATTCCTAGAACAATGTTTGAAACTAAAAGATTTCTCTTTTTCATTAAGGCTCCTTTTGCTAGAGCTATTCTGCTTTTAACATCATTCTTGCATCGGCTATCGGTTGTAATTTTGCTTCCCAAGTATCGCAATTCACTTACTTCTCCTATTGCATCCGATCCTATTTTTATATTTAATCCTACTAGTGATTGGTATCATTTCTGCTACATTTCATCACTTTGTCTTGCTTTCATTTATATTCAGTCCATAATCTTCCTTGAGTATTTTGTTCATGCCGTTCTGCTAGCAAGACAATGTCATGAGCAAATCGTAGCATACTGATTTTTTCTCCCTGAACAATTATGCCACATGAAAATTTTGCTTTTACTTCCTTTACTGCTATTTCTACATACAAGTTGAATATTAACGGGGATAGACTACAACCTTGTCTCACACCCTTTCCAACTTGATGCATGTCTCTCATAGTTCTCTACTTTTATTATAGCCTACTTGATTCTTATATAGTTTATAAAGTATTCATCTATCTTGATAGTTTAGACCGGACTTCCTTATAATTTTGAACATCTTGTCCCACCTAACATTATCAAAAGCTTTTCTAAATCAACAAATGTCATAAAAGTATCATTGTTTTTCTTGATCCGCCCTTCTAGTATTCATCTTAAAGCCAGAATTGCTTCCCTTGTCATCGCTATTTTTCCTAAACCCAAACTGATCTTCTCCTACTATCTCTTCTACTACCCTTTCCATCCTTCTGTATATTATTCTGGTCAGTAATTTTGAAGCATGTTATGTTAGACTAATGGTGCGATAATTCTCACATTTGTCGGCTTGTGCTTTCTTCGGAAGTGTGAAGATGATATTTTTATTAAAATCAGTTGGAATTTCTCCTGTTTCATAAATTTTTGATATCAGCTTGAATAATCTTCCGATTCCGTCTTCTCCTAGGATTTAAGAAGTTCTGCAAGGATCTCATCAATTCCAACTGCCTTATTTGCTTTCAATTCATTCAGAGCTCTATTAAATTCTATCCACAAGACAGGAACTCCTGAATCATCAATGTTGACATCACCTTTCTTTTCCATTACACTATTGTTCAAGTCGTACTCATCATAAAGTTTCTCAGTGTATTCCTTCCATCGGTTAGCTCTATCGTCTGAGCTTAAAAGAGGTTTCCCATCGGCAGCTTTAATGTTTACACCTCTTTTCTTCATTTCTCAAAAATTCTGTATGCAACATCTACTTTACCTATGACCTATTTCCTTTTCTATTTCTTCACATTTTTCTTGTAGCCATTTTCTTTTACTGTTTTGCATTTCCTGTTTATTTGATTTCCAAATTGCTCTCTTCCTGCTTCATCCTGAGCATTTTTGTGCCATCTCCTCAAATCCATCAGTTTCAAAATTTCCTCTTTGATCCAAGGTTTTAGGGCGGCTTGTTCCCTAAAGCCTTGTGTTTCTTTACCAGCCTTCATTATTTCGGTCTTTAATGCATTCCATTCGTCCTCTGTTGAGCACCTTTCAGAGTTACTTCTTAGACCTAAGTCTACCATTTCTGCAAATTTTTCTCTCGTGCTAGATTGTTTCCGTTTATTCACTTCCAGTCTGTTCTGCTTACATTGATTCCTTATTTGCTTGAATTTCAGCCTGCGCTTTCATTAGTATCAAATTTTGGTCAGAGTCTATATCTGCTTCTGGGTACGCTTTACAGTCTAGAACTTGATTCCTGAATCTCCGTTTGACCATGATATAATCTAGCTGATATCTGCCTGTATCCCCTGAACGTTTTATATAATCGCAAATGTATTTGTACAAATGAATTGTTATTCAGGATGATTATAACCGTAACTTACAACAGAAAACTTTTTGAAAAATGACGTCAGAAGGCAGTATTAAAACAATTATTCCATTAATATGTATATTCTGATAGATGTAAAAGCACATTGAGGATATCTGACGATTGATAGAAGACGAAGTTACTTTTCCAAATGAAATATTCTATATTCAATATACACTCAGCAGCTTGAGTCGACACAAGGTATATATTCACATTGAACGTACCAGCAGCTTGAAATACTTGTAAACGGTCTAAAAATAGAAAGAAAGAAAAGCCTCTCACATCACTGTGAAAGTGCTGGACAGCGTTCTACGGGTGGGCGTTCTCTGTAATGGATAGTTTTAATTAAGTACCTGTCTTATGTTGCTCCATACTTGGAAAAGTCTATTATGACTAGGCTGTGCGACCTTTCTCTTTTGTTTTTTTAAAAAAGCACTGTAGATGTAATTAAACAATTATAAATAAGGTAATAGAGGATAATGAGAAAAATAGCGCCGAAGCACCGATAACATCTACAGAACGATTAAATTCGATAGGAGTTAAAAAACACACCTAAGCAGCTAACATGACCGTTAAAATTATCTTCGAATCAGGAACTGAAATTGTGTAGCTTTCACTAACTTCCATTGCCGGCCCAAATATCTGGGATACCATGACGATGTGTGATGCTTGAGACGCGGTTAGCTAGTTCAAGTCCTAATGGAGCAAGAAATTTTCATTTTTTTATTTCTCTATTATTTTTTTGCTTTACGTCTCGTCGGCATAGAGGCAAGAGAGGACTGGGAGCAAGGAATGTGAATGAATTCGGCCATGACCTTTTGTCGGGACCATTCCGGCATTCGTCTGGAGTGATGTTGGGGAACCGTGGAAAACCAAATTTTGCTTAGCGGGACAGGGATTCGAACCAGCGGCCTCCAGAATGCGAGGCCAGAGCGTTACCTCTCAGCCCACCACGTTCAGTAGCAAACACACTATCATAATCTCAACGCGTAAAGTAATAGTTAAGAAATGTTTGGCACTGCGGGAAGTTACGGGAAGCAAACCCAGTTACATCCCCTCGGGAATATACTATACAGAGATAATGCCCGCCGCATTAACCGCCTACACCCGGGAACCGTTCATCCTGAGCACATGCCTCATAGCGCTGTCTCATTCATCAGCCATCACTATCCAAAAATTCTCCCCTGAAACCCACCTCATTAACTAATCTTTCTCGTAGGATACTTGCCAAAAAAATTTATTGACATATGATTCTCCAGATCTTTCCAACATTTTTAAAAAATAGGCATTATAGAACCGGGTTATTATTATGGTATTTTTTTTTTTTTAGTTATTGCTTTACACCTCGTCGACGTCGAGGTCATAAGAGGCTTGATGGGAATGGGGACAAGGAACGGGAAGGAACTTTGTCCATGGCCTTTTAAAGGAAGCGTCCCGGCATTCGCCTGGAGTGATTTGGGGAAACCATGGAAAACCAAAATCTGGATGCCCGGACGGGGATTACGGTGTTATTCTAGTGAATAAATGACGAAATGGATATGTTGTCATAAATACATTTTATTTTAGTCGAAAGACTGAGAAACATTTCTGAAAGTTAATGTAGCAGCTATGGAAGAAGAGTGTGAAACAGCATGTTAAAGTGATCACCATAAGCAGAAACATGGGAGTAACGACATGTTGTGTAACTTTCCAGCTAGATTCAACAGTGAACAAGTTTCAATACGTTTCAGTGCATCGAGTCAATTACTGTGGCCAACGCTGCGGTTCCACATTCCAATTACCTGTTGTATTTGTTTTGTTGTATGCTTGCAGTGTATCTGACACATACTCATGCGCACTTCACGCGTATAACCTTCTCAATACAAATAGGAACATCATTCACGAGAAAGAGAAAATTACTGAAAATCTTATTTTGGTTGTTTCAAATAGCAACAAATTCCCAGATCGTAATTACTAAAACCATCCCAAAGTGCCCCTCCCCTAGCCTCAGATAGCTGATTACTAACATACGAAACTGACAATCGAATGAGATTCTAACAGTTTCCAAAGCACCTGGTTCATATATATTCGAAGCTTAAGAAATGTTGCCACTGCCGTATAATTTGTCATCCCACATCAGTTCCAAGATTGGTATTCGAAGCGAAGATTGGTTGAATCACCCCGAAGGAGGTATACTTAGCCTACGTTTGGTGGTGTTGTGGCCAGTTACTTTCATCCTTTCCAAACCTAACGCAGTAATCCTACCGGGTAAAGAGGAACTATGGTTTAACGTAGAATCCGAACCACGGAATATTTTCTTGTGTACTTACATTGTACGGAAAGTCGTACCAGAAGTGAAGGTCGGGTTAAGGACCTTTGAAAATCCTCGCGGAGACATGGACGATTTCAATTTCCAGTCAGACGCTGTAACCAATGAGCCATTAGGCAACTCTATTCCAGCTCTTTTAGAGTTATACCAATATAAATGTTCCACCACACACCTACCAATACGGAAACCGTGTGGGTGAGTGATAACTCTCTAGCCTCGCATTCAGGAGGACACAGGTTCAAATTCCCGTCCGGGCGTCCAGATTAAGTTTTTACATGATTTTTCGAAATCACTCCTGGCGAATGCCACGATGAGTCTTTCAAAAGGCCATGGCTGAATTATTCCCAGTTCCTTGCCTCCCCCCCCCCCACTCCCAACTCCCCCTCATGCTATCCCGCCTCTTATGACCTCGAGGTAGTATTCTGAATCATATTTTAGCTGCAATGCAGGCAAAACAAAGTGTTTCCACTTACATATCGCTGTACGGTATTTAGATAATGTATTTACTGTAAGTAGTTAGCATTTTTCATAGAAATCTAATAGACTAGTTACTGTCTTTCTTTTCCCAGGACTAATATCCTAAAACAGCATTGCCATCCCTTCTTATCAATAGTTTCCTCATACCCTGCATCTTAATTAGCTCTTTGACTTCATTAATAATTTTTCTACATTCATCATCTTCATGGGAGATTGATATTTACGTTTCAAGTTATGTGGCTGGTGCACGGTTAGTTTCTATTCTCACCAATATAACTGTTTTGCTATACTGTTCATAGTTACTACTTTAACTTCCTTTTCATCCTAATTGCAATTTTCCTAACTCTGATGATGGCGTTTGTACTTGTTATTCTGTACTACATAAACAAAAAATGTCGTCTTTCCACGTAATATCATTAAACTCAATAATTTATAGTTTAAGATATTCAATCTTTTCATTCAAATTTACTAACACGAACTTTTTTACGCTCTGACGCTTAAAATGAATATTTTTTTGGTGATTCCTTCCACACCCGGAAAATCATATTGAGGACAGTTTGGCTCTAGAATATTTTAACTAGCATTGCAAGGGCTGCCGGTTCGAGCATGGTTGGTTTTAATTATGTGTTGTGTTCGTATTGTGCTGTCCTCACTATAGTGTCAACAATATCACAATTAAAGCCTGATACAACAGCTGGTACAAAAACAAATTGGAGCTGGCTAAATGGTAGGAAAAACCGAAGACCATATATATTATAACTAGGTAGAAGCCATCGTAATATATATATATGATCCCTGTAGGCGGATGCTCATAGGGCAAGAGTGTTCTCTTGCAACTACTGCTTTTTCTTCTTAGCAGGCGTTCTGGAAGCAGTTCTTAACTCCTTCATTTGGAAAGCAATTCGATCTCTCTAATCCAGTCGTGTAAACAGGGTGCTTCTCATGAAAGCGACTTTCACATTTTTTTTTACAATTGTTTAAATATTCTATTAATAACACTTGCAATATGTTCCAATATGGAGAGTTATTTAGATAATCAAATGTGTAGTGGATCCCCAGCTTTTGTTCGATTGTTTATTAAAATAATTCTTTACATGGCAGCAGTAATCCCCTCCTACCCCCGCCCTATTTACTCTAATTGCAACACCCAGATTCATGGAGGCCGCAGTTCCATGATTAACAAACCCATGTTTTCTGGTAAAATATTCCACTGGAATGCCTTTATACACGTCCATGTTAAAAGAAGTGATGGATATAATGGCACAGGAATTGTAACTTCGATTTTAAGATTTCCCAACATATCCGAACAGTAACGAATCTCTGTTACAGAGAAGTGGGCTCAGTGAAAAAAAACTGTCATACGATCGAAGGTTGGTATTTTGTAACGTTATTAAATATTTTTGTACGTTTTGTTCGGAATTCGCCACATTACTATGACTGTAGACAACGGGAAACGTTATTTTCTGAATTACTCTCTTGTAAGCACATTTTCTTCGAATATGGGATATTGTGTATTAGCGAAAGTAGTGCATACAAATTAGATACGGTAAGACCTACCCAAAACTTTGCGTATAGTTTTTACTAAGAGTTCTAGTCTAAACGAAGCTGGAAATACTGTATGGAAGTAACTATTACGGTACCTCAAATACTCGTACTCAATCGAGTAGCTTTATCTGTAAGCAGATTTTCCTCAAAAACAAATCAAAGAAAATTTCATCACAGTGTCGCCGACATATCTAGATCAGGAAACAGGTGTATGGTTCTTATCTCCATGCCACAGAGTGGGAAACCAAGCTTATTTTTTTTTTTTTTTTTTTTACGCCTCATTGACGTCGATACCGAGGTCATTACAGGCGGGAAATGACTGGGGAAGGAATTCGGCCATGGCCTTTTAAAGGAAGCATCCCGGAATTGGCCTGTAGTGATTTGGAGAAACTATTTAAAACCCAAATCTGGATGCCAAACGGGGATACGAACCTACGCTCCCCGAATGCCCAAGCTTGCTATCGTAAGAACTGTTGAAGTAGATTTACAAAGCCGTCGTTTAAACTCGTCTGTTATTTTCCCTCTGACTTTTATTTTTAAAGGCGTGACGACGAGCTGTCATTTTCCTCACTCAATTCGCGGAAACCTGACAAAGTAATTACTGGGGAATAGCAGCGCCGCCAAACGCTAGCTGTGACCTGCCGGGAAACACTGCTACACTTTATTACAAAATACTGTGGTATTCTAATCAGCAGCGTTGTTGAAAACAGTTTTGGCTGGAAAAAGAAAAATGCAGCAATACGCATGTTATTTAAAAAATTATTGTGATTTAAACTATCCAATTGCACGCTTTATGGTTGGAAATAAAAATGAAATACCTCTATATATACAACTTGCCTATTTACCCAAGCACTTGGAGGTAATTTCTAGCTGTATATTCACCGTGTATATGGCACATATAAAAATGAAACTTGAACTTAAGAAGTATCAGAAAATAGTCAAATTCATCTTCTTCTGATACCATACCAGATTCCAGGCGTAGGCAGTAACCATGGGAACTTGGGAAGATGCCGACCCCGGCAACGTAGGGGTAGCGTGCTTGCTTCTCGTTGCAGGGGTCGCCGGTTCGAGTCCGGCCTAGGACATGGGTGGTTTTAATTAAGTGTTGTGTTCGTCTTGTGTCGTCCTTACACATTAGAGAAAATAATCATACTCATAAGAAATCTGTACACTGTAAAAAAAAAAAGTTGGGAAGATAAACTGGGATGGTTTCCTATTTCCTTCCCCAGTGTGTGTTATTGTAGGTGTGGATAACTGTGAAAGTGTTTTTGCTCTGTATAGAGCGTTGTTTAAGTTGCATGAAATGAGGGAGGGTGAAACACAGAGCCGGCCAATTCCGAAGACACAACATGGCCGCCTGGCTTAACGTCCCCATCTGACGGACAAATCCCCATCAACAGTGTCGTATGCCCTCACTCCACACGTTCTACGGAGAGGTTTGTGATTTAACCCAGGATTCTGGTGCACAATCTGTGTGATTAGGAATTGTGTACCGCCACCTCTCCAACCCTGCCGACCAAGTCTTGATGAGGAAAATTTCTTCCACTATCTGGTCTCGAACCAGCTAACCCCGTGTCAGCGCCAGACAACATCACAGTGCTGAGCCAACGGCGTCGGAAATAATGAAATTGGAGCATTTTAATGTATTTCTGTATAAGTATGCACAAAATTAAGAGGACGGGTTAGGATCGGAATGATTTTTTTTTTAAATTATGGATGAGGAAAGAAGTTTGTGAAAGAGTTTCACAAAAGGATGTGACAGAATGGAGGACCAGGTTTTAAGACATTTGAGATTGGGTATTTTGTTAGTGAGGAGAATAGTCGTTGGCTGGATTTTTAGAGGAAGATTGTAATATGTGAATAAGGCTACTGAGGAGGTAGGTTGCAATGGATGCGTATAGATGAAGAGGGTACCTCTCCGCATCATTAATCGGAGGACAACATCAAATCAATCCAGAGAATGATGACAATTTATTTATTGTCTCAGCTTACAAATTTTACAAAACGTAAAAAGAATAATTACATGATGTGACACTCCAGTATAGGACGATAGTTTCAGAATTATCAATATATTTCTAAAATTATTTTTCTTTGCGATAATCGCTTATGAGTAGTTCCATCTAGTTTCATCCCACAGTGACGATAGCATAAAAGCATCTATTGGTTCTTGTCTGTAACTATCAGGTATTGTGTCATTAAACCCGACATATGTCATTAGTATAGCAACATAGCAGCCAAGTCACCATGGCAGTTGCACATTAGAACAATACATGAAAAAATATGAAAAAGTGGAGATAAATGTGAATAAAGCAACTGTGGACGGAAAGGCAAAATGTGTCACTGATTACAATCTAACTACTTGGTTACCTTGTGCGTTATTCAATCAACGAGTAAACCAATACAGCCAGTATTTCCATAAATAACTGAAAAAGACAGTCGTGGGGAATAAAAAATTATAAACTGGGCTATTATTATTATTTGACTACAACTAACCATTCCCAGCTCAACCCACCAGATAATTTTATATACACCCTTCTTAAACAGGAAAATAATTATACTGAGTAGCTCTAAAACAAAGCAGTTTTACTTCCAGCGAGCGGTTACCAGGCAATATAACACAATTTTTAAATAATTTTTACGGTTTAAATCACAAATCCAAAGTAAACATAAAATATTGCAAGGGATTGTTTCAGCGTTCGATAATGGTGAACGGTTGCTTGAAACGTAGATGTTTATCGTATACATGGAAACTAAATTCAGTACATGCAATTAAGCTTAAAGCAGAGTATTTAAACAAACCAATAAAGCCTAAAACCGATCTCTGAACACCGAAAGAGAGGATCCGTAGGGAACAAACTACTAAACATGAAAGTTTGTGAATATCATATTCAGGAAGGTTGTCAATATCAGTTATTACAAACTATAACTCTGAATTCAACAATGTTAGTGCAACAGTTTTATTTAACGTCATGAAGTTTAACAATGCCGTACTAACATTCCGGTACACACATTAAAATTAAAAAAAAAACCTTAGATAGGATTCTTAATTATTAATATTTTAGTTATAAGCATGAAAATGTGTCAGAAACAAAACAGTCACGTCTTGTTCAGATGTAGATTTTTTTTTAACTGTAATTTTGTACAATTATTGCATTTTATGCACACTATGATACAGTAAAATACTAGTTGAAAATTATTGATCGTAAAATGTAATTAATTATTTTTGCGTGGTAGAAGTATGTAAAATTAGTAAAACGATTCAAAACGGATGGAATTAAAGTTAATAAGGGGCTTTATAGCACGTATGTACCAAACTAATAACGTCACTAAGCCATGCTTATTATTTTTACTAGATACGTTTTGCTTACTAATTCACATTAAATGAGTAAAATTATAAACAACAACGTACTTTAAGAAAGATAAAGCAGTTTTACAAAGCGACAAAAGACTCTGACGAAAAGGCGGTTTTTTCGTTGACACAAAGGTCATTGCATTCACCAGCTACGACATACGAATCGAAAAAGAAAGATATATACGTCTCATATTGCAAAACTACATTGTTTTTCATATTGCATTATATCTGAGATAGCAATAAAATGTCGGTTGCATGCTGCGTCGCTCATCCGTGGCCTTTGGCTCCCGTTAGCCGCTGACACGTGACGTCACCACTTTCTCCAGATTCGGCTTAGCTTCAAGGTCAGGTCAGGACAACGCCTGTAGGCCAATAAACAACGCCGCCCGCAATTACAGGACTGAAATATTCTCGGCATCTAAACAAATTATACTTACCAAACTAGTTCGGCCATACACGTTTCAGCAAAACTAAACCAGTCTAATGCGTCGGCTGTGGTATGTCAAATGGGGCAGCCAGCTGTGAGCGTGGATCTATCAAACGACCAGTGATGAAAATATAAACATATAATGCTGTCGCTGCTTACTCTGTTTTCACGCATTTTTTATGAATTACTGTTGAAGCATCTGATGGTATGAAGTACAGGCAAGGCAATACGTTCTTCTGGCAGTGAAACAAAAAAGTTTGACGATATTACAATTCAAGTGATTATCTCACTAATGAATCCCATTTTCTTTGCTAGTTTTCAGAAGCAAAGATCTTCGTGCCATATGGGATGACAAATCTTTTACAGCATCAATTACTTCGACACTCAAGTGATAACATTTTAGAGAACATTAAAATTAGAAATTTTCTTTTTGGGGAAAATAATTTATTTGTGGTGTGGAAAACGTCAATGAGAAGTGACATCACTTTCGAGATATATTGTAATCCTAAACTGAACACCACAGCATGAAAACATCCATTCTGATACATCCGCAATATTACAAAATTAATTTTTGTGCTCACACAGCACTTCGTTAAAAAAAGTGACGAAGAGCATGAATTAATGGAACAATATTAGTGAAAAATTTTAACTCATTTCAAGTGCATACCTGCATTAAATCCAAAGAAGCTTGGGCAATAAGTAAAAACAGTTATGGATGGTAGTAATACCATTTCGATGAAAAAGATCGGTGGTTCTGAAATGAATGAAAGTATTGATAAAACATACAGGCATAATGCCAAATTTCAGAACTGATTTATTAAAGTAAGTTAGCTTCGAATCAGAAAGCGACAAACAACAAACAGCTGTTGCGTCAATTCAATGCACTGAGGTGCTGAAAGTCTTTACAATTTGATCTGAATAAGCATCAAAATCCTTACTGATTAATATCACAATCAGCTGAAGACAACAGACATACAGACAGAACATCTGAACCCTGGACCCAATCATCTCTTCTAGTTTAACGACATTCTCGACCAAAAACTACTTCCACAAAACCTTTATAGGTTCTTGGGAAATTTTTACGATGTGAAAGTTTGTAGGTTGATTCTGGGGTTGATGCCATCTTCTAGGATTTTCAGAATCCATAGGACAAATCACAATCCTCCCACAGTAAAACTACTGGAATATGGATAATTTCTGATATGTGAATGGACTCAGCTTGGAAATCTGGAGGATTCGAATTCGATTTCCAGTCAGACTATCAAGATTTCGGTTTTTCAACTGTTTCCTGAAATCACTCCAGGCGAGTGGTGAAAGACTGAGGTCATAGAGACCATGGGCAACTAACTGTCTCTGGTGGATGAGCTAGTATTCTGGATCACACGGGTTCAAACCAAATCTGGCCAGCCAGATTTCGATATCTTATGGTTTCTCGGGACGAATCCAGGCGAATGCCGGGATAGTTCCTTCAAAAAACCATACCCAAATTCCTTCCTGTACCTTTCCCCCAGTCCTTTCCAGCCTCTAATGACCTCGACGTAGACGAGGTGTATAGCTAGAAGAAAAAAAATCAAACCACTTATCTGATTGCAGTTGTGTCACAAACTGATGTGGTTTTATCTACCTCTTCAAATGCGCGTTGGTACTTGATCAAAAACCTTAACTATTTTAACAATTTGTTGGGTAAAGAGCTATTATTGAGAGTAACTGATTGGAAAAGTTAAATCAACTTGGATGAAAATGAACTTTATTGAGATAGTGAATGCTATCATGGTGTCTCCTAGCTGATTGCAGTTCCCCGTGTTGGACTGTGTATAGCGGAGTCAAGCTGGTGGAAGAAATTTTCTTGTGACCAGATTATCTACCAAATCGCAAACCTGTACGCATTGCGTATAGAGTGAGAACATACTTTGGTGGTGGTGGTGGTGGTGGTGGTGGTGGTGATTAGTCAACCGGAAGGGAACATTAATTTATATGGCCTCCAAAGTGTCGTTCGGAAGAATAGGCTTAAATGGGCCAGTAGCGGGATTCAGCCTCTGTTCTTTCATCTCTCATTCGCAGCCCAAACGGCACCCAACATACACAGAAATCCACGTATACAGCAATACTTACGAATATTTTCGCCCTGGGTAAGGTAACTGGCAACCATCCCAGTTACATTTCATCAGGAAGTTGGTATGGAGGGGAGACGCCATCTGCTATCAATGTACTGTATGAGGTCACTGAGAAGTGGATGTTGTTACCTGTCCATGAGCAGTGGAAATTTGGGGCTCCTGTGATTCGTGATACTTGTGGAATCTGTAGAGACTGAGTACCTTTCCACAATTCGCGAAAAACCGTGATCAGATTGCGGAGACGATGTTTCAACTGGCGCCGTTGGTAATAACCCTTCATGATCAATGGTCGGTTGTAATTTATTGTGGAAACTTATAACATAATCAATATAGCATTTGTCACTGTCACAGATCATCACAGTATACCGAAGAGGCAATTGTGTTCACAGAATTACTGGGGACATGGTAACTCTGGAAAAAAATAAAAAAATAAATAAAGAACTAATCCCGTATAAATAGAAAACATGTGTGTTGAAATATAAAAGTTAATTTCTAGTCCTTCAAAGTTTAGAACTCAACCGAGAAATCTCACCGCTGGTGTCAATTTGTCGCGGGATCAGGTTACCCGGCTGAAATTTGACCTGCGGCGTCCTGCGACGGGAACCCGCTGCTTAGAGCTCTTAATTAAACCAAACACACTGTCCAGTGCCTGGAAGGTATCAACTCTATACAGTGCAACACTTGCTGCTAATAAATACTGTAATCCCATCTTTTTAAACATTGCGCATGTGCATTAAGTGGATGTTGTGCTGAACTGTAATGCCTCTCTACCTGTGAACGGACATGTGACTCAGAACTCAACCATCCAACAACATGGCTTGACTTTAAGGCGCCATGAGTCGGCATTGCTTACAGATGTGCGTACCTTATGCGCAAATGGGGAGTCTGTGAAAAACCTGCTTATGACTGTTAAGCAGCCTCCCCCACCACTCAGCAGGCGGACTGAATGTTACGTCAGAAGCAGTGCATAGAATAATATCTTGCTTATTGTTATACTATCGTATTCTCTTCAGATAAAAAATAAACAAATAATCATTCCTTTAATGCGTCCAGAGAATCTCATTTCTTTACTTGGGCGAAAGATAATAATCTAATATATTCCAAAGAACATTTGGAATTCCGTTCGCTCCATAGCAACAACTAGTCACCATATTCCTTATCCCACTATCGCAGTGTCGGCTTTCAGATTGCGACATGTTTATTAATAGGCCGTCTTGTCGCTGTGCCTCCAGTGAAGGAAAGTTGGGTTGCCATCTACCTGCAAAACGTGTAGTTATGTTCTGTGTGCGATAAGTGTATTTTTGCCTTGTAAAATGTGTAGTTTATGAGGTGGAGATTCGCCTTGATGATTGCGAAAAACCGTTTAAAAACTACAATCAGGACGGCCTGTACTCTAGGACCAGGACTCGATCCTGGTCCCGTTGTACCTCATAGATCAAACGTGGTGGCGCCTTATCATGCGCAGCCATACTGGTGGGTCACTTTTTGTTATACATTATAATAGCTGGTATATAGAAAATATCATTTTTCATCAGATTTTGATACAGTAAACACAAAAAGGTATTGTACAGCATTACTGGATTTAGAGAACGTGTTATAGAGCCTTCATAAAAGTATTGAAAACCACCTTGCAATTTGGGTCACAGCTCATATGTCCATCAAAGATTTCTGAATACCGAAAAAAGGGACTCACTGTTACTTCCATTACATAATGTAACGTTACGATATAAGTGGATTTACGGTAACTATGTGTACATCGTTTTTAGTGCCGCGTCGGAAACTGAGTCGTATATTAGTGATCCGTCGCAGCTAGAAGAGATTGGTACTCGGGAGCAACAACGTAGATTCACTGGTCACTTTTCACAAACTACAATCCAGGACGTTTGATAAGTATACTATGAGAGAGACCGATAAATGCGCCATTGTAAAATACGTCTTCGAAGAAGTGGGAAGTCCTAACGAAGTTAGACCCAGAAACAAATATTTTCAGATTGAATGAGAAAGCCTTTAGACGTCGCAACGTTTGTCTTTGAGCGAATCAAACTAATCTTGAAACGTAATTAGTTTCAACGAAACCAAATCATTAGCTTAGACCTCCATCTATAAACCATATCTCCATCAAAAATTTATAAATATTTTCAAGAGTAAAAAAAATCTTACCTTGAATCAAATGAGGATAACTATCCTTTAGTAAGAATTTATTTTAGTGTGATATTATGAAGACGAATACCTATCAGCCATCAGATGTGACAAGTACAATGTGGTGGCAATCCCACTGAGAGAGCAGCGGGTACCGAGCAACTGGCAATGACAGCCACAGAGAAATGTCTGACAGCAGCAGAAGTTCTGGTGGAACACAGCTCTCGAGCACAGGTACTGTGACAAGTGGAACTACACTTTGTATTTTATACTCATACGGGTTTTCGATTTAATTTCCTCCACGAAAGTTGTTACAACGAAGTCATGAAACAAAAGGTCTTATGTATATAATTCTAGGAAAATGCAAAAGGTTTTAGAAAGTGTACTTTATCAGTGTTCAACGAAAATCCATGTTCCTTTTATTATCAAACTGTAATCAAGATCCCATGGTTATAAAACGCACAGCTTTTTATAACTTTAGTTATTAACTTGTTGCTGCCAAATTATATTTAATTCACTATAAATCAAAATTGATATTAAAGGAAAGTTCTGGTAAAAGGTTAAAACATTTAGACTTCCAACTGAACAACTAGAAATAGATCCCTGCAAATAAATGCGTAAGTATGAATGATTGGTGATACTACAGAAATATCAGCCGTGCAGGATGTCATCAATATTTCTTGGAGTGATCCTAAAACCTACAGAAACTTTTTAGTCTCTTTCTTCAATTGCAAGTAAGTCAATTTGTATAAAAATTAACAATATGAAAATTTGGTGTTAATACAAAGTAGATTACAGAAACCAAGGAACTTTAAACTCAATGACACCCTAAACGTAACGAAAACATACATTCAATAAAATAATGAACCACACAATTTTGTATAGCATTCACATATAATTTGATTATGACACTCGTTACGTCTATGAAGTATGGGTGAGGTCAAAGAAGTTCTGACCAAACTAGAAAAAATGAAATTATATCAAATTTCATGATCATCCAAATACACAAAAAAAACTTCTTAGAACATTCTGTAACTATTTATCATTACGAAGTTTGAGAAATCTGAATCGTCATATACGGTCAAAGCGGTGGATTCTTCAGACAACTCTCGTAACTGTCTGCGTAGAATTTATAAGTTTCACCCTCTTAAAAATATTCAGTAGCGATAGGCAAAAAACATGGTTTCTAAGGTTACATATGCTGTTTCTTTGTCTTTTCTATACGCTAATAGGTTATCCCAACGGACTATCAGTGTTGATTTAAATGATAATTAACAGATTAGT
Organism: Vandiemenella viatica; assembly: GCA_031002005.1. Classification (NCBI taxonomy): domain Eukaryota; kingdom Metazoa; phylum Arthropoda; class Insecta; order Orthoptera; family Morabidae; genus Vandiemenella; species Vandiemenella viatica. The sequence goes on along the minus strand of CM061921.1, from coordinate 339,946,461 downwards.
AGCAAATAAATTCCACTTGTTGGATCACCGTATTTCGTCTAATATTAAAATTTTAGATTAAATAATCTTTTCTCAATAACGGGTTCAACCCAGTACGACAGCTTGTGGCAGAAATACTCCATTCTTTTGGTAGTTTTGTTTTAACACAGTGCAGTCACTGGCTTTGCTTCATGTTCAGAATATTTCTTGAATGTGGTGGGATAGTATGAGACCTAGACTATTGTGTGAAATTGGAGAGAATGGGAAGGCGGGATATTAAATTTGCTTGCATAAATTGTCGTATAACACAGTCAGTACCAGATATGCTAAAGAAGACAGGAGGCATGTGAAGAATGTGCTGGGAGATGAGCCTTGGGTTGTTGTTGGGAGAAATGTTAGGAGAACGAGGAAGAGAAGGGATGATATGGTACTTGATTTCTGGCATAAAGGAACGGGAGTCATTTCATTTGTATGTAAGAGAGCCAAGGAAAAAATTATCAAGGCAGGTACAGAACAATTCACTTCATAATGTTGCGTAATGAAAAACTATACATACAAGGAAACTGTCACCCATTCATAAGCTTCTGCCCAAATCATAATAGTGTGGTTATCCAGCAGCCATTAGATTGTGGAATGCGACAAGAAAACTTTTATTCTAATGATGCGATGGTCATCCAAGAGCACAGGATAACGCAAAGAAGTTTTTATATGTAAATTAAAAATATAAAATGCTTATCAATCAAATTATTTTGATTGAACTGGTCATCAAGAACATGTAGCGAAACGTTGCGCGGCGAATGTTTAACAATCTTTCTAGGAGGTATTATTAAAAAATTCTCTTATATTCATTCAACAGTTGCTACAGAATGTAAGAAACAGTATAACACAACTGGGAAGGAATTATCTGCGATGCAAATACTAATCGTCAGAAAACAACTAATCACAACTTTTGAAATTTAACTGCCCTGGTCAAATGTATTATTTATCCAGGGTTATTTAAATTTTTGTTCCAGTCAATGCCAGGAGTTTTCTGGAACATGATAATATTTTGAAAAAATTATAATGTACTTCCAAAACAGTAATTAATTAGAATAAAAACTATTAAAATTATTTTTAGTAGAATTTTTTCAAATGAATATATGACCACTGCCTCAAACACTATCTTAAGTCCCTTCCATTGTTTTAGTGGCGTGTATCTGTTTTTAGAAAGGAAGTACTCACCAAGAATATGCGACCGTTTGAGCGTTGTGTTAATTTGATGGTGAGATGATATTTTTCGTTACAGGAATGGAGCAAAATCCAAGCATTTGCTTTGATGTTTACGCAGAATCGCCTCAAAACGGTGGTACGCATATACAAGACGTCTGTTTGATTGATTGATTTTTTGATTTTATTTATTTATTATTTTTGCTTCGGGCTTTACGGATTGTTGACGTCTAGATTATTAGAACCAGGAGAGGACGGAAGGCGAGGAATTCTGCCATAGCCTTTTGTAGGAACCATCCCGGCACTTGCCTGGAATGATTTTTGCAAACAATGAAAAACCGAAACTGGATGCTGGTACGAGGATTTGAGCCCACGTCTTTCTGAATGTCAGGCACAAGCCTCACCGCTTGCCCACCACTCTCAGTAAAACCACGACATAACAAACCGACAGTCAAAATTATAACGACCATTAGAAAAGACGGTAATTCTACTGGGAAAGATTTCCCCACTTTTATCTTTCCGAGAAATATTGAGTTGTTGCTCCAAATATTAACCGGTACCTCATAACTTTTAAAGAATTATCACTTTAAAGAAACTGGCAAATTAAAACTGAAGCACTACTACATTTACAGCCAACTCATTAAATATATCATCAAATGTTTCAAAAATAAAGAATTGAGGAACGAGGAAAAAAATTAAAACGTGTGGGCTGTGTCGTGGTACAAAGTCTTCAAGGGGACAAAGAATTTGAATCTAAGGTTTAGTTAATGAGATTTATTGTTTGTTACTTAACATTATTCTATTTAGTACAGGTAAAAGATACGAAAACATTACTCTTACGTTCAGAAGCGTTTCTAGTGAATGTATGATCAATGCACTTATTGGGAACTCTTGGTATATACATTGGATTCAGATTTTATGTATTTAAAATATTATTTGTTTTTCCTGATGTTAATGTCACCGTTACCGAATTGTAGAAATTAGGTTTTAGTGTTGGCGTACGTATTCCGTATGATCAGTGTAATACTTTGAGGGTCTACTTTAAAACAAAGTATTCTGTTCTTCCTTATGACAGCTTGAGATGGACGCACACGGTTCCAATTACAAATTTCGTTTCATAGTCTGAACTCTTGCAGAGCTTGCGATAGTTGCCGACCAAGTCGTATTTTAGCCATGGCTGGCAATTAAGCATGTCCACATCTATATGTAATAGTGTTCTGCTGGTTCATCTACAACTTTGCAAGTCACAGAAAACTGTGAGTAACATAGTGTGCTTTCCACCAAAACTAATCTTCATTCTGTGCAGTCCAGTCCCAAATGGCACATTTTTTATAAGCTCCAATACACCATATTTCCTGGAACTACTGTCACTGCGACCAAAGTATTTCGGTGGAAGTGGTATTTTGTTGCATTCGTAAATGAGAGAAGTTCTCATGATACTCAAAAAAATTATGAGTATACTGCGTCGTCTGTCTACCAGAGAATCCCAGTAGTTTCTCCGAGTCCATTCTGTGACACTGTGGCAAACTGTCACACACCGCGCGGGTTTTCTCAATAATATTAAACAGACCCTTGCGATACGGATCCCATGCACCACAACAGTACTCCATAGGAGGAGCCATAAGAGTTTTATACGCTATTTTCTTTTCAGAAACGTCAAAGTTCTTAAAATTTGACCAATGAGTTGCAAAATAAAATTAGCTTTCTCAACAACGTGTTAAACCCATTTCATGTTGTTTTGTACTTTACAGCCTGGTACTGACAGCGTTCACACGTCGCAAGAATCGAACACCTACTTTCTACTCATGGGAAAGATGTACTTTTCTATTTTTTACGCGTATTACCAGTTATTCCAATTAAATACGGCGCCGTATTAAAATTACGATGAGATTACGCAGGATCTCCAAACAATCATCAGATCTTTTTACAGCCCAAGATATAACCGCATCATCAGGAAACAGCCTTAAAAGAATATTACAATTGTCTCCAAGATCGATTATAAATATGTCATAGAAGTGGTCCTATTACGTTCCGTGTGGGACTCGCGATTGAACTTCTAGATAAATAGATCCTTCTTTTACCATGACACAGAGATCATCTAGTTAAGAAATCCATTCACAAATCTATGGTGATAATAAAAAAAAAAAGCATGGCTTCCCAACTACATCAATAACGTTTATCACGTCATGAGAAAATAGAGCGAGCTGCGTTTCACATCTTCTATTTTTTCCGATGTTTACATTGGTTCGATGGATTTCATTTGTCTTCATCTAAGAATTTCATAAATCCTCCTAAATACGAGTACTTCAGATATAAATTCCATAGTTAGGATGGTGGTTGATAATTGGAAGTGGGAGCGGTCTGTTGGTTCAGTGGATCAGGCGTCTTACTGGAGATCGAAAGATCCCCGTTCGAATCCCTGTCTCGGTGGGGATTTTCAAGGGCCCTTAACCTTCACCTATAGCACAACTAATTGTGTAATGTGAAGTACACGCCAGAACGCTTGTTCGGATTCCACGTTAAATTGTAGGCAACCTATACCCTGTAGGATTACCGGGTTAGGTTAACGTGGCTGCGACAGGAGTGGAGTACGCATCCAATAAAGGAAAAAAACTGTCACCAGGTCATCACGACACGCGAATCTTACCTAAGGGACTCACCCTCACGATTTTCCAGTTGGACGTAGTCTTTCCCTTGTCGAAAGATTTGTGGTAAATGTCAGTCAGACAATTCGATCTCAATCGCATATTCTGAAAACATTCTTCCACGGATAATATTTTCACCCGCAGTTTTCAAAATCTTCAGTTGATTTATGATACCTGCAGAATCTGTTTCTAGTGAATCTATGTTTAACTCAACACGACGTGGAAAAATCGATATGGCTTCTATATTTTCTTTCGTGATGAATTTTTAAATTCATTATTAAGGATGGTAACCTCCATTGAAGGCACATTCATTGTGCTTTAATGATGGCATAGTATTGGTATCCCAAGACACTTCATTTACGCAAGGCAAAAATTTCTTTGGGTGTTTTTCGAAGTTCTTGTATAGCTAAATGCGACAGATAGTATAAATGCCTCACACATCGCATTTTTTAACTCGTTCTCTTAAGTTAGTTAATGTTTCTACGTCCTAACGACTCTTTTTCTTCTCGAAGGTGCTTATATCCTCCTCTGCTATCTGTACAATCTTCTCACCTGGCCACACCTCTAAAGACCTCGAAATTGACGAGACGTAAAACCATAAGCAAGAAATTTCACCTTACACGTGTTACAAGATGGACTTTTCACTTCTCGGTTCATGTTTGTCGATCCCTTTCTTAACTATACCTCGTAACCTTGCCACATCTTTTCAACGGTGCCTCCTGTTAATTTAATGAACCGTAATTACACCTTCCATAAGTTCTAAAAGATGCCTTCGGAGTTAAGATTCTTTCCTTATTCCTTTTACGCCAGGTTATTGGTTTCATAGCTATAATTACAGCGTTATGATCGCTTATTCCGGAAGTCGTTGAAATATTTTCGAATTAGTCTGGCCTGTTTATAACAATAAGGTGTAAAATGTTTTCATTGTTATTATTACATCATGTTTGTTCCATAACCATCTGTCAAAAGTAATATTCGGACAACAATCTGAAAACGATTTCACAAGTTGTTTTATCCCTCTTACCAGTTTTGTGTAAGCCTACATATTTAACTCAATCGAACTAACAGAGGTTGAAGTAGTGGAAGATTTGTCAGACTACATAATTTTTCTGGTTCCCGGCATTGTTTATATCGGCACCTGGTGAATGTCAAAAGAGCCTTACCACCAATTTTGTTTCACCTACTTTGAGTTCGATCCATAAGATTTGACATACTTTTTCGACTTCTATTTCATTAAGGAAGAGATTTTTATTTATGGCTACAAATACACCAGCTCCAGGAGATTGAAACCTATCCTTCTGGCAAACGTTCATGCTATTACTAACAAATTATATTCGGTTTTGGCTAAATATCTGTACCGTTTATATTATCCGCTTTCGTAGTGGTAATAACACATTGTTACAAACAATTAAAGTTAGCTAGAATAAATTTTAAACGTTGAGTTTGATATGAAATAAAGAATTGATTTGGTTTGGCCGTGACGGTTTTCTCGTTTCGTGTTTCCCTGTCTCAGACTTAAAATGCCCTAATTCATTTCACACGGATTCCGGCACCTGTGTGGCTTTTTGCACTTGTAGTATACACCTGAAATATTAAAGGGCATCATATAAGACTCAACAGTATGGAGAAGATCAAGGCATCTGCAGTCATGATTGACATAGTACCGCCATAGCCTTTGATTCAGCACCTCAACACGCTCTGAAACATACGTTTAAAATTTGTTCTTGCAATGTAGTTGCAGATCGTTACCCCCGCCGAAATTTGGTGTTAACTTGTAGCAAAACTCACCTTTCCAGCCAGCCATGGGAAGCAAGAAATGATAATCCCAGATCCAAGGCGAAGACATCGTCGGTGCCAACATGCTCCACAGCGTGCAACTGGCTGCTCCCATCTCGCTATGTGAAATGCAGGAAGGTTTGTTCCACAATTTGGATAAGGCCTCCCGGCTTACACACAGAGAGGATTTGGACTTTTTATCCTGACGTTATGACACGTTCCTAACGGACTCCATAACTTCCTTAAGATTGGGACTCCTAACTGCCAGAATTCTCCTGCGTGGTTGCTTAAATCTTACAGACTGGGGGCTCATCAACTCACTAGATAAACATTCCGGAATTGGGTCGGCCTATAACAGTGCATCTGACCGGTTTGGCAGTCTGACATGATGGGTTTCATTATCACTTCGCAATTGCAACTGTCCCCTCATGCGGCTTCAAGTACAGGTTACTAGGCACCAATCAATGAGAAGTGTCTTCGTTTGTTGACATGTATTAAACGGTATGTGGCCTCGGCACTGCAATTTCGTAACTGTCACATCTGATCCTACTTCTGACGGTAGTTTCCAGCCGAGTGGCTATTGTCAGAGAAGTTGCAAGTTATGTGCAACGGTCGGCAACATTAACCTGCAAAACTATCCAAAGCTCCCACAATCACTATACAGGGTGTCCACCATGAATCTGACACCTTTCAATTGGCTGCCAAAAATCAACGAATGGAAGTAAGTTAGTAACATGCATTGCAATATATACAGAAACTGTGGACGTTGTGATGATTATTTTTTAAAACCCGCGCAAGAGGTTGTAGGTGGCGCGGCAGTAGCTTAACTGAAAATGGCGTCACCACAAGAGTGAGCACAAATTATTTGGTGGTAACAGGAAGCAAATTCAGTGATTCATATGCATCGCAACTTACGCCGCGTGTTAAAGAAGGACCCACCATCATGGAACACCATTAAGAAATGGAAACGGCGCTTTTTGGTAACGAGAAGTGTGAAGAAATTGCATGGTGGCGGTAATAAGGGCGTATCAGAGGAGCATGTAGCAGCAGTGAGACAGGCGTTTGAACAAAGTCCACGCAAGTCCATTCGACAAGCGGCACGAGAACTGCAGATTCCGAAGTCCACTGTACATAAGGTATTGCATATGTCCCTCCGGTTTCATGCATACAAATTGCAGTTGCGTCATGAACTGAAAACAGATGACGGTGATGCGAGGCAGGCATTTGGACATGTTACATCACCTTGATGAACACCCAACATTTTTAACTCTCATTGCTTTCTCTGATAAGGCCACATTTCATTTATCGGGCAGCCAACACACACAATACACGTATTTGGGGATCACAAAACCCACACTGCGTTGTGGAACACATTAGTGACAGCCCGAAATTAAATGTGTGGTGCGGATTGATGCACAATTTGGTCATCGGCCTCTTTTTTCTTTGTAGAGAAAACAGTCACGGGCAGTAATATACCTCGACGTGTTGGAACAATTTGTTGTGCCTCCGTTAATGCATTTGCAGCCGAACGTCATCTTGCAACAGGACGACGCCCCTCCACATTGGAGCCTGATCGTTCGAGAATTTCTAGACACCCAATTTCCCGGTCTCTTGATTGGGCATGGTGGACCGACAAGTTGGCCACCTCGATCACTGGATCTAGACTTATTCTTGTGGGGATATGTGAAGGACAAAGTGTATACACACCGCAAAATTCGTGATCTTCAAGAGCTTCGTGGCCACATACGAGATGCTGTCACTTCCGTTACGCCCGAGATGCTACAGAAAACCTGCCAGGAACTTGAATTCAGGCTAGATGTTCTTCGTGCAACGAGAGGATCTCATGTAGAGGTGTACTGATTTTTTTAATAAAACTTGGTGAGTTACTCTTGAACTTGCTGCATTACTTTTTACCCTAAGCAGTTTGAAATATACAACAATCTCAAATGTGTCAAGTTCATGGTGGACACCCTGTACATCTCTGGTAAATTTTTGAGATAGAAATACGAAAAAGGAAAGCTACTGAACTAGTGTATTTACGACGCGTACTATTGCAGATCTATCACCGCTACACGCCGAGGAAAACGAAGGGTAAACGCTAAAACAGATAACATAATTGATACCTGCACTGACAAAAATTCTTCTAGGGCGTTCTGCCGGGTCAGAACCCGAGAAGAATTTTTGTCATCTGTATGCCGGGAAAGACTCGGTTCTCACGACACCTGCACTGATGAGCCAAAGCATTATGACCACTGCCCATCTTAAGATTGAATGCCGTCTGGTGACGTGGCGGGCATGCCATGTGGTAAGAAGGTATACAAGCGGATCAGAGACGCGTGAAGAATCACCCTAGCGACGATACGTGCGTTAATTGGAGAAATCGTCTAACTTAAGTGACTTCGAGGAAGCGCAGATTATCATTATCATTATCTGAGAACGAACATCTCGGAAACGGGGAGGTTGGTTGGCTGGTCGGCTGTAGGACGAGGTGGTGGACGTCTGCGCCTCTTCACGGAACGTGGAGATCAGGGGCTTGCCCGCTATGAAAAGCGATCTATGGCAGATCTGACGGCAGAGTACAATGCTGATCCAGGCACAAGTGTTTCGCAGTACACCGTCCAGCGTACATTTTTGAACATGGTGCTGCGCAACACATGTCCCTTACGTGTTCTCATGTCGTTACGATTGAAGTGGGTACGAGATCTTCG